>JAVJAP010000325.1:0-524524 GCA_034770075.1 Aralia elata
TAACTTGCATATTTGATTGCAAAAGATTTTGACCTACCCCGGGATATCACCTTTTAGTGGTGTGGCTCATTTTGCATCTTTTCTCATTTTTGTTGTTCAACTATAATTTTCATGGGGACTTACTCACCTCTGAAATATTTTTTCTCTGCCCAAATGCATTTAGAGATCTTTTATATAGCATTAGAAATTCGGATAAAGCTTTCTGATCTCTGGCTCTTCCCAGCTACGAATTTCTTATGAATCGGCAGCAAACAATCTCTTAATGATATAACCAACAAAGAAGGTGCTCAGATGTAGTAAGACGCTTAGAGGAGGGTCTGTTCAAGGACTGCTTCCACAAAGGTTTTTGTTACATTTGTGTTTTTTCTCTGAGCAACTTGGTGGACTAATTGTATAACAATAACTACTAGACATTATCTTTCAAAAATTTGGATCGAAACACTTCTGTCCTTATTGTTGAATGGAAATGTATCTCGATAATGTCTTATGAACTTATTTATTTAACGAGGCAACTAATTATTAACTGTATAAATTTTTTTTGTATTTTGTTTTGATTATGAGATGCCACTCTCTTATGGTTACTTAGGATGGACTATATGACATTTGGAGACCTTGGAGAACCGGTTTACGGTGTTTTGATTAGAACGGCTACCTATGAATAATAACAACCAACAAAGTCCCGCATCAACCTGTTAATAATCTTCCTCCTGGCCATCTGGTGCTATGATACCAACTTCCTGGTATGCCGTCAAGAGTGGTAAAACCTCAGGCTTGATGGTACACATCACAATCTGTGGTATACACTCCCATGATTTGGCTTCCAATGCTAGTAATAGCATTGCATCCATCCTCCTACTGTTAACACAGGAAGCTTCTTGTCCACTGCCAGCACAATTTCGGGGTCGGCATGCATACAGGATCCTTCAATTCATCTGGATGGTACTCAAACATTTATTAATTGCCTACAAGTGAATAATACAATTGCCTCAATCTTTTCCACCCTAGTCTAACAGAATCCAATTTTGCAGGGGTCCTTGACTCATGGATTTCAAAACAGTCACCCTCCAACTTTTCCATCAATTCCTGGTGGGCAAATAGCATGCTTCCATCTATTGGTGGACAGAGAATTGCAAGCCAAATGATGCCCAACTTCCTGGGATTTAACAATTCCAATAACACTAATAATAGTAATAAATAATCAGCCTTACATGAATTTGGTGTCTAATTAATTTCTGTTGGGTTTTCAACTGTTGAAAATCTACGAATGGTATCACAGCCCCTGCAACAGAAAGCAGCATGTTTTGGTGGTCCAAAACAGTCCGTATATTGCAACACCTTTGTGCAGCCATGATGGGTGGCGGAATCAGGTCTAAGCTTGCAAGCAGAAATCTTTATGGGTTTTCAAAATGGGGCCCTTAAACTGGCGGTTTAGGGGATGATGGGGAACAAACTTACAGGTTTGTGAATGGTCCCAGGAAACCTGCTGAAGGGCTACCTTGACTGGCCCCACTCTATGGGAAAACTCACCGAAACCATTTGCAACATCTTGACCAACAATCAGAGACATAATGTTTGCAGGGTACTTTTCTTAGATGCTTTGCCAACACACAGTTGCACCATGTGAATTGTAATGGCCACACTAGTTAAAGGACATCTAGAAATGTGAATCCTAACTGATTTCTTCTTAACATTATTCTCATAATGGCAGGTGCTATGGGATATGGGATTAGTTACTGGCCTGATTTCTTATCTGGTTCTGGAAACTTCTAATGCCCCTGTAACTTTCTGCCTGGATCAGTGGTCAAATAAATCAGAACGTGAATCCATTTAAGCTTGCAGTCCCACACCAAAAATGAAATTCCTCTCTTTGATGACCTAATCAGTCAAAATTTGCTCAGTGCTCAACAGGCCTGCAAATATAAACGCCTCCTATCAATGGGATCAACCCAGAAAAGTTGAACTTTCAATCATCACATTCCATCTCCGAGAGAATCTTCTGCACTCTTCCAACAAACCGCAACAGTTTTTTTTTTGTTCAGCAGGCAAGACTCATCATTTTCAGAGCACACAAGCAATTTTGTTCAACATCAACGTCAAACGAAAAGCTGCAAAGTGCAGCAGCGAACTCAAAAGGTTGGCTTAAAAAAATGAAGCATTTGGGTCAATCCTCAGATGACATCCGACTTAGGTAGTCAAATAAAAGTCTGAGCCTGGTATAGAACGACAGGAGGGAATCTTTTGCACTCTCAAGTCTCTGCCGGACAGTTTCATCTTTCCGAGATTGCTATAATTCAATTTTCAGAATCTCTACAGAAGACCATTCCAGAGTTGGGTGGTCATTTGCTTTCTATTTCACCAGGTCCCACAGGATATTTCCTCACCACCTGACTCAAACTACTCAACAGATGGTAACAATTGTTACATAACGACCAGTTTGTTACTTGATTCTCAGAGTGGAGTTTATTTGTAACTGCCCCCAACCCCCACCAGTGGAGTTCAGTCCAGAGACAGTACTACAAAGGTCAATGGCAATCCTAGATCTCAAGATGGGCCTCAGATGCTTTGGAAAACTTGTCGGCATGAGAAGAATGTTCAGGGAGGAATTTCGTCAGAGGAATATCTGGGCAAGATGATGCTTCAGCAGGAATTAATTTATCCTCAGAAGTGGTCTATCATTTGATCAAAATAGTTTGCTACTAGAACACAGCAGAGCCCCATAATGCTAGCAGTGTTATGCTTAGATCTGGTAATCTGAACCATGAACGGCAGTTTAAGAACCAACAAAGGTGGTTGTTGTTATTGCGGCATGCTCGTGCATGTAATGCTTCTGAAGGGAAATGTCTAGAAAAGAATTGCATTACTGTTCAAGAACTGTTGCAGCATGTTGAAAGATGCATTCTAACTCGATGTTCATATCCTCGTTGCCATCTGACCAAGTTATTAATTGAACATCACAGGCATTGCAGGAATCCAAATTGCCCTGTTTGCATTCCAGTTATGAAGTTTATACTGAAGCAACTGAAGGCACGAGCTCATCAAGATTCCACGTCTAGTTTCCCTTCTTCAGTAAATGGATCCTGTAAAACCTATGATACAAGGGATGCTTCAGGTAGGTCGACTCTGAAGATGAGTCAGTCCGTTGTTGCAACTTCAGAAGATATGCAACCATCCGTGAAACGCATGAAGATTGAGCAGCAGCCGTCGCAATCTATTGCTTCTGAACATGAAAGTTCTGTTCTACCAGTTCCTGCTATCAGTGAAACCTCATGTTCTACAGGATTTACAATATGAGGAACATCAAGCTGGTGACACTTGTAGGGTAATGAAATCTGAGGTTACAGGCGTTAAGATGGAGGCTCCTATAAGTTTCTGCACTTGGAAGTTCCACTATTGTTGAGATTAAGAAGGATAGCATGCATGAAACCTTCATTCAAATGCCTGAATGGTGATTCTGCTATATCAAGTGATCCTGCTGGCTTTCCTAAGCAGGAAAGCATTAAGATTGAGAAAGAAGATCAGGCCAAACATGGCAGTGTGGCACTGCCTGCTGAAAATGCGGGTGCAACAAAGTCTGGGAAGCCAAAAATAAAGGGAGTATCATTGACTGAACTGTTTTACTCCGGAGCAAGTTCGGGAGCATATCACAGGCCTCAGGCAGTGGGTTGGCCAGGTCAGTCTGGGGGTTGCTTATATTTTTTCTTTTAAGATCTTTAGTTATAGTATTGTTGTGGATTGATTTAGTTGACTCGAAATCTGGCATATATGCTACACATGGATTGCATTTTGGTGGTTAATAAACCTACAATTCTGATGAAGAATTTTTCCCAAATGATATAATAGAAAAAGATAAGAATTAAATGCTTTTAACTGCTTTTGAAGTTGGTAGAAAATACTGAAGAAAGTTTGCAAGAGAATATTTGTGAAGAAAAGTTGTAAGAGAATGCTTGTAAATAAAAATCGCAAGAAAGTCGGTTGCTAAATGATGGGGAACCAGGTTATGGTTTAGAATTAGGGTTACTATTGGACAAGCACTGAGAGAAGGAAGAGAGAAACAACTTCAAAATTATAGTGTAATCAATTCAATGTATATTATATTGATGGGTTACATGAGTTTATATAGGAAAACAAGAAAACCCTAATTCTTGGAGATCAAGTATACTTGACAAAATAAGGAAACAAAACCCTAACAATAATTTACTATAATTTGAATTCTAGAATAATCCCATCTTTGTACTACTTGGCATGGGCTTCCATGACTCTTGTAGTGGTCCAACCTAGTTGGGAGGGCTTATTCTGCATCACTAGACATACAACAATATTTTGAATCATTATGCTTTCATCCCCTTTCTTTAGAAGGTGCATTTTGAAAAGCTCCAATATTTTACAATAGCCAGATCTATGAGTATTGACTTCATTCTTCCCTGTCTAATCATTTTTTTTCTTCTTCTGTGTCATCATTAGCTTTAGTAAGGTCACCATTTCTCTTCTTGGTTGGTGACATAAGGTGTTTGACCGACTAGGCAACGGATCTGACTTGGATCCCATACCTGCACTCGTGCACGGGTATTGTAGGGTAAAGTGAATAGTCTGTTACAAGACTTAGCACATCATATCAAGTTTTAGGAGAGTGTTTATACCATTTAACACTCATTTTCCGTATATTTTTTTTATTACAAAAATTTCATTTGACCTCATTTGACGACCCATTCCTAGTAAAGTTGGTCATAAATGCACCATATGTTCTTTTGCCTTTCTGACCCACTTTACAACTTAAATTGAGGATGTTTAAGAATAAAGAAGTATGCAAACAAGGAATTGGTTCAGAATAACTTTTTGGATATTAATGTAATTATTGGAAGCCAGTTTTTTCCTGTGGTAGTCCTAGCTACTCGAAGATGATATGTGGATGTTATTGAGTTGGTGGAAGGGTTTTGGGTTCTGTATCAGATGGGTTATTGTTTATACCTTCTGTCCTTATGGCATATAAGATCTTATATAGAAGCCTCAACTTGTAGTCTGCTATCTGTATTCTCCAATTCTTCAAGAACATAATGTGTCTATACTCTATAGGAAGGGACTCTAGCACTGCTTTAGTTGTTTCTATGAAATTATTTTCTTAAAGAGTCCCTTGTAAGTTGGAACAATATGGTTGAAAAAGTAGGCTCGTGAGAGTTTGGTATGCATTTGTTGGGTCATAATTTAATGGTTTACAATTTTGGCAAGTAACTTTGCAAGATGGTACTAAAGTTTTGTTCTAAGAGATCATAAATTTCAAGGCTTCCTCCGCCCTCCCTTCGCCCCCCTCTTGTCCTTCCAATTTTGCATTGGTTAATTGGTAAGAGTCATGTTAGAGGCAAGAGTCTCCAAAGTAAAATGGAAAATTTCATTCATTAGTGTGGTGCCCAAGAAATGATTAATTTGAGGAAGAGACTTGATTACTTACCAAGCTATTTATTAATAAATTGTTTGATGGCTATTCCTTTGGTGGTTGTGATAATTTTGGAAAATCCAAATCAACCATTATGCTAAATGGGAACTAACCTGCATCTTTCCTGGTGGAAAAGTAAACACCTTATGGTAAATACATGTCTAGAATCTTCCAAAAACAGCAGTCATAAACGGTTTGAATATAATGTTGAACTAAATTTATAGATGTGTGTTTAGTCTCTAAGTCAGAAGTTACAATCATCAATCATTAGGACCACTTAATGTTTCTCTAACTTATGGATTTGGTAGAATAACTGTACTAGGTTAGATATTATTCTGCACGTGGCTTTTGTAAAATTAATTAATTAATTAATTAATTTATATATTTTTGAGATTGACTTGTTACGACATATCCAAAAACTAGTGTCAGACACGTCTCATACACTTAACCTCTTGTCAAATGGCCGGCGTGGGTAGTCGATGCATTTTGAAGAGTTCATGCAAGATTCAACCATATTCCATCATACCCTTACTGTCGTGTCAAGTGTTCGACATGGGTACTTGATGCTTTTTGAAGATTCCATGAAAGACTTGCTTGTATTTTTAGCGAGTGGAGGTGGAGGACCATTTATTTCGTTTTTCTGAAGAAAGCTTATGCCTGTTTGTTTACGTATTCTTTTAATGATACATTATTTTCTTATATTTTGTTTTTTGACAGAGTAAAGCAAAGGCAGAAAAGAATCAAGCCATGGGAGCACTCAATGAGTGAGAAACTCTTGTCAGCTAATGTGCAGTTGAGAAGCTTACATTTGAACCACCACCAATATATTGCACACCTTGTGGTGCTCGCATTAAAAGAAACGCAATGTATTAACACCATAGGAAACTGGTGATACACGGACACTATTTCTGCATTCCGTGCCATAATGAAGCCCGTGGAGACACAAATCATTGTTGACGGAACTCCTATTCCGAAGGCAAGACTGGAGAAGAAGAAAAATGACGAGGACACTGAAGAATGGGTATGTCATATCCACTTATTTTGTTTATTTGGGCTTTCTTTTGTTACAAATTTCAGATAGATATTGGATCTTTGCCACTTTGTGCAGTGGGTTCCAATGTGACAAGTGTGAAGCTTGGCAACATCAAATCTGTGCGCTGTTTAATGGGCGGAGGAATGATGGTGGTTCAAGCTGAGTATACTTGTCCAAAACTGCTTATATAGCAGCAAGTTGAAAGAGGAGAGCGTATGCCGTTACCGCAGAGTGCAGTTTCTTGGTGCAAAAGATTTACCTAGAAACAATTCTCAGTGATCATATAGAGCAGAGAATTGTTTAAACGATTGAAGCAGGAGAGACAAGACAGGGCAAGGGTCCAAGGGAAAAACTTATGATGAGGTAATTTACTCAGACTTGCACTGGCTATTATATACCATGGTGGTTTGTGTTGCAGTTGAGTTTATCGAGCATAGGTTCTCATTACTAAATGAATTTGTGTGCTGCTTTCTGTTATTGAGGGTAAGTTGCCTTATCTACAGGGAAGGCTTAAGAAGTAGAACTGGATTAAATGGTTATCCTAACGATTGTGGATGTTATCAAGAATTTGGGCCTCACAATCACTAGCCATTATGCTTTTTCTCTCACGCCTTTTTTTGTTCATTGTTCGATATTCTGGTGTCCTAGGTGTAGAGGAACCACACTAATCCATCCCCGAACTTGGTGGTTAAACTCTACTGCGAACGATATTGTAGGGGAGGGTCGTGCGGGAAAAAAATAGCTTGACGCTAGAATGATTCTTATTTTTTTTTTTCAATATGAGAAAGAAATAAATGAAAAAATCATAAGGTTGTCTTAATTCAAAACCCCAATTATGACATCCCTTCTCTTCCACTTCACACCTTGGAATTCACCGTTCCGTAGAAAATTATCTACATGATAAAATATGTATCACAAGTGGTAAGGCTGTAGCTCAGTTAGGTAGAGGACCTCATTTATTTTGGGCTAAATATTTTTTGTGCAGACAGGAGCTTGCCATAGTGCAGTCACCTAAATGGTGAAGTTTTGTGGCTCTTTCTTTTTGGTGGTTAAACTAGCAATCCTCCTTCACTACTAACACGGACTACCACCAACTATTACCACCCACCCCATTGACGGCAGAACATAAGCGACCAAAACAATACTAGATGACGTTTTAGTTGGAGAACCTATAATCCACTAGGTAAACAACCCTAGAATCCACTAGGTAAACAACCCTAGAATCCACTAGGGGTACTTGAATCCACAAGGAAAATAACGGGAATCCACCAGAGAAAAAGGGAAATAATCCAAAGATATTTTTTTTATTAATCATAAGCTTCCTTCCATTACATATTGGATACCCTTTTATAATAAGGGAGGATTACACTTGAAAAGGAAAGTCAACTAGAAATTAAATGCATAACTAAAATCCCTGACATCACGCCTAAAATATTCCTAATTGACATATCAATTTAAAGTCCTTTATTCATGCCCTAAACAAACTTAATTTAAGGCTAGAAAATCCTAACTACAAATATGAAAATCACAATCTGATACAATAAAAATCATATCTTCCACCATAATTGAATTAAAATCCAAAATACAAAAATGTAAAGTATTTTGTCCCGCATCATTCTCCCCTTCTTATAGAAAATTCGTCCTTGAATTTTGAAACAATTAAGTATCAAGAACCAAGAACTGTGAATCAATCTTCGTGGAACTGCGTTGCGTGATGTTGCTTCTCAAAGAATAAGTTTGGAAAGAGATGAGGAACTAATCACCTTCTTCATATTACCCTGTGACGCAAACATATTATTTGGAATGACCAAGTCATACTTTTCCTTGTAGCTTGTAAACACATAATCAATCTCGTGACCAAGCTTGTTTGATGAGTCCTCATTACTAGGTTGTGGTTGAAACCATCCATGTTTTCCTTCAATTTATGATTCTCTTGAACCTCTAAGCGTGTGAATTTTTTTCAACCTGTGGTGCGTCATTGAGCTTTTCATGCTCACAATCTGTAACCTTGTACTCAACTTGCTCTTGACCTTCAGTCATGTCCCTCTATTTCAATTTTTAGTTTTAGTGATCTTTCATTAGTGTCCCTTATGGATTTGTGAGGAAGCAAAATATCCGTTTCTTTCCACTAGAAAAACGATAAACATTGTCAGCTTCAAATATTCACCTTGAAAATAATTATCCACGGTTGACCTAACAAAATATCGGTAACATCTTTAGGCAAAAAACATCACAACTCACAAAAATTTTATATTTCCCAAATGCGAGCAGAACCACACATGAATGTGTAACTGTAAGTGATGTATTATTTGTCGACGAGATCTCATAAGGATAAGAACTGGTTTAGGTAGGAGGTTTAACTTTTCCATGAGAGTACTTGAAACAATATCAAACTCACTCTCCTTGTTAATAACAAGTTTACACCTCATTGACTTGCAATAAACATGTGTATGGAACGTAAACGTGGGTCTCATATCATTCTCTCGAAGGAAGGAGTTGAGGAAGAAAAATATCTAACACCACGATAACCATGATAAGGGTTTAATTCATTAAAATAAAAAAAACTTTTCAGGGACTAATTTGTTGAGAATCTGAGGGTCAGGGGATAACTTATGAGCCTTAAGAAACTTTGATTAAAGTAGAGGGACACAACGGTAATTTATGGATTTTAGATCAAAACCAAATCAGGTATCTGTACCAAAGTGAACAAGAAGGCAGGAGGCGTGCGATGATAATTGCAATAAGGACTTTTTGGAACAAATCGAAGGTTTGCGAGTGGAGAAACAAAAGTCAAGGGCGACATGTTGTTTGCAATTGACGGCGGTGCTGTTATTTTTATTTTATTTTTGAAAAGTAACTAAGGTTTTTGGTTTCCACCAAAAATTCCTAGAATTTCTACGACGTAATACTAGGATACTAACTTGGCTCGGATACCAACTGACGCAGAAAAGAAGCGACCAAACAATAATAGATGACGTTCTAGTTGACGAACCTAGAATTCACTAGGTAAACAACCCTAGAATCCACCACACAGAAAATAACTGGAATCCACCAGAGAAAAAGAGAAATAACCCAAAGATGTTTTTTTTATTCATCATAAGCTTCCTTCCATTACATATTGGAATACCCTTTTATAACAAGGGAAGGATTTACACTTGAAAAGGAAAGTAAACTAGAAATTAAATGCATAACTAAAATCCCAAAAATCACACCTAAAAATATTCCTAATTGACATATCAATTTAAAGTCCTTTATTCATGCCTAAACAAACTTAATTTTAAGGCTAGAAAATCCTAACTACAAATATGAAAAATCACAATTTGATACAATAAAAATCATATCTTCCACCATAATTAAATAAAATCCAAAATACAAAAATATAAGTATTTTGTCCCGCATCACCCATCCAAGCACCACCCCAACATCACAACATCACCATATCATACCGCAAAACCACCATATCCATTCCAACCACAATCACCCCCACCATCCACCATCTCTAACGGCACCGCCACCATCATAAGATCCCATCCCCACCATCATCTCACCACCACTGCACCACCACATCCATCCACTACAACTAATTCACTACCATCCCGTCACAACACCACCCAGAGTCATCAACTAATGACTACCACAATCTCCATCAGAATCTACCAACATGTTGTGACCCAGAGTCATCAGCTTATGACTACCACAATCTCCGTTAGAATCTACCAACAATCACTATTGTCCATACACCACCACTACCAACACCACCCACAACCACTGCAGGATTCACAAGCACAACAACCATCTACTCCAATTGCATCTCCACCGGAATCGATCAACACCACCACCACCGCCAGACTTGTATCGACTCTTGACCACTGCAAATCGAAATCGAAGGTCCATTAATGGAGAGTGATGGGAGAGAGAGAGAGAGAACATGGAGGGGAGAGAGAGAGAGAACGTCGAGGGGAGTGAGATCGTTGTGGGGAGATTTAATGGGAAAGTGAAGAGAGAATGGGGGGACTATGCACACACAAGCGTGAGCAGTCACGCCCCTCTGTTTTCCACAATTTTTTGCCCTTGGTCAAAGTTTTGATACTTCAGGTCCCTTAAGTGAGCTGAAGTTTCAAAATTAGCAACTTGAATTACCATGGTTAAGTATAGGCATATTTAGTAAGATTTTTTTAATGTATGACAATGATATTTGTAGGATTTTTTCTTCTTGTTATATCCTCCTCCTGTCTGTTTTCCTTTTTTTTTGGGCGGGGTCGAAGAGTGGTAGGGTGTATGCACTGGGTGGTGGAGTTATTGTAATCATAAAGAGTTGCAGGCTACTCTGGATTGATTGTGAGTGCATTAACATAACATATGCTGCATGTTCACTATTTGTCAATTTTAATGTCCTTGATAATTTAATTTCTATTGTGCAGTTTGTTCTGAGAAGCATAACCTAGCTTGCCAACTTTCTTATTTTGTACTGTTTTTTTTTTCCTCCGCAATGAAAATATGCCAGGTTCCAGGAGCAGAATTTCTTGTTATTAGAGTTGTGTCGTCAGTGGACAAGAAGTTGGAAGTGAAGCAGCGATTTCTTGAGATTTTTCAGGAAGAAAATTATCCGACGGAGTTTGCATATAAATCAAAGGTAAATATGAAGTAATTTAATTAGGTTAATATGTTTTTTTCATTTTTATTTATTTATTATTATTTATTTTATTGAAGTTATATTTGTGCCACCATATCAACTATGGAATCTTCTTTCAGGTAGTTTTGCTGTTTCAGAAAATTGAAGGTGTAGAAGTGTGCCTATTTGGCATGTATGTTCAAGAATTTGGAGCAGAGTGTCAGCAGCCAAATCATCGCCGTGTTTATCTTTCATACCTGGATTCTGTAAAGTATTTTAGGCCAGAGATTAAAACAGTGACGGGAGAGGCTCTCCGTACATTTGTTTACCATGAAATTTTGGCAAGTGTTCTAATCTATTTATTCTTGCTTTCTTGTAGATTTTTTTTTTTTGGTTTTTGTTGTTACGCATCAATTGGCCTGCTTGATTCTTTGATGCGAAATTGATTGGCAAGTATTGTAAAATCTTAAGGATTTATTTGAATTATATTTTATTTCCCATGTAATTAGACTTGGAATTTAATTATGTTTCTTTAGTGAATTGTTGCAATTACAATTCGTAGAAGTCTAGATTGCTAAGTTATTTTTTATATCAAATTGAGTAGTTAAAACTGGTTTAGGTACCTTATTTAGGTTAACTTGTGACAGAAGAATTAGGTTTCCCCGAGTCCTATAAAAATCTTGTGATCTCCTTTCTTGTATTTAATACTGCTTATGTGAGCTTTGTGCTTATAGGCTGAGGGCATTGTCAATTCCTTCCGAGCAAAAGCAAATCTTAGTCTGTGGGCTGGTAGACCCCTTGCAGGGGTGGCAAAAACCATTTCTGACAGTTTTCTTTATTACCATGCACTTTTTGTTCTGCATCAATTATAATATATAATTTGATTCACTTTCCAGATTGGATACCTAGATTATTGCAAGAAACGCGGTTTCACAAGTTGCTACATATGGGCTTGTCCTCCACTAAAGGGTGAAGATTATATTTTATATTGTCATCCTGAAATTCAGAAGACACCAAAATCTGATAAGCTCCGCGAGTGGTGAGCCTAATATCCGTCAATATGACATGTTTTTTCCTGCATTATGATTACCAATGCAATTTGACATTGATTACCAATGCAATTCGACATATATATATATATATATATATATATATATATATATATATACACACACACACTTGCTGAATTTTTAATTTTCTCTTTTTGTTTTTTTTTGTTTTTTGTAACAGGTATTTATCAATGTTAAGGAAAGCCGCAAAGGAAAATATTGTTGTCGAGCTAACTAACTTATACGACCATTTCTTTGTTCCTAATGCTGGGGAATGTAAAGCTAAGGTGACTGCAGCTCGATTACCATATTTTGATGGAGACTATTGGCCTGGTGCTGCTGAGGATATTATCTATCAGATTCAACAAGAAGAGGATGGCAGAAAGCTGCACAAGAAGGGAACAACAAAAAAAACTATTACAAAAAGAACTTTAAAAGCGTCTGGCCAGGCTGATCTTTCTGGAAATGCATCGAAGGATCTGCTACTAATGCATAAAGTAATTTAAACATTTAAATCTATAAATTTAGTCACTCTCCCATGATTATTGTCATTGGTTTCTTGATAGTTTTTTTTTTCCTCTTTTCTTTTCTTTATTTAGAAACTTAAAAATCTGGTGTTCTTATTGTTTGTTTCTGTTGGTATTATATTTATTATTATTATCATCATTTTTTTTTAACAATCTCGCCTTTCATCAATTTTTTTCTTCTTTTTTATCGAGTAATTTTTTTTTTTTTTGGGTCCAACTATCAAAAGGTTGTTATTAGTGTCGGTCTTTTTTAATTATCAGATTGCAGAGCTTGTAATATATCAAGTGATCCCCCCCACCCCCTTATTGTTTCAGTTATTTGAAAGTAATTACCTTTTTTGAAGTTATTGTTTGCCATTCTTACTCTCTCTTATTTTTTTCCCAGCTCGGTGAAACAATTAGCCCAATGAAGGAAGATTTCATCATGGTTCACTTGCAGCATTCATGCAGTCATTGCTGTATTCAAATGGCATCTGGAAACCGTTGGGTTTGCAACCAGTGCAAAAATTTTCAGCTATGCGATAAGTAAGAATTATGGATTCTCACCTTTATTTATTAGCTTGCTTTGTAGTTATCTATCATTTTTTCAATTAAAATGTGGCTTGCTCTCTAGCCTTTCCTGGAAGTTTCTTTTAGCTTCAAAGGTACAAGGTGGTCATATAATAACCCCATAAAACTTCCTTTATATCTGAGGGTTAGATCTCCTATCTCACCTTCTGAGTTATAAGACCAAATAACAAACATGTTTAACATTTCCCTACCTTTTTATTCTACTAACTACATCTCTGCCTGTATTCTTTCTATTACTAAAGGTAGACTTGACATACTTTATTGTTACTTATCTCTCAAGTCCTCTAGATTCCTATCAAGTCTTTAGTTTCATTGACTAAAACAATACTCCCTCCGTCCCATTTTAGATTTCCTCCTTTCTTTCTGCAGATGTCCTGAAACAGTATCATGCATGAACTTCAAATGCATAGGGCCCATTAATTGTTTTTTGAACTCATCCCATAAAATTTTAGTTTTGTAACTTTTTTATTTTGGTGGGTTTATGTAGTGTAAAATTGGTACATTTGACAATTTTTTAATTACTTTTGTACTTTGTCTAGTTTTAAAATGTGTGAAATGCCAATGGACATCTAATTGGAATGAGGTATTCTTAGTTTTTACGAGGCATGCAGATGACAAGGAAAACACTGCAGTTGTAGGACACAGAGACACATTAATATGCGTGTTCCTGAATATCTCAATTTTCAATTGTTCAACTATTTCATTTACTAATTTCAGTGTTAGCAAGATTAGTATCTTTGCTATGTTCGATGCAACAACAAATTGTCATTTGTAACTAGCAGTTTGTAAGTTGGTTTGTTTACAATATTTACCTACTTATGATCAAATAGATAATTATTTTCTACTTCTAAATTAGTATATACATTAATCATTATCATATGAGTATAAATTTGATGTAATAAGGCTGTGAAGGTAGTAATATTACCTTTAAATCATTTTACGATAACCTTCCATCTCATAAACAAAGACAGCGATCCTAAGCATCCTAAAGAGACATATATCATCATCGACGGATGCTTGTCGCATTTTGAGGAGTGTCTAAAAGTGTTGTACATGTGTCCCGAATGCAGAATTAGTATCTAGGGTATCAACACGACTGATGTGTCTAACAGTATCTGCTATTTGTTGGTGTTTGACATGTGTCCTACGCGGACATTAGCCAGCTTAGAAGTGTTTGTATCCTAGAATATATGGTAAAAAGAAAAAAGGCTCTTCAGCTAATCCTGCATCTTAAGCTATACGGTTATTTGGAAATATTTGCAGTGGTTTTTCTTACGAGTAGTTGGAACTTCTACAAGTATCTAATATCCTTCTATATCTATTTGTAATTCCTTTCTTCGCCAAAGCTCACCATTTTAAAATATTTGCATGTTGGTTGTTTTACAATTAGTGCCTTGTTTGTCAGTCAGGTTAGGGTACTAATAGTGTGGGCTAAAAATGGGATACTATAAATATCTAGTGGGGTTGGAATTACCACTGAGGGGTGTCAAGCATAACAAATTCAGAAAAAGACTTGAGGATAAAAAGGGAAAGATTAGTTAGTAATTTCTAGAATAAGTATTATGCATGTGAATTTGTTAGAAGGGTAGTAGAGTCTTTTAATATGTTTTCTTGTTACAGAAATTCCATGTGAATTCTCTCCTATAAATATAGCAGCTAAGCCTTGTAATAAATATATGATTATTATGAATGAAAATGTGTGAGCTCACAGTTATGACTCATCCCTATCTCTCTGTCTTCTTCCTCATTTGTCTGATCCTCACCCCTTCCTCTGATTTCTCTTCCCCTTCTTTCTGAAATCTTCTACTCATCCCCTATTCATGTAATCTCTCATCTCCTTCTGTTTTCTCATCCCCTTTACTCTACTTCTCATCTCAGCTTCTAAAACTCATAGGACACAATCAGGACTCCATATGAGACCTGACAAGGGGATTAGAGGAAAATTGGGTAGAACTAAAAAGTGTTATAATGTCAAAAATTTCCATCTAAAAGGGAATGACACTACTGACTTATACTCACCCAATCCAGAATAAGCTGAAATGTTAACAAGAGAGAAAGCCACTTTGAGGGGGGGCTTTAGACCTCCTGTGAATCAGTTTGATGAGAATCAAACCTCCATTAGAGCGAAGCCTATTTTTGATAAACATTCTGACGCAGGACGGAAGCGACAAAATAAAACAATATATCGTTCTAGTAGACGAACCTAGAATTCACTAGGTAAACAACCCTAGAATCCACTAAGGGCCCTTGAATCCATAAGGAAAATAACTGGAATCCACCGGACAGAGGGAAATAACCCGAAGATATTTTTTATTAATCAAAAGCTCCCTTAAAATGTAGTAGTGCTGGCCCTTTTATAAGAAGGGTTGATTACAACTCAAAAGGAAAGTCAAATAAAAATTAAATACATAATTTAAATCTCTAAAATTATGCTGAAGATCTTCCTGATTTGTACTAATTTAAAATCTCTAATATAAAGCCTAATCTTCCTAATTGACAAACTAATTCTCAGAATCATGCATAAAATATTTTTAACTACTAAAAATCTGAAAATTATAAATTACATTAATTAAATTAAAATAAAACAATATCTTCCTCCATCACATTCTTTCACCTTTTACTTGTTGAACTTATATCCATATATATACACACGTGGACACACACGCGCATATGCATGTCTGTATGTACGTACGTATGCTAACAGATTGCAACTACCGAAAAATAGACTCCTAAAGTAACTATTTAAATATACTCACATTTAGCTCTATCACAATAACATACTATGATAAACTACTTCCACTAATATAACACTAGAGAAAGGACCCTTATACTTTACAATTCAATTCAATTACATAGATGATGTCAACAGCCTATCAAAAGAAGGAATGAAATATTCCTCCCCCCCTTCTCATCAACCTTGCCTTCAAGGCTGTAGTGTAATAGGGGACTGTGCAACTTGTATCCCATGTTTTTTCTTTGGACAAGCAAATAAACTATTAGTCTATTACAGAGCCTAGATCCCATAATTTGCTGGACAGATTTTTCTTGCACAATATATAGACTTCAGGTGCTGCTAAGATTGCAATAGAATGTTTACAAATTGTCCTCTTGAACTTTCAGACGTCCTTAACATAGACATCAAAGTTAATAGTAGGGCTCTTTGAATAAATCAACAAATAACAAATTGTAGACTTCACAATTTCTTTTTGAAGTACTGGATCGATTAAATAAATCATTTTTACCGTTAAATCTCTGTTATTGTTCTATAGAAATATCTTTTCATATATATATTTAAGATTGTTGAAATCAAAGCTTGGATTTGTTGATTTCTTAAGTATCTTATCTTGTTGAAATCTTCCTTAGTATTGAGTCCCTACAATCATTCCATTGATAATGACATCTAGTTCTTTCATATGTTAAACGTCCTGCACTTGTCCTGTAACCCCTTCACTCGGTCAAGTTGATTTAATAGCTGCAAACATATTTTTCCTTTTGAAGACAAAATTCCTACCTCTCTTGTACGCTGTAGAACTAGCCAATTTGATTTTCCAGGCAATCTTGGTCTTGATCTATATTTGAGCCCGTTAGAACCAGTTCTGATGCCATTTGATATGTATTCACTCAAAAATAAACTGAAAAGTCGAAAAAAGTGGAAGCTGTTTATTTGTAGCAAAACGCCTTTCACAAGACAGATTTTCCCCTTCGATATTAAAGTTTATCATTTACAATATTGAATTTGATAACGGAAAGACCCTCTATCATTTGATAGTACCTGCACTAATCCTGCCTGTTTGGAGGGTTTCCAGGCAGTACTATCTACTCCATAGTCCATATATGCCATTTAATTCCAAGAAAGTAATAAATGAGCACATTCCAGTTTGGCATAGAGTTGAAGTGAAATTGTTGCCATGTTGGAATAGATTTCTCATTATAACTATGTTACAATATCTGCGTTTCATTTGGAAATATGCAGAAATTTCATCTGTTTTGGGGACTTGGATGAAATTGTCACTTTGCTTGTGACTAGTTAATGCAAGAATAGATCAATTTATTCCAGAAGTCATCACCTCTTACTTTACAGCTCTGACAAATACATTATTCTTAGTTACCAGTTTCTTCAAGGATTACAAAAACACCAACCCAAGGACGTGTATTCATTTACCATTTAACTGACTGATTATATTTTCATTATTCAGTATTATTACTGTTGAGTGAATATACTGGAGTACTGGACACGACTCACTAGGGCTGAATTCGACTCGAAATATAGTGGCTCATGATTCAGTATTATATTTGCCTTTTGCACTATCTTTACCAACTCACTATGGACTGTTCAGTAAGGCCTTGAATTTACCGCCGGATTGGGGGGGTGAAACACCCCTTAGAACCGCTGTTGGTTGAAACCTTTTGCTTTACATAGTGCAAACAATTTCAAGAATACTTGTAATAATGCTAGAGAACCTCTTTCATAACCATGCATATCGAGTTTCCGTACATTGGGTAATTGTGGCAATCTTGGAGGGCACAATTTCACAACCTGATGATTCATGGATGTTCTGGCCTGGGTCTGGTTTTTCACATAGTTATGGAATCTGGCGCATCAGCCTGGTCTTGCAGAGATTATCACTTGATAGCTTTTAAAAGATAACACGACAGATTTACATCCTTCTTCTATACTGGTTTTCTTAATGATTGTTTGCATTTTGATGTTTGTGCTTGTGTCTTACAGGTGTTATGATGCTGAACAAAAACTTGAGGAGAGAGATAGACATCCTGTCAATAATCAGAGGGACTCACATATGCTTTATCCAGTAAGTTCTGTCCTTGAGTTCTTATGTTTTCGCCGAGGGTTTTATTATTTAGTAAATTTTTTTCCTTCATACTTTTGCTCTGTTTGTTTATTTCCTTGATTTCCTGATAGAATTGGGTTGGACAAAACTATGCCAGGTTGAAATCCACGGTGTTCCTACAGACACAAAAGATAAAGATGAAATTCTTGAGAGTGAGTTCTTCGATACCCGACAGGCATTTTTGAGCCTTTGTCAAGGAAACCATTATCAGTATGATACCCTACGCCGTGCTAAACATTCCTCAATGATGGTCCTTTACCATCTTCACAATCCCACTGCTCCTGCGTTCGTGACAACATGCAATATATGTCATCTTGACATAGAAGCTGGTCAAGGTTGGCGCTGTGAGATATGCCCTGATTATGATGTATGCAATGCTTGTTATCAAAAGGATGGTGGCATTGATCATCCTCATAAGTTGACTAATCATCCATCCATTGTGGATCGTGATGCACAGAATAAAGAAGCTAGGCAGCTACGAGTTCTTCAGGTATATCACGTTCTATATTTGAGTTCTGGTTTTATCTATGCACTTACTCTAGATATTATAGGACCACAAATATAAAACTTTTTGTTAGCTTTGGACGTTTCACTTTTTGGAATGGGCTCTCCCACAATCTTCGGATAAAAAATAGTCATTTCTTTGATGATTCTCCTTTTGTTTGAGTATTTGGCTCGTGTAGAAGGAGAAAGGGAGAGAAATGTTGCTCCAGCAACAGTCATGAGTAGAATTACGATGAGTACCTTATGATCCAAGATTGATATTGATTAGCTATAACCTGATTTTTTTATTTTTTCCTATAGGTAATTTTGGCCCAAGTATTGGGATTGTATCTTTTCATTATATAACATGAAGTATCTCTCCATAAGTTAGAATTTAAGACATGATTTATTCCATTTGTTAGATCTAAACTAATGTAGGTTATTGAATGTGCATCTCATATTTTGTATTAACAAGTGTTAGTTATTGCTGCATGCTGCTTTCTGTTCACCCCAAAACTTTGAGACTTGAACAAAGATGGACTGGAAATGTAAAAACTAAAAAGCTTTTCTGCTGTTTTAACCAAATATTTCAGAATGTTTTACATTTAATTCGAGCCTATTTTTTCTCTTCTATGCTTAGGTCGTTTGGCACTCAAATATTATATCATAGCCCTTTCTTTCATATCTTCTTATTTGGGGACTGACTGTTATCTTCCATTTGATATTGCAGCTTAGAAAAATGCTTGATCTTCTGGTACATGCCTCTCAGTGTCGTTCTGCGCATTGCCAGTATCCGAACTGTCGCAAGGTGAAGGGTCTTTTCCGCCATGGGATACAATGCAAAACGCGTGCCTCTGGTGGTTGTCTTCTTTGTAAAAAAATGTGGTATCTACTTCAACTACATGCTCGAGCATGCAAAGAATCTGAATGCCACGTACCGCGCTGCAGGTTTGTAGATCACCCTTCTCTATCATGAAAGCTTTCATCCCTTCCCTTCTGTGTTTCTGGTAAATTGAATATTTAAGTGTTGGTTCTTTATTCTCAAATATTAAAATACATTAAAAATTTTCTCCATCACGAAGGATTTCGTTCCTCCTTTTTGTGTTTTTTCCTGTCTAATAACTCTTCAAGAGTTGGCTTCCTATTTCGTATATTCAAATACACCAACATTTATGCAGAGATTTGAAGGAACATTTGAGGAGACTTCAACAGCAGTCTGATAGTCGGCGACGAGCTGCTGTGATGGAGATGATGAGGCAGCGAGCTGCTGAGGTTGCTGGAAATTCTTGATGACAGAGTTGTACATAATATATATTGATGAACAAAATGTTGTGTTCAAGTTTAAAGAGTCAACAAGGGAGGTAGGTTAGTTGTTTTCAATCCCTAGAAAACAGTGCAAACGGGTTTCCATTGTTGATCGGCGGCTGGGATGGATAGAAGAAATGAAAGAGGTTGATTGATGTCCAGAGGAAGTGAATTCATTAATTCGCTGCGCTCTGCATTATTTCCCTTGCCGTTAGTTGTTGCAGCTAACCATGACGTTCCTTCGGAGTGCAGATTGCTGAAAGTGTTCTTTTGTGGTCCAGTCTACTGATTCTTTAATTGTATTTTCTTGTATTTCAGCCAATTGCCCATCCCTCAGGTGGCCAGTGTACTATAGCTGTATTAGTCTGTATACATGTTTCATTAATGGTTAGAGGGAGGTAGTTCTTTTCAAGTATTTTCAATGTTGTCTTTCCCCCCCCCCCCCCCCCCCCCCTCTCTCTCCTTTCTATAGTCCACTCGATGGGTAGATTTTTTCAGTAGGTATTATTTACATATGAAAAAGGAATAAGTGGCAATTAAGGAAACAATGGCATTTTGTCTTTAAACTGTACTTCTACAATTATTTATGTTACTTGTTTGCTGATTTCCCTTCCTACGCTATTGGTATTTTTTATGAGAAGAAACTGTACAAAGGATGGTTTGTAAATTTAGTGTATTACACCGTTCAATAGGAACATGCCATGTAAGTAAAAATTTATTACAACGTTCAATAGGCACATGCCATGTAAGTAAATTTAGGAGGATAAGACAGAATATATCGGTTGTTCCGGTTGTTCGGCTCTGAGTTATCTCATATAGAAAGAGCTTGGAAATACAATTATGAGGTGTTGGCACTTTGTCTAGGGGCATTGTATATAGGAAAGGTTTATCTACTCATAATGATTGGGCATTGTATAAAGGAAAGATTTATCTACTCATAATGATTGTAGGAGACTAAGCTTGCGATGGTTCTTACTTAAAAGTTCATATCAACGGGTTCTCCCCCTATTTCTATGATTTGCATTTGCTTGGGAACATAACAGAGATGAAAGGATTAGGGCTGAGAAATTCAGTTATAACCGAACCGAATAGTTATAACCGAAAATCGAAATTAACACATTTTTGATAACTGAACTGTTAACCGAATGTGGAGATAACCAAAATTTTGAATTATCGAATAATCGAATTTACTATTCGGTTAATAACCAAAATGTTTTGATTGTGTTTCATTTATAGAGCTGCATTGTATATTTGTATATATCCAAAGAAACAGACCTCCAATACAGATTCATTTTGGACATTCATTATTTGAATGATTGTATATTTGTATATATCCAAAGAAACATGCCTCCAATACAGATTCATTTTGGACATTCATTATTTAAATGAAGCATTTTATAGAAAGTTTGTTCTCTGGGGACGGGGGGAAAAATGGAAAACAATAACAGCAACTACCAACACTTCTTTTTCTGCCCTGTTCAGCAAGTGTTGTTAGAAGAGAAGAGAGTATTGACACCCTGCATCTACATTCAAGTCATACATGTATTCTTTCATATTTTCTGAAATTTTATTTTTACTTCCAGATCTACCAGAATATTGCAATAACACAAATATATATAGGGACAAATGTAGGGACACAGCTGTGTAGTGCACAGTAGGCTATAACGACGGTTTTCCAAGGCTATAGCTGTGATGTCCCCAAATCCGGGTATATAAATTCCACTGATTTGGTGTTCACTATTCCATACATTCATGACTAACTACCCATAATAAAGGATAATAAAATTAAACTGAATAAATCATCTTCCCACAAAGGGGTTACAACTTTAATCTCTTAAGTAAATAAATCCCATGTCATCTAACCTTTATTACATCACTGCGGAATTAAAACATAATATTAAATAAGTCTTATTACAAAACTCCATAACAAATAACAGTTTGCGAGCTACTTCTGTATCTTGCCTTTGCCCTTACTAGTGGACGGCTCATCTGACTTCTCAGTCTTAGCTGCAATGTTTTATGCAAGGGTGAGCAAACAATTGCCCACAAGTATAATAACAATAGCTGTAATGTTCGGAAATTTTTAAAAAACGTTGTATCAAATGTATTTTATAAATAAATTCATTTTATATAATTTTATAAATTTAATGGGATCCGTGTAAACAGTATTATTCAAATTTATAAATTTGTCCTAACATTTGATTGCAAGAAAATTTGGGAAGAAGATTAATAAGTAAATTACTTTAAATAATTTGAATAAAAACTAGGGTTAAAATAAATACTTTAAATACTTAATTAATTTGTTAAGTATATAATTTAAAATGTTGGTTAAAATGTTGGGCCATCTCTTTTATTTTATTATAGCTGACCCCAAAATTTTTAAATAGGACTAAGCCCATATTTCTTTTTATCTCCTAGTGGGCCGACCCAAAATTCATTTATTTTCTTGTTGGGGTAATTGGGTCGGATCGGTGCAACCAAAGGCAAACGGGCTGGGACCATTTCTAATCTAATTTGGGAAGAACCGGCATACCAGTTGGAAGGTTAAACCTAACAAATCAAATTGGGGGAAGGGTTCAGCCGAGCAAAAGGGGAAGTCTATCAGCTCTCAACTCAGTCATACCAGCTAGCAACGGGAAGAAGAAATAGGGGTAGGCCTAGCCACACCCAGTCAATCGAACCAAACCCTAGCACCTCAATCAATCGACCAGCCAAGTCTTGAAACGGACAGGTGGAGAAGGCGCCGGCGACACCAGGGGTAAACCAGCGGGGAAAGGAGGAGAGTCACGAGCGACCGAGCCACAAGCGGCAAGGACCAGAGGTCCCGGAATTTCAGCGACACGACCGGCGACTGATGGAGTGAAACACGCGGCTCGAAAATTTGCCGGCGAGTCCAGTCGGCTGATGGGAGTCAGTCACAGCTCATCCCCTCTCCTTACCAAAGGTCAATAACCAGTCGTTTGGGGGTATTACCCAAATGATTTGGGTAATTTTCTTTCTATAAATTGAATCCCCACCCCCATACCCTAGCTGCCGATTTCCTTTGATTGAGAGAATTCCCAAATTAGAAATTAGGGTTTTAAATTGTGAGAAGATACAGAGAGAAGGGGGAACAGGGGAAGGCCATTGTGAATGAGCGGCTGGGTGGATTAGTTCGGACGGCGACGAAGGACGGCAACTCGAAACACCCGAAGGTATATCGAGCTGTGATAGTTTTAGGTTTGGTATAAATTTTCCTTCCTTATTTCCTTCTTCTGTAACTAAATTGGTGCTGCCAGTTTAGTGGATTTGGGTTCTTTGAAAATCTCTATAATTAGTTTGGTATTGCTGACTGTATTAGCTTGGTTGATTTGTATTACACAGTGTAATTGGTATGAAATTGGAAACTTTATTATAAGTTTGGGGTTTTAAAATCTGTTACCAGTTGGTGTAAATTTTTGCTTGGATTTACTTTGGAAATTTGAGTATGGAATCCTTAGTGAGTTTTAATCGATTTTGCTGACATTTTTGGGAAACCTGTGTATAGTATCAAATTCAAAACTTTCTCTGTATTGGATTAAATTGCTTCTGTGTATTGGGTTGTTGCCATTTGGCTTGGGGAAAATCTATGTATAGAAAGCCATAAAGGCCAGGATGGATTGTGATGATTTTTGTTGGTTCATTTTGATTAGAAGTTTGGTATTGGTTAATTGTATAATATTGCTTGGATTCAACAGTTGGTATTGCACTATGTTGGTTCATTGCGATTAAGAAATTCTGGTATTATTATTGAAGTTAATCATACACCGATAAAATGTTACCAATTATGTATTATATTGAGTATTTAATTATTATAATAAGTAAGTGTGAACAAAGTTAATTATTGAATTATTAGTTAATTGGTATTAAACAATAATCAAACATGAGTAAAGTTAGTAAATGATTATTTACTATTTATCTATAAATAATAAATAAAGATAATAAATACTTAATTGTTGTTGTTTTAATCTATAATAATAAAGTTAATAAAATAATTATTTATTATTTAATAATAGATAATAAATAAAGATAATAAATATTTAATTATTATTTAATAATAATAATAATTAAATATGAATAACGTTAATAAAAATAATTATTTATTATTTATTAAAGTTAGTAAATAAAGATAATAAATATTTAATTATTATTTAATAATAATAATAATTAAATATGAATAAAGTTAATAAAATAATTATTTATTATTTGATAATAGATAATAAATAAAGATAATAAATATTTAATTATTATTTAATAATAATAATAATTAAATATGAATAACGTTAATAAAATAATTATTTATTATTTATTAAAGTTAGTAAATAAAGATAATAAATATTTAATTATTATTTAATAATAATAATAATTAAATATGAATAAAGTTAATAAAATAATTATTTATTATTTGATAATAGATAATAAATAAAGATAATAAATATTTAATTATTATTTAATAATAATAATAATTAAATATGAATAACGTTAATAAAATAATTATTTATTATTTATTAAAGTTAATAAATAAAGATAATAAATATTTTAATTATTATTTAATAATAATAATAATTAAATATGAATAAAGTTAATAAAATAATTATTCATTATTTATTAATAAATAATAAATAAAGGTACTAAGTATTTAATTATTATTTAATAATAATAATTAAGTATGAATGAAGTTACGAGATAATAAGGATGATAGTTACTTAATCATTAATGAAATAATGATTAAGTATAAGGGAAATTATTAAGTTAATTATTTATTCTTGGTCCTTAATAAATAATAATAAACACTTAAGGATTTCTTAATAATGATTAAGTGTGTGTAGAATTTGTACATTGAGTATCTAATTAAGGTTGAATAAGGATATCAGTGTCATAATTACTCAATTACCATTAAGGTAAATAGTAACTAAGTAAATAAAAGATTTAGTAAGAGATCAACTACTATTTGGTTATTATCAAATCATGTTAAATTCATTAATTATCTTGCAACTGATAGATAAGGGATTTAACCCCCATTTAGAAGGGTACTCATTTGATAGGTAACCAGGACTAACTATTATTTATCTTAAATAATAGCTATAGGCCATTAAAATTTTGTTTAGCTGATGGCTAGGTAGTAATTAAATTCGGTGAATTGTTTATAATTACGCAATGCTAATGGATAAACCAACTCTACCAACTGATAGGTTATCCAAGGTCAAGTAATTAAAGCTAAGATTTAATTGTAGCTGAGCAAACAGGCAAGTTCCTAACCCTAAACTTCTTTCATTTTTGCAAGTTCTTCTCACTCAATTTTTGCATTGAGCAAGCTTTTAAACCTTATGCATTGTTTTAATTCGTGCAAAAAGGTATATATTGTTACAAGTTATTCTTTAAGCCTGAATCTTATTTCCGAGCACGCTTTAAGTGGTCTAATTACTTTTAAAATTATTCCACATCTGTATATTTATTGACATTCGCACTCGCGCATTTGATTTCATATAATTATTTAAATTCAGAAATTTTGAACTACTCATGGTTAAGTCTGAACCCTTGTTCGGTCAGGCAAGTACGAATTTATAAAAGCTATCCGAACCAATCAATGGTAAGGATTCTTAGACTGTATGAACACCCCTTTATTTATAGGGGAGTACCCCACGTACCGTATATAAGGTACAAACAGCAGAATTAAATGTTATGCATATACATAGGGTACGCGAGGCTGATCCCCTCAAGTACGTTATTCTGTAGCCAGTAACCAGAGGGTCAACCAGCTATTGACTCCTCTGGAAGTTATCGTTCAAAGTCTATTTGACTATCAATTGTTCTAAAAGCATTTAATGTTCTTGCTTCTGATTATTCTATTGTTGAAATCCCTTTAATATCCCTTCATCATGATATATCTTTATTGTTGCACTTTAAACTTGCTAGGCAAACTCGTTGCTCATTCTTGCTATATCATGACTTCATTGCAGCTAAACCCGAGACGTCAGGGAAGAACAAAGGGAAAGAAAAGATGAAATGATAGACTTCTCGTAGCAGACTTTAGATTCATGTGTTAGTTAATTACTGTTCATGTAATTTAACCCTGATAGCTATTTAGGGTATGGATTGTGTAAATGTTTAAGGTTAATCGTATTCTGGGACTAGTAACACCTTGTAATGAACAACGTATGTTTATTTCATTCCGCATTTTAGATACCATATGTTGTTATAGGTGGATGTTTATGTTGGATCGTGATGACCGGATCCGGGTATTTGGAGACCCGAATTTGGGGGCGTCACAGGTTGGTATCAGAGCTGTAGGTTATAAACTTTAGGATCGCGAAACCTAGGTTATAACCTTCATAGTAAACTCGTATCGAGTGTTAGGAGATAAATCGGGGAGATTTATCATATGTGGTTTTGATGAATTGGGGAATTCATCGAGTCGAGTAGTACCCAATGAAATATAATTTCATTTCTTCAATGAATATATTTTATTGCTGTACTAACGTTAGTTTTTGTGTGTTTGTAGGATGGCTGCCGTAGGGGAGACTAGTGGAGCCCGTGAGGAGGAGGTATTTATAGACATACCGGTAGTGGCGGAGCAGCTGGTGGGCTATGCTCCTATTGCCCCGGGATTGTTACAGGAGGAGTCTGAGTCGGAGGAAGACTACCAGAGGGAGCTACCAGAGCCAGTGGTAGGTAGGGTGATGAGGTCCGGTAGTCAGGATCCAGAGGCTGAGGAGGAGGACCCCGAGACTGAGGGAGAGGAGCCACCTGCTGATATTGATGGCATGGGGTCCACTGCCGATGATATCATCGAGGGATTGACTGACAGAAATGAGGAGCTGGAGGCTCGGATCGCTCATTTGGAGGAGCAAAACCAGACCCATCAGTTTATGGAGGACCAGTACAGAGACTTAGTCTACCAGCTCGAGCATGACTTAGGGGTGGCTAAGGTACAGCTGCAGGGCTACGAGTCCTCAGCACAGCAGGTCGGACCACTGCTACATCAGTTAGTGGCCCGAAACGCTGAGTTGAGGGAGAGACTGGAGCAGAGGGATTTACAGATCGCCCACCTGAGGGCAAAACATGAGGCTATGAGGTTCGAGGCTGGACTGGAGGTGGCTGCGAGGATGCGCGTCAGGGAGGCCTAGGCCAGGGAGGCCAACGGCCCCGGAGCCCGCGCTGCGGCGAGCCCACGTCCGTAGCCCGCGCTGCGGCGTGAGATATGAACAGAGGTGGCGCTGCGGCGCCATGCAGCAGATTTTGTTTCTGCAGTTCGTGAACCAGACTCTGTTCGCCCAAAACCCATGAATTTCTTCATTTAAATCACAATTTTGGCATACCCACATGATATAAACATGATAAACACCTAAATTAACATCCACACTACCATTTCAACATCTCAGAACATCAATTAATCCAATATTACAGATTAAATATTCAGTGTTCATGCTATTTTACAAATTTTGACATATTTAATGTAATTGATCGGTATGAACTCGTTTCCAAACCATTTTGATCCATTTAAGTTACATTACTTTCGTTATTGAACATACTAACAATAACAACAACCAATTTACAGATTATTACATGGATTGAATACTAATTTTAAACCCAAAGTAAGCCATATTCATATGTATAAACTCAAAAACACAAAACCCATTTAAAACTTGTTTTCATGGATTTTAGTTACAGAAAATCATTTACAATTACTATATAACGGTTTATATACCCATACTAACATGCATAATCATCACATAAACAATTTCTAGCAATTTTGGTTCACTAATATTTCACAGAAAACTAGTTTGAAGAAAATAAGAACTAAAGTTTTAGGTTAGATTATTACTTGATAATTCTTCTTAGATTATGAGAAGATGATGATCTTAGCTTTAGAAATCCTCTTCCTTCTCCTTCTCAATTCACAGAGCTATTCCTCTCTAATATTCTCTCTATTCTTTCTCTACTAAAATTATGTTCTTTCTTCCTTAAGCTTAAAAAACAATTGATAACTTTTATTTTTTTTAACGTAACCTTCACTTAACACTTATCAGTTACCAAACCCCCAATTAAAATATTAGTTAACAAATTCAAAAGTCTAGGTCTTGTTTGGTTGAACCAAAACAAAATAAACCATTTTTTTACCAACCAAGGGTCACAAAGCCTTGTTTGGTTTAACTAAAATAAAACCATTTTTCCATTTATTTTAATAACCATTATACGATATAGTTTAATTGTCACACTTTCAATTTAATTAAACCTATTATTAAATAAATTCAATTAAACCTTACTAATTTAATTACAACTTTTATTTATTTGGCCAATTATAAATTAATTCAATAAATCATTTTATTCAAATAAATCATTAATCATCTAATTTAATTATTAAATTAAATTAGAATAACATCAAATCACTATTCAAATAACAATTAACATAATTACACTAAAATAAATTACTCCACAATAATTTCATCAATTAGTTATTCTATTCAATAAATAAATCAAATAAATTACTCCACAGAAATCACATTCGTTACAATAGCGGCGGTTTTCCAGGGCTATAACAACGGTTTTCCAGGGCTATAGCGACAGTTTGTCCGTCGCTATAGACAGAATATCTATGGCGACAGAAGGGCTATAACAACGGTTTTTCAGGGCTATAGCGACGATTTGTCCGTCACTATAGACAGAATATCTATGGCGACAGACAAACCGTCGCTATAGCCCTGAAAAACCGTCGCTATAGCCTACTGTGTAGCTACACAGCTCTGTAGCTACATATAGCCCATATATATATATATATCAAACTGGTGAAGATGAAGAAGAAGCAGAGACGCGGAGAGGCTGCGGAGGAGTGGAGACATAGACGTAGAGAGGCTGCGGAGGACCGTAGGCGGAGTCGATCGCGACTTGCAATTTGGGGACTGAGGTTTTGGGTTAGGGTAGAAAGTGAGAGATGAGAGATCAGAGGCTGAGAGTGAGAGATTTGAGATCTGAGTGAGAGATTTGTCGTCGACTAGTGAGAGATGACTGATGAGTCATGAGAGATTAGACTTAGAGAGTGTGAGAGATTACTTTTTTAACCTTTTAAGGCTCAATTTTTTCTTATAACTGGTTCGGTTATTCGGTTAACCAAATAACATAAATTCAGAAACCAAACCCGAACCCGGAAACCAGATAATAAAACGGGTATAATCGAAATACAAAAAATAACCAAATAATCGAAAAAATTCGGTTAAAATATTTTGGTTCGGTTCGGTTATTTAGGTTTACCCGTTTTTTGCTCAGTCCTAAAAAGGACCTGCAAGAGAAGCGACGAGATCGGTATACATTCATTCCTTGTACATGATATAGAGGAATTGTTGAAATGACTCGTAAGCGTAGAATGTACATGATATAGAGGAATTATTGAAATGACTCGTAAGCGTTTTCTACTTCGCTGAAAGAGAGATTAATATGAGCTGATGTCACACCAAAACTCTTATCTATTCGAGTATGAATAATATCAGCTCCACTGCTACAATTCCACCGTATGAACTTATTCCCTTTAAACCCAAGATCAACTAAACCACCAGTCGCAATGATATCCAAAAAATCTGACAAAAAAAGTTCTTCTGTCGAAGAGGCATCAGGTCCGGCACGCACAGTTAAGTTCAACCTTTCTTTCTTTCTTTCCCTACACAGAGACGTACCCTTGTTGCTGTACGAATAAAGTGATTCAATCACTATATTCGTACAAGACGAACTCCTTTGTTTTTCTCACAAAAGAGAAAGAGGGCAAGACAATGCCTTGTTCGGAGCTAGGAGTCAACCTATACTTTCCTAGGACTTGTCTTGCCTCAACATCTAAATAAATAAAAGCGTGAGGCCGAAAAGGAACCAACCCCAAATATTTGCTTTTAGCGGTTTTAGTTCAGAACTTTAATCGATGCACCTAAGTAATTGAGTCCTCGCCTACCAGAGTCATCTATATGAGGCTCTCACTCTTTCCTTTTGTTGAGAAAAAGGTGAGGTAGACATCAAATGCCAAAGATAATTTAGGTTTCTTAGTAATAGGGAGATCTGCGGGAACTCTTACCCATATCTTAAAATAAAGGATTTCAAATTCAGTATGATTATTAAACAATTTTATCACGATGAATAATAATTACACAATTTGTTACTACAATTTAAGTTTCTTTATTTATTTATTTTTAAAATTTACCTACATGGTATGTTCTTATTGGATGGTGTAAAACACTAGTTTTAGAGAGTATCCTTAAATAATTTATTCTCATTTTTTATATAATGATTATTTATGATGGTTTGTAAAATTAATGTTTTACACCGTTCAATAGGAACATGCCATGTAGGTAAATGTAGGTAAATTTAGGAGAAAATAAAAGATTTCAAATTTAGTATGATTATTAAACAATTTTATCATGGTGAATAATAATTACACAATTTTTACTACAATTCAAATTTCTTTATTTTTTTTTCTTCTAAATTTACCTTCATGGTATGTTCCTATTGAATGGTGTAAAACACTAATTTTAGAGAACATCCTTAAATAATTTATTCTCATTTTTTTATATTCTAATTTACTCCATCCGTCCCAAATTAATTGCTCAGTTTTGACTTTTTTAAGTCAAATTGACTATTTTTAAAATTAATAATTAAGCATATATAAATATATTTCTAAAATTATAAAAACTGAGGTCAGTAATAAATTGTATATACTTTCTTTTGGTTATAATCTCTTCACCTATATTTTAGCAAAAATAGTAAAAAGATTAGTTTTAAAAATTAATTTGACTTTAAAAAGTCAAAACTGAGCAATTAATTTGGGACGGAGGGAGTACCATATTTGGTGCACTCAGTACAATTAGAAAAGAATCCTTCAAATTCTAAAAAATATTGTATCGTAAAAGATATTATTTTCATTCAAATACAATACATTTTTATTTTGAGATCTTTGTTTTCTCTGTTTATGGCTTCAATAAGCAACCGACCATGTGAGACAGCAGGTGAATCTGAATAAGAAAGTTCATCAAATAGTTAAAGAAAAAACTAGCAATTAGTTCCGATGTTTGTATATCGGTGATACTTGTTAATGTTTGTATATCGGTGATATTTGTTAATGTAAATTGCCTCTAAATAAAAGCAACTATCTTGAAGACACAGCAACAACTTCCACAATTCTAAAGGCAAATAGTATTTTAAGTCTAAGACTCCAGGACTAAATTTCAACAACGGAAACAATTACAAAAATGTCAATTCCACCGAAAATTCAAGCTTATATTTTGAATGTAAACAACTTGGATATTTTAAGAAAGAATGTCTAGAACTAGTCAACAACACGAAGAAATTGTCAATCTGTACTTGATGGTAGACAATTAATCATTGTCGTCAAAATCTGTGATAGATTCTGAACATTATCTCCCTAGTACTTTAGTTTTTTCTCTGAAAATGAATTAAAAGAAGCATATAATGATTTATATGAAAACAACGAGATTCTTAAAGAATTTTTTTTTATTAATTTAAATGTTTCTCTAAAATAATTTATGAGGCAAAATAAGAATCTTGAAATAGAAAGCTCAACCTTAAATATTGCAAATTAAATTTTCAAATAGAAAATAGAAATTGAAAAATGCATATTCTGAAAATTTGGCATTAAAAGAGGAATTAAAAAAAATTAAGGAATATAAAAAGAAATCTTGAAATTAAAAATTCAACACTTATTGTTACCAATAAAAATATTGAAATTGAAAATTATACACTTGTTGTAACTATGAAGATCTTGAAATACAAAATCAAGTTGTTAACGCCAAAATTCGTCCACGCGCCCAATCACCAAACTGCGTGTCCAATCCTGCACAGAAACGAAATCACACTCAGAGAGCTGACGACCTTGGCCGTCGGAGGATAGCTCCGGTGTGAGAATAAGTACAGGCTGAATAAGGTTTAATAATGGAGGCTTAAAGCTTTAGTGCTGAAAAGTGAACATTACCTGTGAATTAAGGTATAACCTTGTATTTATAGTATTCACATCACCAACTTCGAGTCCGTCCCCATATGAAAATAAAACTCCTCATTAGGATAGATACCTTAATGAGATTAAACTGAATCTCCTTAAAGAAAGGAAGTTGGATTATATCATGACTCTTTTCTTAGGAGTTGAAAATTAAATATAGTTAGGAATCCTAGATCCCTTAATATTCTCCCACTGCCTAAAAAGACTCCTACGTGGGGAGATTCCTCCATGTGAACTATGACCCACCAAATCATCCGGACCCAAATAAACGCGTCCCAACATTGCCCCCATTCTTTCATTATAATGGGACATTTAATGGAAGAATAAATCACTAAAAGCCCAATAATTGAATAATAAATGAGAAATTATAATGTCCGAGATCAAATACTCCGGTAACGTACCCAACACTCATTGCTGGGCCCCACCATCATTACTTAACCCACTTATTACGCCGCCTTTGGGAAACCGCGCAAAGCCCAGAGATCAATCACTTCAAAACCCTTCCTCCTCAAAAGTAACCGCCACATTTCATATCTAAAATTTCAAAAGCTCCAAACTCTACAACTTCCCTTGCTCCTTTCTTCCTTACTGGAATCACCCTTTTCCCCAGCAAAGTTTTTCTCCATTCATCCCTAACTCAGCAATGGCCACCACAAACGTCTCCTCCTCAACCACTCCCACCATCTCCTCCACCATTCCAACCGTCTCCTCCACCATTCCGTCCTCCGCAACACCCATTCCCACCGTAAACACTGCCATTACAGCCGAAGCCACCACTATTACCACCACCATCACCTCAGCCCCCCAATCATCAGGCCTATCCAAGGCCGAAATCGACATCCAAAAGATGCTAAAAGAATACTCCAACGAAGAAACTTTCGCCCATATCAATACTACCTCCTCAATCAACACCCAAAACCTTACCGGAATACGAGAGCAATATCGTATTTCGGTCACCTATGAACTCCGTGCCGCTCACCCCACCGAACGAATGTACTACCGCCCTGATGGGTGGACTGCCATCTCCCTCAGTGTCCTCAAATATGGGGTTCGTCTACCCCTTCATGCCTTCATCATCACCCTCCTAAGGTTTATCGGAGTCGGCTTCGCCCAATTGGTGCTGAACTCCTACATCCATATCATCTTCATCATCGCTTTCTGCCACGAGCTCGACATTCCACCCGCTATCGATCTTTTCTTCTCCCTATTTTCTATGAGCCGATCTAGAGAATCAGGATTTCGGCAAATAAACAAACAACAAAGCAAGAAAATTGAAAAACACCCACTGATGAAGACCCCTTCAAGCAATAAGGGATGACATTCATTGTGGTTCTTCATCTGAGGCTCTAGTACCTATGAAATTCCTGACTGGGCTGAGGCCTCCAGATCCAATGTAACCATCGAAGAACTACCTCGAACCTGCCTTGAAGAGCTGGTGAAGATCATTGAAAGGCTGCCGATGAAGGAATGGGACCTCGAGCTCCTAAGCGACCAAACCTGGCTGTACGACCATAAATGTAAGTCCATTACTCTTTAATTTACCTCATATTATTTCAAGTTTCCCTTCTGACCCAACTTTTTGATTTGTACAGTGTCTCTTATCAAGCCAACCCAAACCTCTAACATCAGTCGAGCACCTTCCACTGAAATACCCATTCCTCAACAAACTCCCTCTGAAGTCCCCATATTAATCCAACCTATAACTGTCGTCCCATTGGCCAAATCCTCCCCAATCATCCCAACACCAACCTTCCGTGAAGTAAGCCTATTAGACATGCCCCGTTATGAAATAACCACCCTCCTCCAAGTAAAAAGAAGGCGTCTGATAAAGACTTTTGATCGAAAACCTACACCCGAAGCATCACAAAGTTCTCCTCTGAAACCATCCTCTTCTCAATCCAAAGACACACTTACTTCCGCCCTCCCCCATAATCATCACCGATCCGACCCCATCCACCAAACCAACCGAAACCCAACCTCAATCCCAGAAAAGAAAAGAGCCTGAAGACCCTTCGTCCGAACCTCCCGCCAAGAAATTGCACACTGAGCCTTTGCCCGAACATCAACCTCCTCCCCCTTCTTCTCCACAGCCCAAAACTTCAACTAGCCAAATTCGAGAGGCTCGAGCCTCGATGACGTTATGTCCTAAATAGCCCGAAGACTTCCCCCATGAGCTCTTCGAGAACTTCATCCTTCCCACAGACGAAGAGAGTTTTGAAGACGCCAGTATCAAAGAGCTCATCTTCACCAATTTTATGCACCAAGGCCGGGTAAACATCTTTAATCCACTCTTCTTCTGAAAAGCACATTAATTATATTATTCACTAATCCGCCTTTGTCTACAGTCAACTGCAGTCTCTGTTCGAATCATTCGTTGATTCTCCCAAATCGATGAAAGAGAAAAAGAGCTGGAGGCCGAAGTCGCACGCCTGGAATTCAGGCTGCAATGTTCGACCTTGAAAAAGAAAAAAGTTTACACGCCAACACCACCTTCCACTGTCGGGAACTGTAGGTTGAACTTCAAACGGTCAAACAACAAGCTTCCGAAGGTGAGAACACCGGAGATTACTATTAGCCGACCGCGAAGAAATGAAAAAAGATAACAAGAAGCTGAAGAAAGGTCATTTAGCCATGCATGGACAACTCAAGGAAATGCATACCAAGCTTGGCGGGATGGTAGGTGCCTTCGACACCTTGGAGAAGGAATTTGCAGATTACAAGGCTTTGGGTCCTCCCTTAACTGAGGCGCTCAAACAACAAGTATGCCAAAAATATCGAAAGTCCCCTGAGCTCTCGAAGGAAGTCATTCAATAATTTAGTGACGGATATCAGAGTGCTCGGGATAAAGATAAAGAAAGAATGTTTGTCGCCAGTCTTGACCAATCAATACTAGATTCCTTAGACAACGAAGTCGAAGCCTGAAGCAAACTTCCATCTTTTATAATGATATATTTTTGTAATCTCCTTTAGATCCTATGTTCCCAATGTAATTAAATCTCCGATGTACAAACATTCAACATCAATGAAAATATTATTTGAGCTAAATTGAATTTTTATTTCATTAAGTACTTAGAAAAAATTACAGAGTCATAAGAATAAACTACTTAACATGCACTACTGATAATAAATACTTCCTAAGTCTCTTAACATGCCAAGTGTTCTTGACTTCTGTTCCATCCATTGCCCGAAGCCGGTAAAGCTTAGGCACTTCGGTAACTTCATATGGTCCTTCCCAGTTGGACATTAGCTTTCCGAGGCTTTGGGGTGCCGACGCCTTCACCTCTCGGAGAACTAGATCTCCAACTTCAAATCTCCTTAACTTCACACCTTTGTTATAATACCTGGTCGTTCTCTTCTAGTAGACTGCTAGTCTTACCAAGGCCAATTCCTGAACCTCCTCCAACAGATCAAGGTTGAGGCGAATGTCTTCATCATTATACAACTCCTTATACTGGCTGACTCGAAGCGAAGGAGACCCAATTTCAACTAGAACAAGGGCATCGGTCCCGTAGGCCAATCTAAATGGCAAATCGCCTGTCGTTGTCCGAGGGGTGGTCCGATATGCCCATAAAACGTTGAGTAACTCCTCGGGCCATCTTCCTTTCGCTTCATCCAATCTCCTCTTAATTCCATTGAGTAGAGTTTGGTTTATGACTTCAACCTAGCCATTAGACTGAGGATGTGCAACTGAAGCCTTCCGATGTTGAATACCCAAATCCTTTAAGAATTCTTCGAACTTGGACTCCACAAACTGTCTCCCATTATTTGACACCAACACCATAGGAATACCGAAGCGAAAAACTACAAACTTCTTAAAAAACTTAAGACATTCCTGCTCCGTGATCGTCCGAAGTGGCTTGGCCTCAACCCATTTGGTCATGTAATTAATAGCTACTACCACGAAACTGACCTGCCCCTTCGCCTACGATAATGATCCCAAAATATCAATTCCCCAAACTGTGAACGGGATCGGGGACAAGACCAAGAATAACTCTTCGGGCGGCTGATGAGGAATAAGACTATTCAACTGGCATTTGGGACACTTCTGAACATATTCCTTAGCTTCCTGAAAGATCATCGACCAATAATATCCCTGACAAAGTACCTTATACGCCAACGCCTTAGCCCCTATGTGATCGCCACAAATTCCTTCATGAACTTCCCGAAGTGCGTACTCAGCTTCGGATGGAACCAAACACTTCAACAAGGGTGAAGAGAATGCATGTCGATACAAATCCCCATCGATAAGCACGAAGTTTGAACTCCTATATTTTATCTTCTTCGCCAACATCTGATCCGAAGGTAGCACGCCATCTGCTAGATAATCTATGTAGGGCGTAAGCCAGTAATCCGAATGTTCCACTACCATTACCTCCGACCTCTGAACACTCGGGACGTCCAACACCTCCAAGTATACTGAACCTTCAAAAGAACTTGCATCCGTGGTAGCCAACTTGGACAAACCATCGGCTATTGTGTTATCCGACCGTTCTACCCCTTAAAAAGCATAAGAACTGAAATAGTGAAGCCGATCCTTGGCCTCGGCTAAATACTTGACCATTCTTGTCCCCCAGGCCTCATACTCCCCTGATATCTGTTTAACCACTAATTGAGAATCATTGAAGATAATTAATCTCTGAACCTTAAGACTCTTAGCCAACTGTAAGCCTGCCAAAATCGCCTCATATTCAGCCTCGTTGTTAGTTACCTTGAACCCGAAGTGAATGGCTTGTTGTACCCGAAATCCTTCGGGACTTGTCAGAATTACCCCTGCACCGCTGACATCCGAAGTCGATGATCCATCCACATATAACATCCATGAAGTCTGAACTAGCTGAACGTCTAAGACCGACCCTACCACCTCTGCTACCTGATCAACGGTGTCAAAGAACACTCCACCACAAAGTCGGCCAAGGCCTGACCTTTAATTGCCATTCGAGGGTAGTACTCCAAAACAAACTGTGTTAATTCCATAGCCGAAGCTACAAGTCGACCCGATATATCTGGTTTATTCAATATCTTCTTCAGAGGCTGATCTGTGTATATAACTATTAACCGACCCTAAAAATAATGTCGAAGCTTCCGACTGGCTATTATCAACGCATAAGCAAGCTTCTCCAGATTTGGATATCTGGTATCCGAATCCCGAAGAGCGTGATTAACATAGTAGACCGAAAACTATTTTTCCCCCATCTCCCGAACCAACATCACTCCGATCGCCAACGAACTCGCTGCCAGATATAGATATAAAGGTTCCGAGGGGATCGACTTCATTAACAGGGGTGTCAAAGATAAGTACTTCTTGATCCCTTGGAAAGCATCCTCGCATTTTGATGTCTACTGAAACGTCTTTTCATTCTTCGGCCCCTTTAGCATGTCAAAAAATGGCAAACACCTTTCTGCTGACTTAGACATAACCTCTTTAACACTGTAATTCGATCTGTCAACCGCTGTACATCTTTGAACGATTGAGGAGACTTCATATCTAAAATAGCCATGATCTTCTCCGGATTAGCTTCAATACCCCTTTTGCTTACCCGATAACCAAGGAATTTATCCGAACCGAGGCCAAAAGTGTACTTCGTCAGGTTCAACCTAATGTTATAATGCTTAACAGTATGGAAATAGTCCTCCAGATCATCCAAATATTCCTGAACAGATAAGCTCTTAACGATCATGTCATCCACATATACCTCCATGCTTTGGCCTAACTATTTCCGAAACACGTAATTCATCATCCTCTTGTATGTCGCTCTGACATTCAACAGTCCGAAGGTCATCTTCTTGTAAGCATAAATCGCTCGATGTGTTATAAAAGTCGTCTTCGAGATATCCTCCTTATGCATCGATATTTGGTTGTACCCCGAAAATGCATCCATGAAACTCAACAAAGTATACCCCGATGTAGCATCAATCAACTAGTCGATGTGTGGAGGCAGATAGAAGTCCTTCGGACACGCCTTATTCAAATTAGTATAGTCAATGCAGATCCTCCATTTTCCGTTCTGCTTCAGAACCAGCACCACATTCGCCCGCCATTCGGGGTAATCAACCTCAAATATGAAGTCGGTCGCTAACAGTTTGGCCACCTCGTCATCGATTATCTTTTGTCTTTCTAGGGCAAAGATCCTCCTCTTCTGCCAAATAGGTTTCCTGGCGGGATCTACATTCAACTTATGCATAACAACGGACTCATCAATCCTTGGCATATCACTAGGGACCCATGCAAATATATTTGCGTATACTCGAAGTAACTCGATCAACCCAGACCGAAAGGGTTCTTGTAATCCCGACCCAATCTTGATGGTTTCATCTTTCTTTCCCAGGATCAACTCAATGTCCTCAGTCTCTTCAGCTGGCAGAGCGAGGGGTTCTGTGCTTCCTTCGGTAAATGGTTCCACCTCGATTACCATTGTCTGCCTCTGCTTGCACCTCCAGACCCTAGATAATATCAGTGAATTCCTATAGCACCTCCGAGCTATATCCAGATCTCCCTTAAATTCACCAACCCCGTTCGGCGTAGGGAACTTCAATTTGAAGTAAGTAATAGAGGTCACCGTCCGCAGCGCTGCCAATGTCGGTCGTCCTAGAATTGCGTTATAAGTTGAGTCCACGTGCACGACAAAAAACCTGACATTGATTTTCACCTGTTGAGGAGCCGTCCCAAAGATGACTGGCAACTCAATAGTTCTTGCTACCTGAACCGGATCGTTATTGAATCCATACAGCGGAGGCTCCTACCCGACCTCCATCTTTCTCCCTTATAAATTAAGCCTCTGATAAGCATGGGCGTATAATATGTCGACAGAAGAGCCGTTGTCGATCATGATCTACCTCATGTCCATCGAACTGACCTGGGTAGTAATAGCTAAAGCTCCTCTATGTGGCTCAATAGGCTCCGATGGGTAATCCTCATCGGTGAAAAAAATTACCGTGGCAGGATACAACCGTTCCCTCCTGGCAGGTTGTTCAAACACTGTTAGAACCGAATTCAACAGCCCACGCCTCTACTTTCCAGTCATCTTTCTAATTGAGCCACCTGTTATCACATCCACCACCCGTCGAACTGTTGGTACCTGTTCGGATTGTGGCTTAGGGTTCTGCTCGGTGTTGTTATTATTCGCCGTCCTACCCGAAGCCTCTCGCCCAGCAACATACTAAACCAACTCCCCGCTTTGTATATTATTCTCAATCAGATTCTTCAAATTCCTAGACACTTCAGTGGAATGTCCAGCAGTCTGGTGGTAATTGCAATATTTACTTTGATTTTCCCGTTCTGGACGAGTGTTGTTCGGGCAAGGTTCAAAGTAGGGTTTATCCTTTATGTGCTTCAGTATCGTTGCCAGATCCGTGTTAAGGCGGGTATATACTTTGTTATCTCTTCGGTTCGGGAAGGGCAGACGTCCTCCTCCCGATTCCCCATTAAAACTCTTCTTCGGCTGATCGTCTATCCTATTACTATTGTCTGACCTGGGTAGTTACTCCTATCCCGATCTTTCAGTTTCTCCATCGTATTCGGCTTCAGATTACCCATGGCTTCCTCAATTGCATTAAGTTTTTTAGCTCTGTCATAAGCCTCAACTAAGTCTCTCAGGGTATCAAACATTATGTCCTTTACCAGCTTTTTAGATTTCACCACATCCAGCCCTGTGGTAAAGTATCCGAGGGCTTGAGGACCATTTAAGTCTGACACTGCTCCAACCGCCTCTCGGAATCGTTTCACATACTGGCCCAACGTTTCGTTCGAATACTGCCTAATTTGACGTCATCCACTGTCGAGCCTCCTTTCTCAAAGTAGTGATGAACATCTAACACTTAGCGGCGTTAGAGTAGTTATAGTGCTTCATCAGCCGGTCATAAGCCTGACTATGATCATACGGGTCTTCAGTTCTATCATAACTCTCCATGTGCGGAACCTTCTTATTAGGATCGACCCGAACTCGATCAATCTCTGGGGAGAACTGTTGCCTAATTTCTAAATAGCACTTAACACGTAAGTATACGCGTTCGTTTATAATATTTGGCAAACAAGGATATCGTTCCCACGAGGAAATAACTTAATATCTATCAATTACCAAAAATAATTTAATTAATCCTATTTAAATTCCGATTCTTGATTTTAAGTTAAAAAATGAAAAATGACTAAAAATGACTAATAGATAATGTTAACAAGAGTAAATCACAGATTTAATGAGTTAAGATTACAACTTTCTTTGGTATTTCATTTAAATCAATTTACCAACTATTTAATACAGATAGTTAACATGAATCAATAACCTAGAACTTTACCCAGCTTTCACGCACTTCTTCCAAATGATACGTAAATAAATCCTCATAAATTTAGCAATCAAGCAATAGAATTATAAAGAACATCCTAGTTAATTAACTCACTATATTCCTATGTGAATCAAATTAATTAGGGTTTTAAGCTCAAGTTCTTTCAGTGGTTACAAAAGACATGCAGATATATTCCTATCCTACACGCTAATCATATTAATCCTATTTAGATTATATGAACAGATGCTATTATACCTAGATCTAAATCTATATCCCATTTTCCAATTTTATATAGATTATCCCAATAACTGTTGGCCAAATAATTATTCAACAAGCACAAGATATAATAATTGATTCAATAAAAACTAACTTATATTAAATAAGAAGCATCAATTTAAAATTCATACCAAGTTCCGTTGCAATCTTAATTTGAATGTAGTTCATAACAATAAAAGAAAACATCATCCTAATCATAAAATTAAACATCCCAATTAATTACAAGAATCAAAGATTTAAAAGGGAATAGAAGAAACTGTATGGTTGCTCCTAATCTTCTTCTTGATCTCCAGCCCTTGCAATCTTTCTTCGTGTTCTCTTCCTTATGTCTCTGCAAAAACTCTTGTGTGTTTTCAATTCTGAAGTCTTCTCCTCTTTATATCAGTCAAAACCCTTGTTCCTATTCCTGATTGGCTTCAAAATTCCATCTCAGCCGCACAAACAACACCAAATTTCGTACTAGCGCCTAGGGCGCTCATCCTAGCGCCTAGAGTGCTCATCCTAGCACCTAGAGCGCTTGGCCAGGACCAAGTATTTATAAAAATGCCATTCAACCCAATTTTTAATCCTTTTTAATTCTTTTATCCACCAAAATGACTCTTATTCCCCTCCAGCTCCATCCTACAATAAACAAACACAAAAATAAATAAAATAATACTAAAAATAGCAATAATTAAGTTTAACAACCTGATTCGTAGGTATAAAACCCACTCATCAAATACCCCTAAACTTAACCAATTGCTTGTCCCCAAGCAATGCAATGATGCAAAATGTAACCTAACTACAATGCCTACGAATCAATTAACTCAAACAACATAGCATTTTACATCAGGCCTCAAATATCTACGTAACAAACATTAACCACGTAAAGTTCCCAACTTAAACCGATTAGCCAAACTACACTTGTCATCATCCATGTTGTGTGTGTGTGAATCAACTATAATAATCAATCACAACCCAAATCACTTATATAATCAACTTCTTAGAAAGAAATCCATTTGTACTCCACTACTTGAAAAGCTAACCAACTAATCCGACTCAAGTAAGCAACCACTAAGCATAAAGGGTACTACCACATACTTTATTATTTGGCGAGTGCGTTTTACGCTTCAACTCGCTTTTAAACTCGACATGTGCAATATCTGGTTTACTTAGGCTTTTCAAAGCTACCCCTGTATCGAGCTTTCAATCAGTGACTTCCAAGCTAGTTGGCTTTAGGACACTAGGTGTTAAGACACCCCTATGGATCTAATAACTCAAGCAGCAAAGGCCACGAAACCAAACTAGTCAAGTTAGATACATATACACATTTTTTTTAATAATAATTCCCCCAAACTTATTTTCTTGCTTACTAAGGATCTTCATAGATGGTTTACTGGTTTTATTGCTTATAGTTATGAAATTCTCACCAGAAGCCGATTATACAAGGATTTAAGGCAAATTGATCAAATAGTCAACTATGTGCTTCCCTTATGAACATAAATTTTAGACAAGCATAACTGACCTCACCGTTTAAATCAGTACTCTACAATAGCTTTCAATCCTATTAAAGTTCTTATCATTGGCCAAAATGAGATAACCATGTCATTCATAATTGATTCATGCAACTAAATGCTTAGCACAACCTAAAAACATTCACGAATTAACACTATCATGCATATGAACACTAAAGAACTCCATGCCTAATTAACATAAATAAACACAACTCTATATGCTCAAAAATAATGCCAACTATATGCACAAAAATAATTACCACCCCCCAAACTGAATTAACAATGTCCTCATTGGAAAAGAATAGAAGATTAAAAACAGAGGACTTCCCTGACTATAGTGCTACTCGTCATCTTCAACATCGTCATCGTCGTCATCACTATCATTGTCAGGAGGTAAGTCTGGAGGTGGATAAGTAGAGAAAGGAGGAGGTGGTGGAAATTGATACGGCCCCGCTGCTGGATTCATCCTACCAAACATTTCTGCCAACGCTGTAGTACAGTTGATGTTGTACGCATAAATTTCCGCTTGACGTTGAGCAAGACTACTCTGCTGACGGGTCATGCGATCAAATCCCCGCTGTATCTGTGCAGCCATCAAGTCAATCCGTCTAGTATGATGCCTTAAGTCTTGACGGATAATCTTAACTAAATTGGGTGGCTGAACCGGATCCTCAGCATTAATAGGCTGTTCGACAGGCTGATCCTGCGGCTGCTCTTGTGGAATAATAAAACCCAAGCCCCTTGGGTGTGATTTGCCCCCATCCCATACCTTATACCACACCATCACAGAGTGATCAATCGGGGCTAATGGGGCCTGCATTGCTTCATCCTTATCCCACTGTACCCCAACTTGGCGACATAACTCTGTAATCAACGATGGGTGAGGCAACCCACCTGTAGTGCTCCCCTCAAGTCCACGCACAATAGATTCATGTATGACTTCCCCAACGTCTACCGTTTTTCCTTTGGCTATGCAAAACAATAGAGCGACCTGCTGATTAATAATATCACTCATATGCCGGCACGGCATCAATTTAGCACAAATGAATGCATGCCACGCTTTTCCATATCTGCTTAGTTTAGACGAAGGGAAGTGTACTGCCTCCTGTTGGTCTGTCAATTTCCATTCAGTCCCAGGCTCACAAAGGGCTGCAATTATCTCACTGTAATCCAAGTCCTATTTCATATAGTTTGTATACCCATCGCCATGGATCTTTTGCAAGCCATAGTACGCATTGATCGCCTTTCGCCCAACATTTACTGCTTTACCACGAACCATCATAGAATTTCCATCGGCCTCTTTAGCATTTGCATAAAATTCCTGTACAATATTGATCGCTGCTGGCTCAGGTTGTGCTGTAAATGCCATCCAGTTACGGCTTCGTATCATGTAAGCTAATTCCCCATCTTCCCGCTCATTCGGTAGCAAGCCTCGTTCAGGAATTAAAGATTTCCCTGATGACCAATTTTAATATCGATAGAATGCCTGAGGACTCATAAATTTCTTTTTGTCATACTTGCTGGAAGTTCCTGAACTTTCCCCTCTATGTCGTTTGGGCGCCATAAGTACTAAGCTTGTAATCTGCTACCCTCAACTTAGAAAGGAAAAGACCCAAAAACAATTGCAAAATTTCTTTGAGGCAATATATCGAACACGTGATATGCCACACTTGAAAAGCCCTTTGTGTATACTTCCCCCAAACTTAAAGCATCAAAATCGTACCCCAATATAGTTCACAACAATTCTCAAATGCAAGATAACAAAGTAAGTACTAACCCAACCCCAATTGAGCGAACACAAACTCAATTGGGTCCACAATCACAACAAAGAAATTTCTCCAAATATTAGCAATTCAATACATAGCAAACAATTCCCAAGTGTTCAATGGCTCACAATGTTATACTTACTGGTAATTAGAGTTCGTGTCACAGGTCCCAACCCCAGTAATAGTGAAGCTTCAACTTGTCGTGGCTATGGAGAGAGAAACCTGTGTCAGCCTTTGGTGCTTGCCGGCAATTGATCGGAGATGGGATGGGGATTGAGTGATGTTGGGTTTTGTGGGAAAAAAAAAATTCAATTGGCAAAAATGGGGGAAAGGGAAGGCGGCGGGTTGAGCGACATAGAAGAAGAAGAAGGAAATTAGATTTGGATTGTGACACAATGTTTCCTGACTAAGGTTTTTATTTTTTATTTTTTTTCAAAAGTGCAGGTCGAGCGCCTAGGCGCTTGGTTTTGTTAAGGGCTGAGCGCTCTAGGCGCTTGGTAGCAGTAGCTGACGCATTGGTATAGCGCCTAAGGCGTTTGACTGGTGTAAACTTGAGCGCTGTAGGCACTGTGTTGCAGTGTCTGAGCAATTGGTATAGCGCCTAAGGCGCTTGACTTGTGTAAGCTTGAGCGCTGTAGGCGCTTGGTGGCAGTGGCTGACATTCGTATAGCGCCTAAGGCGCTTGACTTGCATATGAAGGAGCACCTAAAGCGCTGAGCATGTGTTAGAATACTGCAAGGCAGCGCCTAGGGCACTTGTCCCAGGCTCAAATTGAGCGCCTAGGCGCTGGAGCTTTACTTAACCAATATTCCAGACCCTTATCCCTTCATGCTAATACCTGCAAACAAATAAACCCAGAGTCCAAGATTAGTTGCAGATTTTTTTTTATATAACTAGATTAAGATGACATAGAGGCTAACAGTAGTGATTGAACAAAAGATAAACTAGGAATTGAAACTCTGGGTTGCCTCCCAGATAGCGCTTGGTTTTACGTCTTCAGCCCGACTTTGTTTCTCCGTTCTAATCGGCAAAGCTCACAGATGTCTTTTCACGGTCAACGTGACCTCCATAGTAGTGTTTCAACCTCTGGCCGTTGACTTTGAAAATACGTTTCGACTCCGGCTCTTCAACTTCCACAGCTCCATGAGGAAAAACCTTGATAATCGTGAATGGGCCGGACCACCGTGATTTCAGTTTTCCTGGGAAGAGTTTTAGTCTCGAGTTGTATAGCAATACCGTTTGCCTCGGTTCAAACTTCCTGTCTAAGATTTTTCCATCATGCCATTTCTTGACCTTTTCCTTGTACAACTTGGCATTCTCGTACAATTGAAGTCTGAATTCGTCCATTTGGTTCAATTGCAAGAGGCGCTTTTCTCCCGCCGCAGCCATATCAAAATTTAACTTACGGATAGCCCAGTAAGCATTATATTCCAATTCTACTGGAAGATGGCATACTTTCTCATATACCAACCTGTATGGTGACATCCCTATCGGTGTTTTATAAGATGTCCGATATGCCCATAATGCATCGTCCAGTTTGCTTGCCCAATCCTTCCGGCTAGGGTTCACTAACTTCTCAAGAATTCGTTTAACTTCACGATTTGATACCTCGGCCTGGCCGCTAGTCTGTGGATGGTAAGCAGTTGCTATCTTATGAGTGACTCCGTATTTAGCAAGAATAGCTGAAAACTGCTTATTACAAAAGTGCGTGCCCTCGTCACTAATGATTGCACGAGGAGTTCCGAATCTAGAGAAGATATACTTGCGAATGAATTTCACCACCACTTTGGCATCGTTAATAGGTGATGCTACAGCTTCCACCCACTTTGAGACATAATCCACTGCCAATAGTATGTAAGAATTGCTAAAAGATGAGGGGAAGGGCCCCACGAAGTCGATGCCCCACACGTCAAATACTTCAACCTCTAGAATCGTGTTAAGTGGCATCTCGTGTCTCTTTGATATATTGCCAACTCTTTGGCATCTGTCATATTTTAACACGAACATATGGACATCCTTAAAAAGTGTCGGTCAGTAGAATCCACATTGTAATACCTTGGCTGTTGTTCTTTCTCCCCTGAAATGTCCACCATAGTCAGAAGCATGATAATGCTGTAGGATACTCTCCATTTCATCTTCGGGCACATACTTTCTTATTAATTGATCTGCACACTGCTTGAATAAGAATGGCTCATCCCATAGGTAGTGCTTCACATCATGTGGAAATTTCTTTTTCTGTTGACTTGTCAGATCCAACGGAAACACCTTACCCACGATGAAATTTACAAAATCTGCATACCATGGTGTCTTCGACTGTACGGCAAACAATTGCTCATCCGGAAAAAACTTGTTGATCACTGTTTTATCATCCTTATTCAACTCTGAATTCTCTAACCGTGATAAATGATCAGCAACCTGATTTTCTGTACCTTTCCGATCCTGGATTTCCAAATCAAACTCTTGGAGCAATAGTATCTAGCGAATCAATCTTGGCTTGGCGTCCTTCTTAGCTATCAGATATTTAATAGCCGAGTGATCTGTGAACACAATCACCTTGGTCCCAATCAGATATGAACGAAATTTATCAAAGGCATAAACAACTGCCAATAACTTCTTCTCCGTGGTTGTATAGTTTAGCTGAGCATCCGATAATGTCTTGCTGGCATAATAAATGGCATGAAAAGTCTTATCTTTACGTTGATCGAGAACCGCGCCAATCGCAAAGTCGCTAGCGTCGCACATTAATTCAAACCGACTACTCCAATCTGGTGCTACTATGACCGATGCAGTAATTAGCTTTTACTTCAACACTTCAAAGGCTTCATGGCATGCCCTATCAAAATTAAACGGAACATCCTTCTCCAAAAGGCTACACAGTGGCTTTGTGATTTTGGAAAAGTCTTTTATAAATCTTCTATAAAACCCTGCATGTCCCAAAAAACTCCGAATACCATTAACTGAAGATGGCGGAGGTAGGTTCTCGATGGTTTCAAGCTTCGCCCTGTCTACCTCGATTCCTTTTGCAGAAACTTTATGACCCAAAATTATCCCTTCTTGGACCATAAAATAGCATTTTTCCCAATTCAAGATCAAGTTTGTTTCCATACACCTTTTGAGCACAAGAGTGAGATTGTCCAAACAATGATCAAATGAATCTCCAAAAACTGAGAAATCGTCCATAAATACCTCGAGGTTATGTTCTACCATATCATAAAAAATGGTCATCATACACCGTTAAAACGTTGCAGGAGCATTGTATAACCCAAAAGACATTTTTCGGAAAGCAAATGTACCATAAGGACATGTAAATGTCGTTTTTTCCTGATCTTCGGGTGCTATGGCTATCTGATTGTAACCTGAGTAACCATCCAAAATACAATAATACCTGTGTCCTGCAAGCCTGTCCAACATCTGATCAATAAATGGCAAAGGAAAATGGTCCTTCCGAGTGGCCTTGTTCAACTTCCTATAATCCATACAGACTCGCCAACCCATGACTGTTCGAGTAGGGATCAATTCATTATTCTCGTTCGCCACTACTGTCATTCCCCCTTTCTTCGGCATGCATTGAATGGGACTCACCCATGAGCTATCAGATATGGGATAAATAATCCCTGCATCCAACCACTTTAGGATTTCCTTTTTAACTACCTCCTTCATAATGGGGTTAAGTCTCCTTTGCTGCTCGACAATTGGTTTTGCTTCCTCTTCCAGCAAGATCTTATGCATACAAATTGATGGGCTTATTCCTTTGATATCTGCAAGAGTCCACCCAAGAGCTGTTTTGTATTGCCTCAGTACCCTTAACAATTTTTCCTCCTGAACTGCATCCAGTGAAGCAGAAATTATGACTGGCAAAGTAGAAACAAACCCAGATATGCATACTGAAGATGGTTAGGTAGTGGCTTGAGTTCTAAGACTGGTGGTTCTTCTAATGACAGTTTGACCTTATCTGCTGACCTTCCCAAGTGTTCCAAGGGTTCAACCTTTGGCCTGACTTGTGTAAACTTTGGAGCTGAATCTAACATCTGGGCCAATTCTAACACAGCTAAGTCTTCAAACAAGTTTTAATTCACCAGTGTCGCTTCTAAAGGATCCTTGTTCACTGCTTTGATAAATACTTCCTTACTCGCTCCTTCAATCAAGTCAACCCTAAAGCATTCTTCCTCTTCCTTCGGAAATTTCATAGCCTTGAACACGTTGAAAGTTACCTCTTCATCTTGGACCCTCGTTGTTAACTCTCCTTTCTGTACATCAATTATTTTCCTCCCCGTAGCTAAGAACGGGCGCCCAAGGATAATTGGTATATTACTATCTTCCTCAAAATCAAGGACTATGAAATCCACAGGGAATATAAATTTATCTACTTTTACTAGTACATCTTCCACTATTCCCCTTGGATAGGTAAGCGATCTATCGGCAAGCTGCAGAGTGACATTTATTGGTGTAGCTTCCTTCAACCCAAGCTGTTGATAAACCGATAATGGCATAAGGTTGATACTAGCCCCCAAATCGCACAGACATCGGCTAAAAAATTGAGTTCCAATTGTGCACGAAATGGTGAAGCTACCTGGATCCTTCAACTTTGGTGACAACTTCCTTTGTAGAATGGCACTACATTCCTCTGTCAATGCTACCGTCTCAAATTCCCCTAACTTCCTCTTTCTTGCCAGAATATCTTTCATGAACTTAGCGTAGCTGGGCATTTGTTCTAAAGCATCTGCGTATGGGATGTTAATTTGCAGTTTTTTGAATACTTCTAAAAATTTTGAGAACTGTCTATCTAGCTTTTGCTTTTGAAATCTCTGTGGGAATGGCAAAGGTGGAGTAGCTGACATATGCTTTTCTTCCTTTTGTTTTTCTGAAACTTTTCCCTCGAATTTGTCTGCTGAATTTCCAACCACTGGTTCTTCTTCCTTCTCAACACTAGCTTTCTTATGTTCGTCAGAATTTACAACTAACTCCTTTCCACTCCTTAGTGTAACTGCTTTGCACTGTTCATTCCCATCTTTTCTTGGATTCTTCTCAGTATCACTCGGTAATGACCCTTGAGGTCGGTTGTTCAAAGCACTAGCTATCTGCCCAATCTGATTTTCAAGATTCTTTATAGCTGTTGATTGGTTCTTTGTTATTACTTCAAACTGAGTCGCCATTCTTGCCAACAACTCTTCCATTTGAGATATTTTATCAGGTTGATGAGGTTGTTGAGCATGTTGCTGCGCCTGAAATCCCGGTGGGTATGCTTGTCTTGGAGCTTGATGTTGTTGCTGATTGTTGCTCCAAGAAGGATTTGTGTTATTCCTCCATCCGGAATTGTAGTTATTTGGATTGCTGCCCTGTTGTCGATTATAATTGGACACAAATTGTGCTGATTCAGAATTTATCGCACACTGGTCACTCAAGTGATTCCCTGCACATAACTCACACACCGTCTCCATTTTCTTAACACTCTGAATTCCAAGTGAATCTATCTTCTTCGTGAGAGCAGAAATTTGAGCCGTCACTTGGGCTGATAAAGCTGTCATCGCATCCACTTCATAAATTCCAGTTGGCTTTGGGTGATTCAATCTTGCAGTTGGCCACTGATAGTTGTTAGCTGCCATTGTCTCAAGCAACTGATATGCCTCATCACAATTCTTGGCCATAAGAGCTCCACCTGCTGCAGCATCAATACTTGACCTCACTGTACTATTCAACCCGTTATAAAAGATCTGCACTTGCAGCCAATTAGCTACACCATGGTGCGGGCATCGTCTCAACAAGTCCTTAAACCTTTCCCAGGCTTCATACAATGATTCTGAGTCATGCTGAACGAAAGAAGTGATATCAGTCCGCATTTTTGCCGTCTTTGCAGGCGGAAAAAACTTTGCGAGAAACTTCTGAGCTAAGTCATTCCATGTGGTAATTGAACTTGGAGGAAGTGAATGAAGCCAACTCTTAGCTTTATCTCTAAGGGTGAATGGGAACAATCTGAGTCTTATGGCATCTTCTGTCACTCCTTGATATTTGAACGTATCACAAATCTCCATGAAACTAACCAAATGATAGTTTGGGTCATCATTTGGCAACCCTCCAAATTGCACGGAATTCTGAATCATCTGTATTGTTCCAGGTTTTATCTTGAAACTCGCAGTAGTAATAGCAGGCCTTGTGATACTCGACTGAATTTCGGTAACCTGCGGCATAACATAATCCCGCAATAATTTTTGCTCCTGTTCAGCCATTTAATCTTGGTTCTCCATTATTTCTTGTGTTTCTTTAACCCACTTACGCAACCGCTTTAACCGCTTTTCAATATCGTCCTCGTAGGGTTCAAGCTCTGGCTGTTTCGATCGCGTTTGCATACACGAGAAAAATGCGCCTACAAATAACCGAAAAATAATAATTTAAATTAGGATTAACTCTATCGAATTTAATAATAACAGAATATTAAATCAATTTTCCCCGGCAACGACGCCAAAAACTTGTTGTCTAATTTCTAAATAGCACTTAACAAGCAAGTATACGCGTTCGTTTATAATATTCGGCAAGCAAGGATATCGTTCCCATGATGAAATAACTTAATATCTATCAATTACCAAAAATAATTTAATTAATCCTATTTAAATTCCGATTCTTGATTTTAAGTTGAAAAATGAAAAATGACTAAAATTGACTAATAGATAATGTTAACAAGAGTAAATCACAGATTTAATGAGTTAAGATTACAACTTTCCTTGGTATTTCATTTAAATCAATTTACCGACTATTTAATACAGATAGTTAACATGAATCAATAACCTAGAACTTTACCCAGCTTTCACGCACTTCTTCCGAATGATACGTAAATAAATCCTCATAAATCTAGCAATCAAGCAATAGAATTATAAAGAACACCCTAGTTAATTAACTCACTATATTCCTATGTGAATCAAATTAATTAGGGTTTTAAGCTCAAGTTCTTTCAATGGTTACAAAAGACATGCAGGTATATTCCTATCCTACATGCTAATCATATTAATCCTACTCAGATTATATGAACAGATGCTATTATATCCAGATCTAAATCTATATCCCATTTTCCAATTTTATATAGATTATCCCAATAACTGTTGGCCAAACAATTATTCAACAAACACAAGATATAATAATTGATTCAATGAAAACTAACTTATATTAAATAAGAAGCATCAATTTAAAATTCATACCAAGTTCCATTGCAATCTTAATTTGAATTTAGTTCATAACAATAAAAGAAAACATCATCCTAGTCATAAAATTAAACATCCCAATTAATTACAAGAATCAAAGATTTAAAAGGGAATAGAAGAAACTGTATGGTTGCTCCTAATCTTCTTCTTGATCTCCAGCCCTTGCAATCTTTCTTCGTATTCTCTTCCTTATGTCTCTGCAAAAACTCTTGTGTGTTTTCAATTTTGAAGTCTTCTCCTCTTTATATCAGTCAAAACCCTTGTTCCTATTCCTGATTGGCTTCAAAATTCCATCTCAGCCGCACAAACAACACCAAATTTCGTACTAGTGCCTAGAGCGCTCATCCTAGTGCCTAGAGCGCTTGGCTAGGACCAAGTATTTACAAAAATGCTATTCATCCCAATTTTTAATCATTTTTAATTTTTTTATCCACCAAAATGACTCTTATACCCCTCCAGCTCCATCTTACAATAAACAAACACAAAAACAAATAAAATAATACTAAAAATAACAATAATTAAGTTTAACAATACCTGATTCGTAGGTGTAAAACCCACTCATCAAGAATGGTGATGTTGAGTTAATCGGAGTCTCCTCCTGATTGGTCGTTGCGAGCATCTTCTCCAGCTCTGCAACCCTCCGGGCAAGTGCCTCGGGATCTTCCCTTCGAGGGAATGACTCTCGTATATCCCGATCATGATCCGGAGAGCCCACCCGCCTTCTCTATTTGGATCTTCCTCTGCTTACACTACTTGCTTCCCGAGAGCGGCTTCGACGCCTACTCTTATCACGAGACCGGCTTCGTCGCCTGATCCTCTCTTGAGAGCGGCTCCTATCCCTGCTCCTTTCACGCCGAGAGCCGTTCGAACGATGTGTCCTGGATCGGTCCCCTGGTGACAATTCCTGACGCCGGTAATGACTAAAGAAAACTTCTTCTCCGTCTAACAGTGACGCCATCTGTTTGTCCAACTCTATCTGCTGAAGGCGTAGGGCCTCCATGGCGTCTTTGTTCTGTTGCATCTTTTTGGCCAAGATTGTCTCTCTTTATCCTGACCATCTGGCTTTGAGTTCTGGTCTTCGGCACGACTATTGTGGCATGCCGTCTTCTGAGTGGTTGAAAATAATTTTCTTCGGACAATTGCTGTTTGAGGATCGGTTGGACCCACCGAAAGACTATGGGTTCCTAGCTTATCCGAGATGTTCCTGGAAGGCCCCAGTTTATCTTTGACTGAGCCTCTGGGTTGAGAAAGACTGACCGTTGATTTGTCCCGTGCCAGCACTGTTTTTGCTTTACTTGACACCATTACTTCTGATCAAACTTCCGAGTAATTGAAAATTGACTAGCACTAATAGCCCTCCTTCTAGCGGCAATGTTAACGCCAAGATTCGTCCACGCGCCCAATAACTAAATTGCGCGTCCAATCCTGCAAAGTAAGAAAATCACACAGAGAGCTGGCGACTTGGGCCGTCGGGGGATAGCTACGGTATGAGAATAAGTACATGCTGAATAAGGCTTAACAATAGAGGCTTAAAGCTTTAATGCTGAAAAGTGAACATTACCTGTGAATTAAGGTATAACCTTATATTTATAGTATTCACATCACCAACTTCGAGCCCGTCCTCATGTGGAAATAGAACTTCTCATTAGGATAGATACCTTAATGGGATTAAACTGAATCTCCTTAAAGAAAGGAAATCAGATTATATCCTGACACTTTCCTTAGGAGTTGGAAATTAAATATAGTTAGGAATCCTAGATTCCTTAATATTCTTCCACTACCCAAAAAGACTCCTACGTGGGGAGATTCCTCCACGTGGACTATGGCCCACCAAATCATCCGGGCCCAAATAAACGCGCCCCAACACAAGTGTTAACTGAAGAGATTTAAAATCTTGTTTCTAAAAAGTATAGTTTCATATATATATATATATATATATATATATATAATAGCAGAAAAAGGGTCTCTCAACCCTACAAATTTAGGAATGATCTTTCAAACATAAAATTTATAAATAGAAACCTAAAATTTGGGAGAAGAAACTATTTTTTCATCTTTTATTTGTTTTCGAAATCTTTTCATCTACATTTTTACTATCATAACTATCTACTTACCACTATCTCTTATTCTCATATATTTATTATTAATTCCGGTTTCATGCAGGTGAGCTGTTGCCTGCAATCAGAACTAAGGACGGATTTTTGGAGTTAAATTTAGTTAGTTTTCTTTAAAACTCATATTCTTGCTAACAATAATATTTATAAACAAGATTTTATAAATATTATTGTTAGCAAGAATATAAAGAGCTGAATATATAAACAAATAATTCATTAATTTAAAGTTGAATACTATCATTTATATTATATAAAGAGATGAACTATTATTGTAGATTTTTAAATTTATTTAATTTTTCATAAATAATTAGTTATACATTTTAGAAGGAAGTATTTTTTAAAAAATAAAAATTAGCATAAATAATCTATTATTATAATTAATATATTAATATAGTATAATACAAAAAAGTATAAACAATACAATAATTTTACAACAAAACACGTGTTTTACAACAAAACACGTGTTTTACACGGGATCATGAGCTAGTTAGAATAAGAAAAACAAAGTGTAAATCACTCGTTAATAGGTCAAATTAAACTATTGATTTAAGAACATGATGATTTAAGTATTACGGTTCTCAAATTCATAAAAGGTAAATAAAACTTTGATGTTATACTAAAACAACAAAGATGTGATTTTGACAAAGAATACTTAGGATATATCAGTGAATCTAGTAAAACTAAAGACAAGAGTTTGTATCATGTAAAAAGTAAAGAAAAAGATAATCATACATCTCCCTTTACTAGATACTCTTACTGTAAAAGAATTGGTCATTCTATTCTCATGTGTAATGCCAGAAATAAAAATTACAAACAAAATAATTTGGGTTCCAAAAAGAACATGCACTTCACCAACTATATTAACAGTACAAAAAGAGAATTCCATAAATTTCAAAATATTGAGACAAAAATTTTAGAGAAATATTTATCAAAAACCTCTAGTATATTGAAATAGAGTCAATCATGATTTTTATATATCATGCATAAATAAAACTTTAGTGTTTACTAAATTTGATTACCATGTATCCAAGTTTGTGATGATTTTATATATCATGCATAAATAAAACTTTAGTGTCTACTAAATTTAATTATAATGTATTCAAGTTTGTAATGATTTTATATATCATGCATAAATAAAACTTTAGCATCTACTAAATTTGAATATCATATACCCAAGTTTGTGATGCAAGCTATAAATTCTTCTTACCTAAAATGAGAAACTTACCTCAAGGCCCATGTTTATTAAACGGTACCAAGATGTGAATTTACTGTATATTACAAGTATGTCTTGCAGTTAGCTCTAAATTAAAGAGCAAATTGTATGTTGATAGTGGTTGTACACAACACATGAACAGAGATAAATCTAGATTGAACAATCTAAAAGATACATATTACGGAGAAGTAACATTCGGAAACAACAGTAAATGTAAAGTTAAAGGGATTGAAAGTATTGATGATAAACACATAATAATATCTGACATTCAGTTAATTATCGGACTTAGGCATAATCTTGTTAGTCATGTGATATTGGTATTTAGCTCCCCTTCATTACACATTTCTTCTAATTTCATCAAATACACTAATTATTTAATCTTAATAATTTTGTTAGTAATGATCAAAATATGTTTATAAATAGTTGATGATATTAGAACCAATCCTACAAAAAAATAAAATCATAAAAAATATTTTCACCGTTAAAAGTTTAAAAGAATTTTTATCTGTTGAAATTTTGATGAAAAATCCACATGTTCATCAAATGGTGAAAAAGTATCAGATTACTTTCACTTTTAAAACAATTATGATATTCAATATAATTAATTATTTAACCAATATCTATTTCAATTATATTATTTACAATTATAAAAATATGGTGTATTGAATGAGATTATGTAGAAGGTGTAATGGAGGGGATCCAAATCCGTAATAATGATTTTAAAATATCTTTTAGTCCTGAAAATTGCTCAATATTTGATCAAACTGGTAAAATAGTCTAATTATGTCATAAAATGATAATACTTATACGTGTGATTTAGATTCATGTTCACATTTAGATAATGCAGGTCTAGTATCTAATATCATCCTTGGTTATGGCAACATAAATTAGGTCACACTAATATGAACTCATTAAAATCATTTCATCTTAAGAACATGTACGTGGTGGTCTTCCTAAATTAAAATTCTTTAAAGAACATATTTGTGAAGCATATGAATATTAGGTAAACAAATTCATGTACGTATCTTATAAATTTAAATTCATGGTGCCAACATCTCGACATCTAGAACTCTTGCATATAAACCTAGTAGGATCTATTCCTAAACATAGCGTGGGTAATACTTTGTACATTCTGGTTATGGTCGATGATTACTTGCGCTTTACATGAGTTCGTTTTCTCAACTATAAAATCGAAACTTTTATTTTTTTTATCTACTTTATGCAAAATATTCAAAATCAACAGGAAAGCTCTGTTGCTTATATTCTTTTTGATGATGAAAAATAATTTGACAATTATGATTTTATTAACTTTTGTGATGAGTATGATATAAGTCATAACTTCTTTGCTCCTTACACACCACAATCAAATAGTGTCATTGAAAGGAAAAATCAAACCCTATAAGAAGTGACAAATATTATGTTAAATGAATATCGTCTTCATGTATATTTTGGGCCGAAGTGGCGACAACGTCCTCTTATATATTAAATCATGTTTTGTTACGACCTATTTTGCTCAAAACTTTATACGAGTTTTATTATTAAAGAACCCCAAAAATAAACTATTTTCCTGTTTTGGGAATAAATATTTTATTATAAATAATAAAGTACACTTGTCAAAATTTGATTCCAAAACTGATGCTGGGATATTCACTTAATAGTAAAATCTACAGTCTACATAGTGTTCTTTTTGTGTTCCAGTCTATTGAATCTTTAGTTGTATTTTCTTGTATTTCAGCCAATTGCCCATCCCTCATGTTTATACTATAGTTGTATTTTTTGTATACATGTTATTTTTCAGAGACACAATAGAGATTTAGAAGGGGGAGGGGGCTTGAATAGATATCCAAAACTTTTTAATTAATTATTGATATATTATCAAGTAATCAGTTAATCAATGTTAATTATGCGCAACAGAATATTAGTTTGAAAATTCCCCTTAAAGATTTATAAGAAATCTCAGTTCTGAATTTAGTTTATGTCGAAATTGGATATTCATCAGATATAATAAGCATAGCAGAATATAAATAACTGAAAGTAAATGACACTAAATATTTTAAGTGGTTCGAAGACTGAATAACTCCTACTCCACTCTTCTACTCTATGAGTAGGAAATCCACTAAGGATTAAGTCACTAAGACCACTTACAACTGAACCACTAAGGTTCCTTCGAGTTACTTAGTCTCGGAATGTTAAGTCACTAAGACCATGTCACTCAGACCCCAATTCGGTCACTAAGACCAGGTCACTTAGACCTCAATTCCTGTTTGTTGATTGCTATTTGATATGCTGCTAAGTTGGCATTTAGGCTCCTTTATCTTCAGATACTTAGCAGGTTGAATATGATCATCCTTGAGACATTGTTGAGCATTGCAATGAGGCTTGACTTCTTCTGGTACTCAACAGCTTCTCATGATCATCTGTTGTGCTGCTAAGACGACAATTCGACTCCTTCTTCTTAGTACTTGACGGCTACTCATGATGAACTACTAAGATGACATTTAAGCTCCTTTCTTTTGATGTTTGGCAGCCTTTCATGATTTACTATCAAGGTGGCATTTAAGCTCATTCTTCTTGATATTTAGTAGCTTTTGAGCACATCTTCTATTGTAGAGTCAACTTGTTCTATGTCTTCATTAGTTCAGTTATTTTTGTGTTCTTGGTGGTTCGTAGAGTGTGTTCTTGTATTGTTTCTTTTTGATCTGACACTCTACTTCTTGCAATAACCACCTACCTCTCTTTTTCAATTTAAGTTCTTGAAATCTCTTATAGTTTTCAAGAAATCTTTCCATTACAAGGTGTCCGTTGGTGCATTTAATGCACAAATATTTTGATATCCTTGATGTTAACTTTCTAAAACTATTCTGTCAGCATACTTTCTAGTTTAGGACTTGTCACATCAAGTTGCAGCTTTACCTACTTCCTTGACAGGTCGCTTTCGGTAAACTAGCCAGTGGACACATCTTTGATATCTACCAAGAATATATTGTTTGAAGTCTCGGACCTTCACTTTGCAACGTTCCATTTGTCAGTCTTCTTGTCAGACCTGACTTCGTTCTACGATTTGTAGTCGTAGTGGAGTGATGAGAATCATAGAGTTGAGCTCTACGTTCTGCTCAACCATCTTCTTTACTATTTACTCTACGACTAGGTATATTACGATTCTTAATCAGACTTAGCAGACTTCTTTGCGTTCTTTGAATCTTTCAGTAGCTTTACGATGTCGGAGACAACTCTATGATCTTGTTATCTCTTTATAGCTTTACAATGTTAGCTGCTGCTCTACGATCTTTAGGTGATTCTGTGAACTGACTTAACCTTTGTGAGAAGACATAGTACCTTAACGAATTAACCTTTACTTGCTCAGTCTTTAACTTACCTTCATGACTCAAAAAAGAGCTTTACGATTGCCTTTATATTTAGCTCTACGGTCAACTTTATGATTCCACAACCTCTTCTTTATTTCGATAGTTCTACGAACATATAGGTTATTCTGTGACACTGGTTTTACATTATGAATTAGAAGATTAATTCTACAACTCATTCTTCACTCAACAAACCTTTTCTTTACTGAACGATCCTTGAGTTACTTCAGTGATTGTTTGAACTGCTCTCCGTTCAGTTTCTTCTTAATGAGCTTTGCTAAACTTTACGATTCATTGTCCACTTTATTGGATGATCTTTGCTTTGCGAAGTGAACTCTACATCATGTGTAACTGCCATGCGATATGTCTTTCTACGATGTTGCACCAGACTCTTACAAAGATTGCTTTAAGACTTTGAGCTGACTTTTAAACTCTGTCTTTGCTGAATGACCTTTGAAGTATTCTGCGAACTTTAGTTCATCCAACTAACTGCTCTTCATTTTATGCTTTGGAATGAACTCTGCGATTCTGCTAAAGCTTTACGTTCGTAAGCTTTATCGATTTGTCAAAGCAACTCAACGAGCGGTTAAGCCTAACACTTATACATCAGATTAATTGTAAGATCAATCTAACATTTTTGATCTTTCTAATGTAAATCCTTGTACATCATTTCATCATTAAGGACTTTGCAAAGCTTAGTTATACAATATTTTGTTCTTTGGACACTTAGATTACTCTGCTTACAATATTTACATTACGAACATGTAGAGTAATTCTACGATCTACTAGTTTCTATCGATTCATAAGATCAACTTAACAACTTTAATCTTTTTAATCTAATTCCTTGTACATGCATATCTTTTTATAAGGAATTTACAAAGCTTAGGAACAAATATACTTTAATCTTTGATTCAATATTTCATCAAACAGTTATCATCATTATACAACTTTCAATATTCAACATCATCTGGTTACATAAACAAATCTTACAAACATATCTCATACATTTTCCAACAAGACACATTTATCATCACATAATCACATAGTCACATTTATCATAATCACATAGTCACAGACACATGAACACATAAGCACATAATCACACATAGCATATAAATACATAATCATATAACCACATAATCACATTTAGTCTTTTAAACACGTAAACACATACAATAACAATTATTCATCATCAAATCAAGCAGACAGATTCTAACACATGTTTTACTAGTGGTTAGAGGGAGGTAGTTCTTTTCAAGTATTTTCAATGTTGCTGTTTTATTTGTTACCCTTTCAACATTCCACTCAATGGGTAGATCTTTTTAGTAGGTGTTATTTATGGAAAAGAAATAAGTGGCAATTAAGGAAACTATGGCATTTTGTCTTTAAATGAATACTTTCACAATTATTTATGTGACTTGTTTGTTGATTCCCCTAATTCCTACACTATGGTATACATATTTGAAATTTTTGGTTCGTATTTTTTTAATTCTAATTTTTCATATTTGATGCACTCGTACAATTAGAAAAAAAATTTATTTTTATTTTTATTTTTTATTTTTCGAATAAAATATCGTAGCGTAAAAGATTTTATTTTTATTCAAATATAATACATTTTTATCTTGAGATCTTTGTTTCTCCTTTTATGGCTTCAGTAAGCAATCGACCATGTGAGACAACAATACTGCTTACTGAAGATCTTGTTATAACCCGCTTTGTAGTTTGATATAGAACAATAATATTACCGTCTGAATCGAATGGTTGACCACTCTTTCCTTAAGACTATATTCGCCCCTAACTTTTGCTACACAGGATTACTGCGAATTAGTCTCCCAAGATAAGACAGACTCATATTTTACTCTGTACTAGAATATGTTGTGTAGAAACAAATTTAGTGCAAAACTATAAATGAGAGAAGAAAATTATAACAAGAAAAAGATATTATAATGATATTTTTTTCTAAGAACTTGAGAAGGATTTGGAATGATTTGAAGTACCAAACTTGGGTGGATTTACAATCTATTTATAGGTTTCCAAGTACCCTTTTAAAGAGATACATAATCTTTTGAAGAGATACATCCCTTTAAAAATGTATTTTGAATATTAGAGATATATTCCTTTGAAAAGATATGTTGAACTATTGTAATGATTCATCCAATGGTCTTATCAATTTGAACCATTGTATCGATTCAATTGTTTCATTCCGAACCATTGTATTAGTTTAATTGCTTCTTAGCCTGAATCAATACATCTCTTGTCTAAATATATCCCTCTTGTTCAAAGAGTTATAATCTTTCAAACCAAACCAATTGAACCAACACATCTATTGGTTTTAATTGCAGCATATAATATATTTATTATATACTTTCTAGATTTGAAAATATCTAACAATCCTTCTTTATTTTCACAATCTTGCAATCCTTTTCCTTTGACCTTCTTCTTTCTCATATTAGATATAACATACATAAGTAAGATGTGTCTTTCGGCTTGAACCTTTACATAGTCTATATCACAAAATATTCAAATTCTTAATAGTGTTAGCTTTGAACTAAGAAATCTTAAAGTGATATCTTGCTCAATAGATATTTACTATATCCCTTGTAGTTTAAGGAAACCCAACATATTTATGGCCTTGTGTTTACCTCTTGAGTTTCGTAAGTGACTTAGAGACAAGCCTTAAGTCTCGCAGAAGTGACCCCACTTCCCTCACTTACATAGGTGAATCTAATTGGATGCAATTGGATGCACTTGTATGACCTGCATCTTCCAAACCGGGCATAGATTCATTAAAGGTTTACCCTACCCTCTTTATTCTCCATACAAGCATACACTAACTTTGAGATAGTTTTGAAGAATTTCTTCTTCATACTTGTCTAGTGTATAACTTGTTATTACTATAAGTATTTTTTCATTGAACTAATATACTAGATATGACTCTAGTATTTAGTTGGGTTCCACTTATAAGTTACCTCTCATTCAAAGGCTTTAAACCCATTTCCCTAGAAGTCTAACATATTACATTCTTGCCTACGCTTTTTGTAAAAAGATCCGCTAAATTTTTCTTTGACTTGATATAGTTAAAAGTAACAATATATAACTATGTCTTAAGCTTATATGTTTAGACTTCCCATTATAAACCTTATTATAAGACCATGATAATGCTGCCTTATTATCCCAATATATTGAGATAGCTGTCATTGGCTTAGGCCAAAGTAATATCTCAAATAATAAATTCTTAAGTCATTCGGCTTCTTTTACAGCAGCTGATAATGCAACAAACTCGAATTCCATAGTTGAATGTGTTATCAAGGTTTGTTTCTTAGAACCCCAAAAAATTGCCCCTCATCCTAAAGTGAATATCCATCTACTTGTAGACTTTATTTCATCCGAATTCGTTATCTAGTTTGCATCTGTGTACCCTTCTACCACAGCTGGGTATCCTGTATAACATAATGCATAGTTCATTGTGCCTTTAAGATATTTAAGTATCCTTGATACTTCATTCCAATGAACTTGACTTGGATTATGAGTAAACCTACTCAATACTCTACCCGCAAATGCTATATCAGGTCTAGTACACTACATTGCATATATTAGACTACCGATTATACTTCTATACTCTAACTGAGATATGCTATTCCCTTTATTTGGAAATAACTTAATAGAATGATCATATGCGGTAGAGGTTATCTTGCAATTCTCGTGATTAAACTTCTTTAACAACTTCTCAATATAATGAGACTGAGTTAAACAAATGTTATCCTGAGACCACACAATTTTAATACCTAAAATTACATTAGTCTCCCTCATATCTTTCATATTAAAGGTAGCAAACAAGAATGCTTTTGTTTCTAATACTACTTTTTCACTAGTACCAAAATAAGCATATCATCAACATATAAACAAATTATAACACCAAAATCTTTATTAAACTTAGAATAAACATATTTATCCGATTCGTTTATTTTAAATCCATTGGAAATAATCATTTGGTCAAAATTTTTATGTCACTGCTTAGATGTTTATTTTAGGTCATATAAAGATAAAGATTTAACAAGTTTACAAACCTTTTTTTCTTGGCCTTTCAAAACAAACCCTTCTAGTTGTTTCATATAAACTTTCTCTTCTAAATCACTATTTAGAAAAGAAATTTTAACATCCATTTGGTATATAACAAGTTTATAAATTGATGCTAATGCAATTAATAACCTAATGGTACTAATTTTTGTTACTGGAGCATATGTATTAAAGTAATCAATTCTTTCATTTTTCTTAAAATCTTTGGCTACCAATTTAACTTTATACTTATCTATGGATCCATCCGATTTTCTTTTCCTTTTAAAGATCCATTTACAGTCGATGGGTTTACAACTAGAAGGTAAATCCACCAAAACCCATGTCTTATTACCCATGATAGAATCCATTTCATTATTAATGGCTTCTTGCCAAAAACTTAAATCTTGAGAGGACATAACTTGAAAGTAGTATGCACACAAGCCAATCATATTTGATATGATGTAGCATATACGTTGTAATCTTATTCGTTTGTTAAAGGCATTTTACTTTATCTACATGGTGCTGTTGTATTAAATGTGATAAACCCATAGTTTTGAGCAATGTTTTTAGAATCATGATGGTGATCATGCTAATGAGATCTAAATTCTAGATAGCTCACAAACTAAAATCGTTCATAATCGATGGATTATTAAAAAGGGGATTAGTGAATCCGGATAGATTAGTACATACGTTGCTTGCTCTTATGAAGAGGATGATTGATCTCATAATCATTTGTGTGGAGACACTAAAGCAAGTATGTAGGTGCTTATTAGAGAATAAGTTCACTGAACGTGGCTCGCTAAGGAATACCTAATGGAGTTTTACTCGCCTGTCAATAGGAATTCCTCTAGTGATAGTAGTACAAGTGATCCTTGGACTTGAGATCATCATAGTATCTTGTGTGTGATGAGTTATACTTTGACATGTCCCTTAAGACCCTTAGGGTATATCAAAGGGTATGATTGGGTATAATAAGTTATACATGGAGATAGGTGAATGATCAACAAAGAATCTACCACTTCTAGTAAAAGGAGAGAATGTCCTATGTGATTCGATAAATGACGACTCAGAAGTTTTTGGCCAAAGCAGAATGAAATTAGAAAGGAGTTTCTAATTTGCATTAATCAGAGTTGTGCATTTGAGAATCGAAATACATATAATTAAATAAAATAAGACTTGACAGTAATTCCATGTCTTATATTTAATTGGGACATTGTATGGTAAAAGGATTGAATTGTACGGTAACTATTCACTGAAAGGTTCTTTTGTGATTAATGTTGAAATCTATATTATCTGAAAAGTCGTTGATCGCTAAGGGGGCTTAACCTTATTGTAGAATATATATTATTTATTTAAATGAATTAAATAGTTTAATTTATTTATTTAAATAAAATTAGAATTGTTCTAATTGATTTATTCACAACCGGTTTAATATGGAGAACCTAAAGGGTCACACCGCAAAAGGAAAATATTTGTTTAAGAAGTAAATGACATAATCATAATAATAAATTAAGTGTATTTAATTTAATCTATGGAGATAGAATAAATTAAATAGCTTAATATTTATTATTTAATATTTTGAAAATATTAAATATAAATTAATAAGAAGAGTCTTATTATTATTACTATTATTATTATTTAGTTCCTAAAAGGGTTTGAGAATTAATTAATAGAAGTACTCTTTCATAAATTCCTAATTGGATTAGGAGTTTAATTAATTAAAGGAGTTTAATTAAAATAAAAACTCTAATCCTAAATAGTTTAGGAGGGTTCCCTATATCTATAAATAAGAGGAGTCTTATCATGATTTAGGGTTAGACAGTTACACACTCTTCCATAAGAATTGGAGAGAGAGAGTACTTGCAACTTCTATAGAGATAGAAACTAGGGTTTTGCCAAAACCCAAATTCTTAAATACCTATTATTCCTTGGTGGATCACCTCTAGAGGCCAAAAACTTGGGTGGATAACGTTGATCAAAGGAAGGAATCTCATCGGTGGAATTCGAGAAGAACACGAAGGATTTGGAGGTGAACTCGTACCTGTGGAAGCATGGTTCTACAAGGGTATGATTCTCATACTTTATCTGTTTCGTTTAATTGATAATTGAGCACATGGATGATCATGGTGATGATTTGTATGAAAAATTTTAAAATCCGTTTTATTACGCTTCCGCACTATTTATGTAATTTGATTGCATGTTCGCGCTATATACAAACCTAACAAAGACTTGAGGAGAATGTATGTATGATACAGCCAGAGGAATTTGTTTCAAAGGTTGAAGCAAATCGTGTTTTAAGCTACAATGATCCATTGATGGTTTGAAGCAAGCTTCTCAAAGATGGAACATTCGTTTTGATGAGACAATCAAAAGAGTTTGATTTTATCAAAAACGAGAATGAACCTAGTGTGTACAAAAGGGTCAGTGGGAACACTATGACATTCCTAGTATTATATGTTGATATACTACTGATAAAGAATAACACACCAATGCTACAATCAGTAAAGATAAAATTGTCTAAACATTCCTCCATGAATGACTTGGGAGGAGCATCCTATAAATTGGGGATATAAATCTATATAGATAGATTTAAAAGGATGTTCGACTTGACCCAAGGAACGTATATTCATTTGATGCTAAAGGCGTTTAGCATGGCAAACTCCAAGAGAGGACTCATGATGATGAGCCATGGAGTGTATCTCTCTAAAATTGTCTCCAATTAAAAGAGAGATCGCATGAGTTACTATCATGTATGCAATGAATATACAAGGCTTGATGTTGATCAGTCATATTCTGGAGAAGATCACTGTAAGACAGTGAAAAACATCTTTAAGTACCTAACTGGTATTGAGGATGTGATCATGATACATGGTGGATCTGAATTAAAACTAGAGGGCTAAACAGACTCAAGTTTTTCAGACTGACCAAGACGATAACAAATCCACTTTAGGATAAATAGTTACCTCAAAAGGTGGTGCAGTGAATTGGAAAGGTTCCAAACAGCAAAGAGTTGCTGGTTTAGTGACAAAGACAAAGTATATAGCTGTAAATGAAGCTGCAAGTTGATTGTTTGGATGAAAAGTTCATTACAGAACTAGGAATAGTTCCTAAGTCTCATCTTGGATTCAAACAAGTGTTGCGGCACTTTCATTTAATTAGTGGAATCATTGAAAGTGGAAAAGTCACTATAGAGATAGTGGACTCTCGAGAACAACATTGCATATCCATCTACTGAAGCTTTATCCAACAGCAGGATGATCGTCACTTAGAGAAGAAGGGTATTAGATACCATGGCGATTGGCTTTAGTGCAAGTGGGAGATTGAAAGTAGTATGCACACAAGCCAATCATATTTGATATGATGTAGCATATACTTTATAATCTTATTCGTTTGTTAAAGGCATTTTACTTTATCTACATGGTGCTGTTATATTAAATGTGATAAACCCATAGTTTTGAGCAATGCTTTTAGAATCATGATGGTGATCATGCTAATGAGATCTAAATTCTAGATAGCTCACAAACTAAAATCGTTCCTAATCGATGGATTACTAAAAAGGGGATTAGTGAATCCGGATAGATTAGTACATACGTTGCTTGCTCTTATGAAGAGGATGATTGATCTCATAATCATTTGTGTGGAGACACTAAAGCAAGTATGTAGGTGCTTATTAGAGAATAAATTCACTGAACGTGGCTCGCTAAGGAATACCTAATGGAGTTTTACTCGCCTGTCAATAGGAATTCCTCTAGTGATAGTAGTACAAGTGATCCTTGGACTTGAGATCATCATAGTATCTTATGTATGATGAGTTATACTTTGACATGTCCCTTAAGACCTTTAGGGTATATCAAAGGGTATGATTGGGTATAATAAGTTATACATGGAGATAGGTGATTAATCAACAAAGAATCTACCACTTCTAGTAAAAGGAGAGAATGTCATATGTGATTCGATAAATGACGACTCAGAAGTCTTTGGCCAAAACAGAATGAAATTAGAAAGGACTTTCTAATTTGCATTAATCAGAGTTGTGCATTTGAGAATCGAAATACATATAATTAAATAAAATAAGACTTGACAGTAATTCCATGTCTTATATTTAATTGAGACATTGTATGGTAGAAGGATTGAATTGTACGGTAACTATTCACTGAAAGGTTCTTTTGTGATTAATGTTGAAATCTATATTATCTGGAAAGTCGTTGATCGCTAAGGGGGCTTACCCTTATTGTAGAATAAATATTATTTATTTAAATGAATTAAATAGTTTAATTTATTTATTTAAATAAAATTAGAATTGTTTTAATTGATTTATTCACAACCGGTTTAATATGGAGAACCTAAAAGGTCACACCGCAAAAGGAAAATATTTGTTTAAGAAGTAAATGACATAATCGTAATAATAAATTAAGTGTATTTAATTTAATCTATGGAGATAGAATAAATTAAATAGCTTAATATTTATTATTTAATATTTTGGAAATATTAAATATAAATTAATAAGAAGAGTCTTATTATTATTATTACTATTATTATTATTTAGTTCCTAAAAGGGTTTGAGAATTAATTAATAAAAGTACTCTCATAAATTCCTAATTGGATTAGGAGTTTAATTAATTAAATGAGTTTAATTAAAATAAAAACCCTAATCCTAAATAGTTTAGGAGGGTTTCCTATATCTAGAAATAAGAGGAGTCTTATCATGATTTAGGGTTAGACAGTTACACACTCTTCTATAAGAATTGGAGAGAGAGTGAGAGTACTTACAATTTCTATAGAGATAAAAACTAGGATTTTGCCAACACCCATCTTCTTGACCAACTATTATTCCTTGGTGGATCACCTCTAGAGGCCAAACACTTGGGTGGCTAACGTTGATCAAAGGAAAGAATTTAATCGGTAGAATTCAAGGAGAACATGTGACACCCCCAAATTCAGGTATCAATACCTCGAATTTGGTACTCACGATAAAATGCATCCATACACCTCTAAACAACATAAATCAACTAATGCGGAATAAAATAAACATATGTTGTTCATTACAAAAGGTTCACTACGGTCCCAAGGTCTAAAACCTTAAATGAAATACATCGCAGAATACCATAATAATACAAAATGATTCCACGAATTACATAACATGATAGTATATATAACTATTCCTTAAGCTTTCCTTTGCCTTTGTCCGCTTTGGAACTCCCCGGCTTAACTGCAATAGGTTCATGATATAGCAAGGGTGAGCAACTACTTTGCTCAGCAAGTTTAAAAGCATGCAAGAATGAAGATATATCATGAATGAATAAGAATAATAGCTGCATAGATCAACAATTTATGAACATTGATGAATTAGCTGAAATGACATAATCAGGGTCCAAATGAAACAATGAATAATGATTATTTACTGCTGAGTGGTCCAACCGACCATGAACTTTTTGGCCAAAGAGTCAATCATTCAACTAACTCTTTTAAAAACCTGGCCTCGTCAGTTGTACTCGAGGGGATCAGCCTCTTGTACACCATGTATATGCATAACATTTAACTCTGACTGCATCGAATAACCGACACATTATAATCCCCTAATAAGGGTTGCTCTCTCAGTCCAAGAATCCATACCAACTACTGGTTTGGATAACTTTTAAAATAATAACCTGTACATGTCTAGCCGAAACAAATGGCGTAGACTATTTCCTTAAACAGTTCATGAATGAAGAATTTATGTTTCACAGTCCAACAACATATTTCGAATTCAAATGCACAATGTGCGAATATCAATAATTATCCTTAATGCGGAGTAATCAACAACAATTAAACCACTAACCGTAATTGAAATATGATAACTCGAGTTGAGTTAGGAAACATGCAATAATATAGAATGATTGCTCAATTAATAAACAACTCGCGCAATAATAAAAGTTGTACGGGTTAGGAAACTTGCCTAACACAAGGGTTAGACAAGGGTTAGAGAACTTGCCTGATGCGCTGCTAATATTATAACACACGCTACTTAATATCCTACAAAATTAAGTACATATTTACATAACAATTAGTCACATACCAAATAGTGGTTCAAAACGGATGCTGCATCATTAAAACACACTGATTGCCACTACGACTACCCAGTCGGGGGTCTCGCTCAGCTCGCCGGTGAGCTGGCGGGGGTCGGGGGGCAGCGCCCCCTAGAAACCAAGCCTAAATTGCAATTAGATTATTCAATTTCTGCCTTAAGACAATAACAATCTGGTTGACATTTGGGAAATAATTAAGCATTTAGGGCTTAACAAAATATGCTTAGTTAACCTGTCTAATCATTTAATACAAGGAAAGATATAAGTGTTGGACCTGTTTGAAAAGGATTCATTAGGTCCGACCCGACTTGACCGCCCGACCTGGACCGGACACGGAGCTGGCGCTGCAGCGCCAAGCTCAAGCACTGGGCCTCACGCTGCGGTGTGAGTCCCGTGTTTTCTCAATGACAGGGCCTCACGCTGCAGCGTGAGCCTTAAGGCTTGGGCCTCACGCTGCGGCGTGAGCCCCGGCCTTTCCCCACTTGCCCCTCGCTGCAGCGTGGGCTGCAAGGCTTATGGGTGGCGCTGCGGTGCCATTCTGCAGTAGCCAGATTCTGGGTTTCTTCCCAGTTCGCGACTCCGACCTTCGGTCACTCCAACCTCCATAACTCCTTCAATACACAAGCAATTTGGTCCATTTTGGACTCTAAGGACTCCTAACTCATGGGGTACAACATATCAAAAATGCAGAGCTACCCATTAACATTAACATGGTCAAATCCTAAGCCAAAGTGTAAAGTTCATACTCTGTTCTTCGAGTTCTTGACATGTTTTACAAAAATCATTACTACGAACTCATTTTAACTCCTTTTTGGTCCATTCCAACTGGGTTAGCTCCGTAACCCATGGAACTACAATACCATAATAACAAACAAAATTAACAAATACGGAATCATAGCTTTACAGTCCTCTAAAAAGTCCGAATGTCCAAGTTCATGTCCAAAGTCCATTGTTCTTGCTCCATTAAGCCAAGGTAAGGATTTCTTGCGTTTTTGTTCCACTTTAAAGGTATTAATAGCTTACATAACCTCTTAACAACATTTATAAATAATAATAACAAACAAAAATACCAAGAATCGCCAAAAATCCGACTCGCAAGCTTAAGAGCTTAAAACTAAGAAAAACTTGAAAAGCTTAACAAGAAATCGAATGGAAAGGATTTGGTTGGTGTTTTACCTTTGTAAATCCTTCCTAGAGGTTAAGAAGATTGGCTAGGCTTGATTTTGAAGGTCCTTCTTGCTTGGTTCCTCCACCCGTGCCTTCTTCTTCTTCCTCCTTTCTTTTTCCGACGAGTTCTTCCTCTTTTCCGGCGACTTCTTCCTCCTTTCCGGCGAGCTCTCTCTCTCTCCCTCTCTCTCTCTGCAGAATGGGTTTGAATGAGGAGCTGATGGATTGCAAAAGAGAATGAATGTTTGAATTTGGGAGGAGTGGAGTGAATTAGGGAAAAGTGGAAGAAAAATAAAAATGGGGTTGGTTGCTCAAGGAGCTTGCCGGCAACCTCCCTCTTGCTCAATTCTAATTGGTCCAAAATGAGGGATTGGTTCCCTCTTGGGGTAACAAGCCAAAATAAATACCTAAAAACACCAAAAATATATCCGAAAACTCCCACTTTTGTACCAAAACTGGTAAATAACTCTACCCAAAATTAAAATGGGTACTCCCATAATTATTGGGATGTATAAAAATAATTATTATGGGATTTGTCCATTTATTCGGAACACCCATATAACACATTTCGGATACGGATAAAATCACGTATCAGCTCAAATAAAATTTTCGACACTTGGAAAAATTATTCGTACGCATACACGTATTTATGAAATTTATTAACATCGAAAAGAGACACAAGAAAAATAGCTGGCATGAATAGTGCCTCGGAAAACGTGCCCCGTGAATAGTGATTTAGCGACGCTACGCGAAATCAATTATTCACTTAAACAAAACTATAACACGTAAAATTTCATGCATCCACATAATCCAGGTTGTCACGCAACCTTTAAACACGTAACACAATATAATATTAATAAAATATAAAATATTCATTAATATTCAAAAATTCGAATTACAAGGAAATTTCAGAATTCCCGGTCGTTACAGAACACGAAGGAATTGGAGGTGAACTTGTACCTGAGGAAGCTTTGATTCACGAGGGTATAATTCTATATCTCTATCTTTTTCGTTTAATTGATAATTGATCACAAGGATGATCATGGTGATTGTTTGTATGAAAAATTTTAAAATCCGTTTTATTACGCTTCCGCACTATTTATATAATTTGATTGCATGTTCGCGCTATATACAAACCTAACATAACTGTGACACCCCCAAATCCGGGTACTTAATTCCCACAGGATTTGGTGTTCACTATCCAAATACATCACATCGCATCTAACTACCCAAATAAATATAATTGAAAGCTCTTAATTAAAATAGAAATCTCCCATTAAAAGGTTACAACATCATTAATAAATAAATCTCAGGTCATCTAACCTTAATAAAATATCAAATGCGGAAACATAATCAAGTCTATTACATAAACATCATTTAAACAAATATATCAAGTCTTCATCACTTGTTTGCTTTGCCCTTGCCCTTACTAGTGGACGGCTCATCGACTCCTTCAACTTTAGCTGCAATGTTATTATGCAAGGGTGAGCAACAATTGCCCAACAAGTAACACAATAAAAATAATAATAACAACATGCGAAATAACTAACGGATATTGAGAAATCGAAGATTCAACTTTTGAGTCAAGATTAGACAAGATTCAAAAGAACATCTGAGGGTCTTAAGACCACGAACTATGTCCCAGGTTATCAAGTATTTCTACTTTAAACCTTTAACTGTCGTAAGACTATATGGACCTTACTTCTCGTACTTAGGGAGATCAACCCTTTGTACCATGTATGTGCACAACATCTTAACGCTGTCGCGTAAATCAAATCCCCTATATAAGGGTTGTTCATCTCAGTTTGACATCAGAATCCGCACCAAAGGAAGTCTGGTTTGGATTTACTTCGATAACGTTTTTAGAATTTAGAACGTCCATCAACTATGGACTAGTCGAATCAATAAGGGTTCGCTAGTCAATCAAGGTTCAAAAGGTATAATTGATATTCGAGAATCAAAAACTAATCTCACAAAAGGTACAATTGGATTAGTTCTGTATAACTAAAGCATTACAAAGAGGAAATTAAAACGTCTCATCGAATCCATGAAATTGAATGGAATAGAAATAATATCTTGCTCGAGTAAGTAATATCATTATGAAACATATATGATAAGAGAATTAAGTTCAGGAACTTGCGTAATTAAAATCGAAGTATTATTACGAAGCTTGCTTTCAACGAAATAATAGATCAAGGATACTTGTGTAAACATAAAAATAAAGATAAGGTACTTGCTTTCGATGAAATAAAAGATTAAGGGTAGAAAACTTGCCTTGTGCGTAGATTACAAATTAAAATTCACGTTCTTTAGTCAACCTATACATTCAGTTTATAAAGCAGTAACAATAATTAGTTACAGTATTATAAACACTTCAGGATTCATTCACATCCAATTCTCATTTTAATATCTCAATTGTTTTCTTATTATCAGTCTCACTTCAGAAGTTGTAAGCCTAATTATAGCAATATCATACTTAAGAATTCCTAAAACTCAACGTTAAGTTAGGGTTCATCAATCTTTGTTTATAATCAGCAAGTATATGCTTAGCATCCAACTCAACATCTTGGTATTCGTTCAACACATTAATCTAAGTTTTAAACATGCATAGGGTGACATAGCATAACTACAAAGAAAGAAAATAATTTAACATTTCCTACAATGAGCTCGTCGGGGCAAGAATTTCTTAACAAAATCTATCGTCGGGGCGAGAATTTCCTTTATAGTTTTCTCGCCGGGGCGAGAAAACTGTAACGACCGGGAATTTTGGATTTTTGCTTTGTAATTCGAATTTTTGAATATTAATGAATATATTATATTTTATTAGCATTATTTTTGTGTTGCATGTTTAAAGGTTGTGTGACAACCTGGATTGTGTGAATGCATAAAATTTTACGTGTTATAGTTTTGTTTAACTGAATAATTGATTTCGCGTAGCGTCGCTAAATCACCATTCACGGGGCACGTTCCCCGAGACACTACTCATGCCATAATATTTTTGTGTCTTTTTCGATTTTAATAAATTTCATTAATGCGTGTATGCGAACGAATGATTTTTTCAAGTGTCAAAAATTTTATTTGAGCTGATACGTGATTTTATCCGTATCTGAAATGTATAATATGGGTGTTCCGAATAATTAGACAAATCCCATAATAATTTTTTATGCGTCCCAATAATTTATGGGAGTACCCATTTTAATTTTGGATAACGTTATTTACCAAATTGGGTACAAAGTGGGAGTTTCGGATATATTTTTGTGTATTTGGGTATTTATTTTGGCTTGTTACACCAAGTGAGAACTAAACAAACCACTTTTAACCAATCAAATGCTAGGAAATGAGAGAGTGGGGGGAGTTGCCGGCGCCTCCTTGAGCCACAAACCCATTTTCTCCCAAATTTACTCCTCCACTTCTCCTAAATCATTCAACTCCCAATCCATTCCACACTTCTCCCATCCCATCAGCAGATAGAGAGAGAGGGAGAGAGCTGCAAAGAAGGAAGAAGGAAGAGGTCGCCGGAAAAAGGGGAAGAGTCACCGGAAAAAGAAAGGAGGAAGAAGAAGAAGGCACGAGTGGAAGAAGAAGAGAATCCAAGTAAGGAGAACCCTTAAAATCAATCCTAGCCGAGCTTCTTAATCATCTAGGAAGGATTTACAGAGGTAAACACCAACCAAATCCTTTCCATTCGATTTCTTGTTAAGTTTTTAAAGTTTTTCTTAGTTTTGAGCTCTTAAGCTTGTGGGTCGGATTTATGGCGATTCTTGGTGTTTTTGTTTGTTGTGATTGTTTGTAAATGTTGTTTAGAGACTATAGAAGCCATTAATACCATCAAAGTGGAACAAAAACGCAAGAAATCTGTACCTTTGCTTAATGGAGCAAGAACAATGAACTTTGGACATGAACTTGGACATTCAGACCATTTTAAAGGACTGTAGAACCACGATTTCGTGTTTGTTAATTTTATTTGTTGCTATGGTATTATAGTTCCATGGGTTACGAAGCTAACCCAGTTGGAATGAAGTAAAAAGATGTTAAAACGAAGATTTGGTGTTGATTTTGGTGAAGAACACCAAGAACATGAACATAGTGTAATAACTTTGTACTTTGGCTTAAGATTTAACCATGTTAATATTAATAGGTAGCTCTGCATTTTTAATATGTTGTAGCCCCATGAGTTAGGAGTCCATAGAGTCCGAAATGGACCAATTTGAACGTGTATTGAAGGAGTTATGGAGGTTGGAGTGGCCGGAGGTCGGAATCGCGAACTGGGATCAAACCCAGAATCCGGCTATTGGAGAGTGACACCGCAGCGTCACTCATAAGCCCTGCAGCTCACACCGCAGCGAGGGGCAAGATGGGAAAAGACCGGGACTCACGCCGCAACGTGAGATCCAAGCTTTAAGGCTCACACCGCAGCGTGAAGCCCTGTCATGGGAAAAAACACGGGACTCACGCCCAGCGTGAGGTCCAGTTCTAAGGCTTAGCGCTACAGCGCCAGTGCCGTGTCCGGCCTGGGTTGGGTCGGTCAAACCGGATTGGGTCGGGTCGGACCTAATGAATCCTTTTCAGCGGGTCCAACATTTATATTTTTATCCTAAATGATTAAACAAGTTAGTTATTTATACCTTGTTAAACCTTAACCTTAATTGCTTAAATGTTTATTAAATGTCAACCAAAGTCGTGTTGTCTTAAGGCGTAAATTGAATAACCTGGTTGCATATTTCGTTTGCAATAATGTGTAGTCGTAGGGCAAGACCTCCGACTGGGTAGTCGTAGGGCAATCAATGTGTTTTAATGATGCAACGTCCATTTTGAAACTAGTCTTTATGTGACTAATTGTTATACGAATATGTATTTACATGTGTGTAGGATATTAAGGAGCATGTGTTGTAATATTGTAGCAGCGTATCAGGCAAGTTCTTTCTTAACCCTTGTCTAACCCTTGTGTTGGGCAAGCTTCTAAACCTTATGTACTATATTTTTTTATTTCGTGCAAACAAGTATATGTTGTGCAAGTTTCTTAACTTAACTCAATTTATATTTGAGCAAGTTTCTAAACCTTATGCACTATTTTTATTTTGTGCAAACAGGTATATGTTAGGCAAGTTTCCTAACGCTTGTCTAACCCTTGTGTTGGGCAAGTTTCCTTAACCTTACTCGAATTATACTTGAGCAGGTTTCCTATTTTGTACAAATGTTGTATATTATTGCAAGTTTCATGACTCAAAACGAGTTATTACTTTCAAATTATATTAGTGGATTAATTATTGCAAATTACTCCACATCAAAGATAATTATTGACATTCGCACCTTGTGCATTTGAATTCATTATCTGTTGTTGGACTGTGAAATGTTTAAGTTCTTCATTCATGAACTGTTTAAGGAAATAGTCTACGCTATTTGTTTCGGCTAGACATGTACAGGTTATTATTTTAAAAGCTATCCAAAACAATTGTTGGTATGGATTCTTGGACTGAGAGAGCAACCCTTATTAGGGGATTTTAATGTGTCGGTTATTCGATACAATCAGAGTTAAATGTTATGCATATATATAGGGTACGAGAGGCTGATCCCCTCGAGTACTACTGACGGGCCAAGCATTTAAAAGGGTTAGTTGAATGACTGGTCCTTTGGCCAAATAGTTCATGGTCTATTGGACCACTCAGCAGTAAATAATCAATATTCATTATTTCATTTGAACTTTGATTATATTGTTAGCTATTTCTTCAATGTTCTTAAATTGTTGAACTATGCGATTATTATTCTCATTCATTCATGATATATCTTTCTCATTCATTTTAAACTTGCTGAGCAAAGTAGTTGCTCACTCTTGTTATATCATGAACCTATTGCAGTTAAGCCGGGGAGTTCTAAAGCGGACAAAGGCAAGGGAAAGCTTAAGGAATAGTTATATGTACTATCCCGTTATGTAATCGTGGAATCATTTTGTATTATTATTATATTCTGCGATGTATTTATTTAAGGTTATAGACCTTGGGACCGTAGTAAACCTTTTGTCATGAACAACATATGTTTATTTATTCCGCATTAGTTGATTTATGTTGTTTAGAGGTGTATGGATGTATTTTATCGTAAGCACCAAGTTTGAGGTATTGGTACCTGAATTTGGGGGTGTCACAAAAACTCAGTTCAATGAGCTCGTCGGGGCAAGATCCCGCTGGGGCGAGAAAACGCAGTTCATTGAGCTTGTCGAGGCGAGAAACACGAATTCTAGATTCTGCAGTTCTCGAAGAACGCAAAAAAACAGCCGAAGACGCCAACAGAAGTCCGACGTCCGAAGTCCGACAGATGCAGACAAGAAACTGTTCGCAGTGGAGGCGAGCCCGACTTTATTAGACAAGATAAAGGAGGCTCAAGAAAAGGACGATGAATGCGTTACCATGAGGAAGCGAATCTCAGATGGTGAGGAATTGAAATACAAAATGGATAGTACGGGATTGCTAAGGTTTGAAGGGAGGATCTGGATACCGATGGTTCCAGAGTTGAGAGAAGAGATTCTACAAGACGCTCATTCAACAAAGTATTCGATACACCCTGATAGTACCAAGATGTACCAGGATTTGCGTCAGCACTTCTGGTGGCCGAACATGAAGAGGGAGGTCACGAAATGTGTTGCACGGTGTTTGACATGTCAAAGGGTAAAAGCAGAACATCAGAAACCGGGCAGACTGCTACAACCGCTGGAGATTCCGGAGTGGCCAAAGTTTTTCACAATTCACCGATTAAATCACTACCCATTTATCATATATGTTATGAAATCAAAACCCATACTATACACAGTAATTTTAACATCACAAACAATCTAAACAACCAATTAAAGGCTAAAAATTTCACTGTTCATACTTTATTAACATGCTTTGATACAGTTAACGTAATTAATCATTGTAAATTCGTTTTTTAACCAATTCTATCCGTTTAACTCTTGTTTTTTTCGTTTTTACATGCATAAACATAATTAGTCATCAATTTAAACGATTAATACGCAAAACAAGTATCAATTTCATACATTTAAATCATGTTTGTATACAACTACTCTGTAAATTCCAGAACACTAATATAAACATAATTTCATGGATTTAATTACTCTACATCACATATAATTCATATAAAACACATTTATGCATGCTGACAACTTCTAACATTAATTTATTAAAAATTAAACTACAGAATTTTCTTTACAGAAAACTTGAAATATACTTTCATGGAATAAAATCTCATAAGAACATAAATTAAAGTCTAAAATCAAGGAATTACCTTAATTAGTGCTTGGATTATGCAACAATTGAATGGAATTTCTTCTCAATTCTCTAATTCCTCTCAATTCTCTCTCTTTCTCTTTGTATAAACTTTTAGAAACTGATAATAGAATGATGCATATGAAATAGAATGGCAGAGTGTGGTCGTCAGTTAATCCTATAATGGGTTAACTGACTCTAACCCCCACTAAGGCCATATTTGGTTACTTATTTATTCTTCCTTTCTAATTTATTTTAATAAATTACTAATAATATAGTTCATGTCACATATTTAATCAATTAAATAATCTCATTTAAATCAATTAAATAAAATAGAATAATTCTACATTAAATCACATAGTCATATAAATAAAATTTTCCTTTATTAATAATGACAAATTATTAAATCTCTAATTAATATTAAATTAATTAGAAATAACATCATGCTTATTTAAATAATGTATTTAATCAAATAAACTCAATTAAATACTTACTTTAAATATAAAAATTCTCTACATTAATTTAACTAATGTAACACATATAATTAAATTAATTTACCACAATTTCATCAATTAATCAATTAATTCAACAATCAAATCATTGAAAAATATTTATTCATTTCAATAAATATTTAAATTAAATTACAAAATTCTCGGTTGTCACATCTTTCCCCCCTTAAAAGGATTCTGTCCCCAGAATCACGACTCAATTAACTCGTCCCGTTACATTCTCCCCCTTACAAAGATTCTGTCCCCAGAATCGCTACACATAGATTAAGTAAATAGCTGTGGATAATTTCTCATCATCTGATCTTCGAGTTCCCACGTGGCTTCTTCAGCGTTATGGTTCCTCCAGATCACCTTAACAGAAGGTATAATTTTATTTCGTAACACTTGCTCTTTCCTATCAACTATCTGAACAAGCTCTTCTTCGTAAGACAAATCTTTCTCAACTTGCAGGGGTTCATATTCTATAACATCCTTGTAGTCGGGTTTTTATGGTCGTAACACCGAGACATGAAAAACATTGTGTATGTGTTCTAACGCCGGAGGTAAAGCTACCTCACACGCGACCTCTCTAACTCTTCGTAACACTTCAAAGGGTCCAATGAACCTCGGGCTCAGTTTTTCCTTCTTACCAAAACGAATCTTCCCTTTCCACGGAGATACCTTCAAGAAAACGTAGCTACTAGACTCAAACTCTCGATTCTTACGATGTTGATCGATATATTTCTTCTGTTTATCCCGAGTTGCTATCAATCTTGTCCTGATCACCTTGATGATTTATGCGGTCTGTTGTACTAGTTTTGGTCCTAGCAATTGATGTTCGCCAACTTCATCCCAGCATAATGGAGTTCTGCACTTTCTACCGTGCAATGCTTCGTAAGGCGACATGCCAATACTTGCGTGGTAACTGTTATTATAAGCAAATTCCACCAACGGTAGATGATCATCCCAATTTCCCTTGAAATCCATGATGCAAGCTCTCAACATATCCTCCAATGTTTGAATCGTTCTTTCACTTTGTCCGTCGGTCTGTGGATGATATGTCGTACTCATGCATAACAGCGTTCCCATGCACTCTTGTAGTCGTTTCTAGAAGTTTGATGTGAAGCGCGGATCCCTATCTAAGACAATAGATATTGGAACACCGTGCCTCAAAACAATCTCCTTCACATACAACTTCGCCAACTGATCTAGGTTGAATCTGATCTTGATCGGTAGAAAATGCGCTGATTTCGTCAGTCGGTCCACGATAACCCATACTGCGTCGAAACCTTTCTGAGTCGTCGGGAGACCTACTACGAAATCCATGGTGATGTGCTCCCATTTCCATTCTGGCATTTCTAACGGTTGTAATAGCCCACTTGGCCTCTGATGTTCTACTTTAACTTTCTGATATGTCAAACACTTGGCTACACAATCGACAACGTCTCTCTTCATATTCGGCCACCAAAAATGCTGTCAGAGATCTTGGTACATCTTCGTACTACCCGGATGAATCGAATATCTTGAATTATGAGCCTCGCTCAAAATTTCCTCCTTAATCTCTGGTACTGGCGGAACCCAAATTCTTCCCTCGAATCTTAATACTCCCTCGTTATCCACTTTGAATTTCACTTCATCACCTCTAGATATTCTTTTCCTGATTCTATCACATTCTTCGTCCTGAATTTGTGTTTCCTTAACCTTATCCACCAAAATTGAACCGGTTCTCAATTGAAATAATTTTTCGTCACACTCCTCCGGAAATTTCACCTCCAACTCCAGTTTCGCCATTGCTGTAATTAGCTCCTCTTGAGCGGTAATCATAGACAATTTCTCCCGACCCTTTCTGCTTAAGGCGTCGGCCACAACGTTAGCTTTACCCGGATGGTATAAAATTTTTGCAGTCGTAATCTTTTATCAATTCCAACTATCTCCTCTGACGCATGTTCAGATCCTTCTGTGTAAAAATATATTTCAGACTCTTGTGGTTTGTATATATTTTACACTTCTCCCTGTAAAGATAGTGCCTCCATATCTTCAAAGCAAACACTACTGCGACCCATTCCAAATCATGGGTACGATACCCCCTCTCATAGTCTTTTAATTATCGTGACACATACGCAATGACCTTACCGTTCTGCATAAGCACACAACCTAGTCCTTTATGCGATGCATCACTGAACACCACAAAATTTCCCGTGCTATCCAGTAGAGACAACACAGGCCCCGTACTCAACCTCTTCTTTAATTCTTGAAAACTTTCCTCACACTTCTCCGTCCAAACGAACTTCACCGTCTTTCTAGTCAATTCGTTAATGGAGTCACGATTTTGAAAAAATCCTGAATGAATCTCCTGTAGTAACCTGCCAATCCGAGGAAACTCCTTACTTCCGATGGTGTTTTCGACTGATCCCAGTTAAGCACTGCTTCAACTTTTGACAGATCCACCAAAATCCCATCCTTGTCAATCACATGTCCAAGAAATTGTACTCGCTCTATCCAGAATTCACACTTTAAAAATTTAGCGTACAACTTCTCTCTTCTTAATGCTTCCAATGTTAACTTCAAATGCTCTACATGCTCTTCTTTGATTTTGGAATAAATTAGAATATCGTCAATGAATACTACTACAAACTTGTCCAAAAATGACTTAAACACCCTGTTCATTAAGTCCATGAATGCTGCAGGAGCATTCGTTAGACCAAATGACATCACCAGAAACTCGTAATGACCATAACGAGTCCTGAACGCTGTCTTCGGTACATCTTCTTTCCTCACCTTTAACTGATGATAACCACTCCTCAAATCTATCTTCGAGAATTATCTAGCTCCTTTCAATTGATCAAGCAAGTCGTTGATTCTTGGCAACGGGTATTTATTCTTAATCGTGGCCTTGTTCAACTCTCTATAATCAATGCAAAGTCGCATCGATCAGTCCTTCTTTTTAACAAATAACACCGACACTCCCCACGGCGATACGCTCGGCTGAATATACTTCTTATCTAAAAGTTCTTGTAACTGCACCATCAATTCTTTCATCTCTACTAGGGCCATACGATACAGAGCTTTCGATATCAGGGCAGTTCCTGGCGCCAAATAGATTACAAACTCAACTTCCCTATCTGGCAGAAGTCCTGGCAAATCATCTGGAAAGACGTCTACAAAGTCCCTTACGACAGGTATCTCTTCTAATTTCAGACTCTCTTTTCGAGTATCAACTATGTAGGCTAAGTATCCCACACAACCTTGTCTTAACAACTTCCTGGCCTGCATCATCGTCAGATAACTCACTTATCTAGGTGATTTACTACCGTAAAATACTACCTTTGACGGGGTCATAAGGTTAATACGTTTCTTTTGGCAATCAATTATCGCTCCATAATTGAATAGCCAATCCATACCCAAAATAACGTCAAATTCTCCAAGTATGATTGGGATAAGATCTACGGTCATCACGTTTCCCCTAATATTCACTCTACAATTCTTGTGTACGTACCTAACAGGAATTACCTCCCTATTCGCAATTTCTATATTCAAAGGGTAATCTAATTCCTCCCTAGGCAATTTTAAGTTCTTAGCAAAGTCATCGGATATAAATGAACAAGTAGCACCCGAATCAAACAATACATAAGCATCTATATTATTAATCGAAATGATACCTGACACCACATCGCGAGACTGCACAACATCTTGCACGGTCATGTTGAAAGTCCTGGTGGTAGGTCGGTTTGTTGGTGCTGATCCGGTTATAGTTAACGTGCCACCACCACTGTTTTCCTTATTTCCTCCTATTCCTGCTCCTCCTACTGCCTTCTTGGGATAATCCCTAGCCAGATGATCCTTTGATCCACAAGTGAAACAAGCACCCTTCTTTGGATTCGGACAATTCGGTGCTATGTGGCCTTCATGACCACAATTGTAGCACACCCTCTTCCCCTTCATGCATATCCCTATATGATTCTTTCCGCATGTAACACACGCCTCCACCTTCTTCTTCTGACCTCCCTGTTGATTTCCGATAAATCCATTATCATTCCACTTCCTCTTCTGATTGTGACCACCACTGTTACTATCACTCGCTTTGTTATTCTCACTTTCACCCTTCTTCTTCTTTTGCTCCTGGTTATACTTAGTCAGAGCATCGCTCCCACCTTCTGCGATAATCGCCTTTTCTAAAACTCCGACAAAAGTGTTCAATTAAAACATTGACACCTTGCTGTACAACCACAGCTTCAATCTCTGTTCGAATCTCCTCGCCTTCCTTTCATCGGTGTTCACTTGGTAAGTTGTGAATCTAGCCAACTCGTTAAATTTCGCAGCGTATTCCGGTACAGTCATGGTACCCTGCTTCAGCTCCAGGAATTGAATCTCCATTTGATTTTGTGAGCTAGTTGGAAAATACATCTCAAAGAACATCTCCTTAAACCTCTCCCATGCGATTACACCCTGACCTCCTCGTACCTTATTCACTTCCCATGAATAGCTGGCCTTTGACTTAAGCATGAACGTTGCAAAGGCAGTCTTTTCATCACTAACCCTAGCAATGTCAAATACTTTCTCCATTTCCATCACCCAAGTTTGGGCTTCAATCGGGTTTAGGGAACCCCTAAACTCTGGCGGTCCTACCACTTTGAAATCTTTAAATGACGTCACTGGTGGAGCTTGCGGCTGATTCGCAAGTGCTCCAGCCAAAAGGTTCACCAACTGCTGAACAGGATTAGCATTGGCGTCGTTATTGTTATTGGTAGAGCTCTCCTGAGCTTGTTGACGTGGTTGGCGTCTCAGCGGCATTTTCTGTTCAAGAATATGCGCTTATTAGATTAACACTCAATTTCTTAAGTGTTCAACATTTAACTCAAACAATTCAGGTTAAACATTTAACACATAACATCTTCAAATAAAATTGATATTTCATTAATTCAAAAGTCTTAAACATAGAAAGATAGCATCACTGCTATTTACATCAACTATCCCAAGATCAAACAATCTTTAAGATTAAATAGTCATATTCCATTGTGTATAATCACGCTGGAATTTACATCATAAACTACCATAAATATTTACACATATACTTCAATGCGTCTCCTATTACGGCCTATTAAGGCGTCGAACTGCCTTCCTGCGTTCTTCCTCCATGATACGGAGCATCGTCCTGAGATCCAACATGTACCATGGCAAGTCCTCAAACTGAACTGGATAGTGGAGAACTTGATCCTCGACCCTGTCAATCGTTGTCTAAAAAGTATAGTCTGTCTCCTCAATCTTAGCCTTCTTTGCCCGTTCGCCTTCTTCGGAAATCTCTGCACGTCGAGCAGTGTTCATCCAAGCATCCTCTGCTCTCGCACGTTCTGCTGACTCCTCACTTAGATCATCCTTCAATTTCTGAATCTCAAGTTTCATCTTTTCATTCTCAGCTAAAAGGTCTTCCTTTTGTATTTTTGCCTGGACTAACTGTAACGATCGGGAATTTTGAATTTCCATGTGACCCGAGTTTATGTGTGAATGAAATGAATTTTTATTTTTATTTATATTATTATGTGTTATGTGCTTAAAGGTTGTGTTATAACCTAGAATATGTGTATGTGTTGAATTTTACGTGTTGTAGTCTCGTTAGGGTGAATATATTGACTTCGCGAAAAATCGCAAATTCATTATTCACGGGGCACGCTTATCGAGGCACTATTCATGCCATAATATTTTTGCGTCTTTTTCGACTTTAATAAATTTCATACATACGTATATGCGAAATGATAATTTTCCAAGAGTCGAATTTTCGTTTTGAGCCCGTTCGTGTTTTATTCGGTATCCGAAACATATGATAAGGCTGTTCCGAATAAATGGGCAAACCCCGTAATAATTATTTTTATATGTCCCAATAAATTATGGGAGTACCCAGTTTAATTTTGGGTAGAGTTATTTACCAGTTTTGGTACAAAAGTGGGAGTTTTCGGATATATTTTTGTGTATTTGGGTATTTATTTTGGCTTGTTACTCCAAGAGGGAACCAACCCCCAAATTTGGACCAATCAAAATTGAGCAAGGGGGGAGGTTGCCGGCAAGCTCCTTGAGCAACCAACCCCATTTTCATTTTCTTCCACTTCTCCTAAATTCACTCCTCTACTCTCCCAAATCATTCAAACTCTCATTCATTCCCTAAACCATCAGCTGATAGAGAGAGAGAGAGATAGAGAGTGAGAGAGAGCTGCAAAGAGGAAGAAGAAAGAAGGAGAAGGCCGCCGGAAAAGAAGAAGATTCGCCGGAAAGAGGAAGGAGGAAGAAGAAGAGAGTCCAAGCAAGAAGAACTCGAGCCAAGCAAGCCTAGCAAGCTTCTAAGTCATCTAGGAAGGATTTACAGAGGTAAACACCAACAAAATCCATTCCATTCGATTTCTTGTAAAGATTTTCAAGTTTTCTTAGTTTTTGAGCTCTTGAGCTTGTGGATTGATTTTCTAGCGATTCTGGATGTTTTTGCTTGTTCTAAATGTTTATATATGTTGTTAAGAGACTATAAAAGCCATTAATAACATCAAAGTGGAACAAAAATAGAAGAAATCCGTACCTATGCTTAAGGAGGATGAAGAACATGAAGAACAATGGACTTTTGGACATTTGGACTTTTTAGAGGACTATAAATGCTAGATTTCGTGCTTGTTAATTTTATTTGTTGCTATGGTGTTGTAGTTCCATGGGTTACGAAGCTAACCCAATTGGAATGGAGTAAAAAGGAGTTAAAACGAGTTCGTAGGAATGATTTTCGTAAGACTTATCAAGAACTCGAAGAACAGAGTATGAACTTTACACTTTGGCTTTAGATTTGACCATGTTAATGATTATGGGTAGCTCTGCATTTTTGATATGTTGTAGCCCCATGAGTCAGGAGTCCATAGAGTCCGGAATGGACCAATTTGCTTGTGTATTGAAGGAGTTATGGAGGTTGGAGTGGCCGGAGGTCGGAGTCGCGTTCTGGAAACAAACCCAGAATCCGGCTACTGCAGAATGGCGCCGCAGCGCCACCCATATGCCCTGCAGCTCACGCTGCAGCGAGGGGCAAGTGGGGAAAAACCGGGACTCGCGCCGCAGCGTGAGGCCCAAGCCTTAAGGCTCACGCCGCAGTGTGAAGCCCGGTCATGGAGAAGACACGGGACTCACGCTGCAACGTGAGGTCCAGTACTTGGGCTCGGTGCCGCAGCGCCAGCTCCGTGTTTGGGCCAGGTTGGGTCGGTCAGGCGGGTCAAGTCGGGTCGGACCTAATGAATCCTTCCCAATGGGTCCAACACTTATATTTATCCTTGGATTAAATGATTAGACAGGTTAACTAAGCATATTCTGTTAAACCCTAAATGCTTAATTATTTCCCAAATGTCAACCAGATTGGTATTGTTTTAAGGCGAAAATTGAATAATCTATTTGCAATTTAGGCTTGGTTTCCAGGGGGCAGCCGCTCGCTCACCGGGGAGCGAGACCCCCGACTGGGTAGTCGTAGGGTGATCAATGTGTTTTAATGATGCAGCGTCCGTTTTGAACCGTTATTTGAAATGTGACTAATTGTTATGTAAATATGTACTTAATTGTGTAGGATATTAAGGAGCGTGTGTTGTATTATTGTAGCAGCGCTTCAGGCAAGTTTCCTTAACCCTTGTGTTGGGCAAGTTCTATTGTGCGAGTTAATTATTGATTGAGCAATCATTTTATGTTGTTGCAAGTTTCCTTAACCCTTGTGTTGGGCAAGTTCTATTATACGAGTTAATTATTGATTGAGCAATCATTCTATGTTATTGCAAGTTCTCTAAATTTATTCAGTTATGTATCGTTGCAAGTATTACTCCATTAAGCGAGTTTCTTATCTTATTCAAGATATTCTGAACAAGTTCTTTTACTTCAATCATTGTCAAATTGCAAGTACTCTTAGAATGAATTGATAATCATTCACGTTATTTAACTATGCTTCAACGTATGTTATTAAAGCTTTCAAGTTCTATATTCCATGAACTATATGAGATAGATGTCAAAGCCAATTGTTTCGGCTAGACGTATGTTTAATCATCATTGTTGTTAAGTAAAGCTATCCGATCAAATTGTTTGGTTTGGATTCCTATGTAAAGCTGAGATGAACAACCCTCATAGCAGGGGAAACAGTATGTATGTCGGGGAACCGACACGCGCGCGAACAGTATGTAAAAGGGGTTATGCATAACACCGGGTACATTAGGCTGATCACCTATTGTATTAGTATGTCGGATTATCGGATGAATTTCTGGTGATTCTAGTAAAAGTTCAGTGTCATGATGACCACTCAGTATAGAATATTTCCTCCATTTGGGAACCTTGGAATCATTCGGTCCTTAGAGGACCTACAATTGTGTTAATGAGATCATTCGTTGAGATTATGCAGATTCTTGAGCTATCTTTTATTCTCTTGATTCTTGTAAGCTATAAAGTATTCATTTGATGATTCACGATTATTGTTATTATACTTGCTGAGCAAATTTGTTGCTCACCCTTGCTTTCCTTAAAATATTTCAGTTAGTAGAGCTCGTGGTGAAAGTTCAGGGATGGATAAAGGCAAAAGCAAAGCCATGGATTAGCTTTGTACCGTTAAGATTATCGTTTTGATTATGTATTAAGACTCGTTGACTTTTGTGATGTATTAAGACTTAATTACCCTTATGTATTAAGTTACGTTTTGTAGAAGTTTTGGTTTCGAGACTTGGGACAGGATTATTTATGTTATATCAATGTAAATATTCCTTTATTTCCGCTGTAAGTTATCAATAGTATGATGCAGGTATGAGATAGTGACGAACCAGGTCCGCGGTTCGGGTGACCCGGATTTGGGGGCGTCACACTAACTTCCACTCCACGTCTCTAAGACGTATATCAAGATTCTCAATTTTCTCATTCTTCTGATCTATAAGAGTCTGGCGTCTATTTGCATGTCCCTCCAATTCTCTAACTCTATCCTGCAACTCTATAGTACGATCATACAATGCATCGTGCATCTCAACATCGACAGAAGTAAAGGGTACCTCCTCGGGATCCTCATCATCCTCCTCAGCCTCTGTCTCAACATCCTCAGAGTCCTCCTCTGAATCAATCTCAGGCTCATGCTCCTGACCCACAATAGTGATCAATGGAGATGGCTCTCTCTGTATCAACTGCTCCCGGATAACATGGATATCACGGGGCTCCTCCTCTCCAGCCACTCGAGGCTCAACATCCCTAGGCTGACTGAATCCTCCAACATCTGACATCCTGATAACAAAGTTTAAATTTTAATTAATACTCGGTACTACTCGCAGCACATAGGTTGTTAACACATAAGCACATAGCACAAAAAGTCTTTTATTATCTTTAATGAATTCCGTAATTCATTCCTTAGAACTCGATAAGAGTTTATCATCAGTATGTTCTCTATCTCTTAAAAGGCTACTACCCTAAGGTTTCCCCACCTAAGGTTCATAACCTATAGCTCTGATACCAACCTATGACACCCCCAAATTCGGGTACTTAATTCCCACAGGATTTGGTGTTTACTATCCAAATACATCACATCACATTTAACTACCCAAATTAACTATTATATGTAAAAGCAGGACAACCGATCCTATCTTTAATCAATTGAAAAACTCGCTGAGTCAACTCTTAATTAATTAAGAGTTAACTCGATCAATTCAAAAACTCACCCGATTTTGGAATCGACTCCAACCTTTAATCGACAAAACCGTAGGTATCTCTTCAGATTTCCCCGATTCTTCATCTTTCTCTTCCTCTTTATCTTCTGCACTACCTTCTCTTTCATTGAATCTGTCACCCTCTCTTCTCACCATGTCTCTTCCCTTCCTCTTCACTTCGTCTCAACCCTTTCTCTTCCTCTCAACCCTTCTCTGCTTCGCTGCAATCTCCGCCTCCGCTTCCTCTTCGGTTTCCTTCTGGCTTAATAAATTCAATCGACGACTCCTCTGTTCTCACTGTTCAATTACCTCTTCGAAGGGTTTTAGAAACTCCATCGAGGCGCCGTCGTCTCTGCCTCCTCTCCGGCCAATTAGCAAGAATTAAATTTAAATATAACTATTACATTTAAACTCGGGCTCCAATACAAACGGGTCTTCAAGCGCTCCTTGCTCCTTTGTCTCCAATTCTCCAAAAATTAATTCTAACTAGTCCTATTACATAAACTATTTACAACAAATAGAAACCTTGATCAACAGTCAAGGGGAAGTACATAGGAGGGAGATAGAATTTACATTAAAAAAAATTAGAGAAGACGAGGTACGCAGACCCCATTTATAAAAAAAAAAACCATACATTCAAGCATCCACTAAAATAAATCCAATCACACATTGGTCAACAGTCCATAATCAATCCCTATTTATTATCATACATATCTCTATATGTATCAATAAATAACATTCATCCCATGAATAATAAAACCATTCCATATATGCATTGATATCAATTAATGGGGAAAAGTTTTGCTAATATTTAGTTTTGAAACAAAATAAACTCTTTTATTTTAATCAAAAAACCAAATCCAAATTAAACTCCTTTAATTTTAGCAATCTGAAATCCTATTCCAGATAAAATAAACTCTTTATTTTAAACTTTTATCAATTAAATAAACTATTTATTTTAATTGAAGAAAAAATATTTTTCAGATTCTGCTTACCGGCGCAGCTGCGCCCAGAATGAACTGGGCAACGGCGCAGCTGCGCTGCTCCCCAGAAAAAAAATGATTCTGGGTTTCGGCGCAGCTGCGCTCCAGAATGAACTGGAGGCGGCGCAGCTGCGCCGCAACGCTGATTCAGAAAAATTTTTATTCTGCCCAAAAATTCGATCCAATCGCATATCAAGCATACATGGAATTATCAAAATCGATAATTAGCACAAGATTAGGCTCTGATACCACTGTTAGGTTTGTATATAGCTCGAACATGTAATCAAATTACATAAATAGTGCGGAAGCGCGATAAAATCAGATTTTAAAATTTTATACAAACCATCACCAAGATCAATCTATGTGCTCAATTAACGATATAAACGAAAGAGAAAGAGAATAAGAATTATACCCTCGTAGAACAAAGCTTCCTCGGGTACAAGTTCAACTCCTAGTCCTTCGTGTTCTCCTCGAATGCTACGGTGTGATTCCTTCTTTTGATCAACGTTACCCATCCAAGTATTTGGCCTCTAGAGGTGATCCACCAAGGAAGAACAAGTATTCAAGAAGTTGGGTATTTGGCAAAACCCTAGTTTCTATCTCTATAGAAATTGCTCTCCACAATCTAATGCAAGAGTGTGTAACCCTAATCTATGATAAGACCCCTCTTATTTATAGATGTAGGAATAACCCTTCCCTAAACTATTTAGGATTAGGGTTTGTATTATAATTAAACTCCTTTAATTAATAATGCTCCTAATCCAATTAGGAATTTATTGGAGAGTACTTCTATTAATTAATTCTCAATCCCTATTAGGAATTAAATAATAGTAATAGCAATAATAATAATAAGACTCCTCTTATTAATTTATATTTAATATTTCCAAAATATTAAATAATAAATATTAAGCTATTTAATTTATTCTATCCCCATAGATTAAATTAAATACACTTAACTTATTATTACCATTATGCCATTTACTTCTTAAATAAATATTTTCCTTTTGCGGTGTGACCCTTTAGATTCTCCATATTAAACCGGTTGTGAATAAATCAATTAGAACAATTCTAATCTTATTTAAATAAATAAATTAAACTATTTAATTCATTTAAATAAATAACATTTATTCTACAATAAGGGTAAGCCCCCTTAGCGATCAACGACTTTCCAGATAATATAGATTTCAATATTAATCACAAACGAACCTTTGAGTAGATAGTTACTATACAATTCAATCCTTCTACCATAAAATTTCCCAATTAAATATAAGACATGGATTTACTGTCAAGTCTTATTTTATTTAATTATATGTATTTCGATTCCCAAATGCATAACTCTAAATAATGCAAATTAGAAACTCCTTTCTAATTTCATTCTGCCTTGGCCAAGGACTACTGAGTTATCATTTATCGAATCACATAGGACATTCACATCTTTTACTAGATGAGGTAGATTCTTTGTTGATTATTCACCTATCTCCATGTACAACTAATTATACCCAATCATACCCTTTGATATACCCACAAGGTCTTAAGGGACATGTCAAAGTATAACTCATCATACACAAGATACTATGATGATCTCAAGTCTAAGGATCACTTGTACTACTATCACTAGAGGAATTCCTATTGACAGGCGAGTAAAACTCCATTAGGTATTCCTTCGCGAGTCACATTCAGTGAACTTATTCTCTAATAAGTACCTACATACTTGCTTTAGTGTCTCCACACAAATGATTATGAGATCAATCATCCTCTTCCTAAGAGCAAACAACGTATGTACTAATCTATCCGGATTCACTAATCCCCAATTTAGTAATCCAACGATTAGGAACAATTTTAGTTTGTGAGCTATCTTGAATTTAGATCTCATTAGCATGATCACCATCATGATTCTAAAAGCATTGCTCAAAACTATGGGTTTATCACATTTAATATAACAACACTATGTAGATAATATAAAATTCCTTTTAAGAAAATCAATTCCTTTATTAATAAATGAATAAGATTACAAAGTATATGCTACATCATATCAAATATGATTGGCTTGTGTGCATACTACTATCACTACGTACCTGATATCGAGAATGGATCCCCTGAAATATATTTTTGAAAGGCCCATGCTGAACTGTCGACTGTCAAGATGACAGTTAATCTTACAACAGTTCGACATGGTGTACGTGACTCAGAAAGCCATGAAAGGGCAGGGAATTGCAGATCAGTTGGCGGAAACGCCATCAGGAGGGATGGAGCCGTTAGAAACTCCTCTGCCGGGCGAAGATATATTTTGGGTATCACACACGAAATGTGATGACGAGGGGCAGTTCTGGAAGCTGTATTTTGATGGTGCCATGAATGCTGAGGGGGCAGGAGCCGGAGCGGTCCTGGTCTCTATCACCGGAGAGCAATACCCTGTGGCCACTAAATTGCAGTTCAGCAATTCGAACAACACAGCTGAGTACGAGGGATGTATATTGGGACTCCGTTTTGCCCGCGATATGGGAGTGAAGAGACTAGCGGTGTTCGGGGATTCAGAACTGGTAATCAGACAGGCGATCGGGGTGTACAACACAAAAGAGCTCCGGTTACTTCCATACCATCGTTGTGTTATCCAATTGATGCAAGAGTTCGAAGATATCGCTTTCCGACATATCCCCCGGGGACGGAATGATTTTGCCGATGCATTGGCAACCCTGGCTTCCTTAATCCACGTAATCAAGAGCAGGAACGTTCCACAGATTGAGATAGCAGTACAGAATGCCCCGGCATACGAGGAACATGTTGTAGTATTATCAGACGAGGTGGTTCTGCCAAAGCAGCCTTGGTATCACGACATAAGGGAGTATCTGAGGGATAGATCCATTCCCGACCAGGCAAGCCGAGCTGAGAGGATGAGAATTCAAAAGATGGCAATGAAATTTTACTTGAGTGGGGATTCACTCTACAAGAGGGATGCTGGATTGGGACTATTGCAATGCGTGGATGAGACACAGGCCCAAAGGATTATGAACGAAATACATGGTGGAGTGTGCGGGCCACACATGAGTGGACCGATGCTGGCCAAAAAGATCTTGAGAACGGGGCATTATTGGTTAACGCTGAAAGCCGACTGCGATGATCATGTCAAACGGTGTTACCAATGCCAGGCGCACGGTAATGTGATCCATACGCCTCCCAATGAACTGCACTGCATGACTTCCCCGTGGCCATTTTCAATGTGGGGAACAGATGTAATCGGACCGATAGAGCCCAAAGCAAGCAACGGACACCGATTCATTTTCGTCATGATCGATTACTTCACCAAATGGGTAGAAGCAGCTTCTTTCCCCAAAGTAACTCAGGAGGTCATCGTCGGTTTCATCAGGAATAATGTCATTTGTCGATACGGGCAACCTGAGGTTTTGGTCTCCGACAATGCCAAGAATTTGAACAACGCCCTCATGAAGGGATTATGTGACCAGTTTAAGATCAAACACCTAAATTCTGTCATTTACCGTCCTAAGATGAATGGGGCAGTGGAGGCTGCAAATAAGAACATCAAGAGGATCATGGCGAAAATGTCTGCTAATCATCGGGGATGGCCAGATTTGCTACCCCTCACCCTGCTAGCATACCGAACGTCAACGCGTACTTCTACAGGGGCAACCCCTTACGCTTTGGTGTATGGAATGGAGGCTGTTCTGCTAGTTGAGGTTGAGATGGCGTCCCTCAGAATAGTGATCGATGCTCAGATAAGCGAGGAGGATTGGATGCAAAGTCGATACGACCAATTGGCCCTGATTGATGAAAGGAGGGTGGCTGCTGTTTGGCACGGTCAGTTATACCAACAAAGGATCTCTCGATCATACGACAAAAGGATAAGACCTCGGAAGTTCAAGGAAAATGACCTGGTGCTAAAAAGAATCATACCTTGTCAAGACGAAGCCAAAGGAAAGTTTGCCCCGAACTGGGAAGGACCTTTTGTGATTAAGAAAGTGCTATCCGGAGGAGCCCTCATATTACAAGAAATGGATGGTGAGGTATTTCCACAACCCCTCAATTCCGACTCGGTGAAGCGGTTCTACGCTTGAATCATCAGTTCTCCTTTTTCTTTGAGGAACGAACTACGTAGGACCTGATCTCCCAACTTGTGGGGGTACGTAGGCAGCCATCATGGCGCGGTCCGATTCCTTAAAAAAAAAAAATCCTTGCTCTAACCAAAAAAACCAATTCCCAACAGCCAGAAAAAGCCTTCCTGTACCCTCGAAACCTTCCCGATACCAGCCCTAATCAGATTCATCCCGAGTTGATCCCAAGACTTCATGCACTCAAGCCTTATGAGTAGTTCTTTTACCATTGAGCCATGAGGGGCTTGGTATCGATCCACCATTCCATGTCATTTCCAACCATGTTAGTCTCCATAATCATAACAACAATATCTTCATTGTCTACCATACTTTCTTGGTCATTCTTTTGTTGCCATTGCTTTAAGTACAAAATACATTATTTCTTGAAGTGTCCTAGTTTACCACACTTCTAACAAGTACCTTTTGGTTTTTTCGTCTTTTCCATGAACTTAACTTCATATACATCGTACAATGAATTAGATAATGCATTTACAATGTACCATTTACACATGAAGTCATCTTTTTTCCATTTTATTTGACTCTTCATTTCTGCCGGTATCTCATTTTCTTTTTCTTCCATTTTCTCTTCATTCAGCACATGAGAGAGTTTTAATGTCGTTAAGCAAAAATACATTTTGCTCTTCCAACGTCTGAAGAATAATCTATCAAATTTCTCGAGTTTGTTAATTTGATTCAAGTTACTCTTTGCATTGTTGTCCTACATTGTTAATATAGTCTTAAGATTGTTGTAACCCGCTTTGTAGCTTGATGTAAAACAACAATATTACCGCTTGAATCGAATGGTTGACCACTCTTTCCTTAAGACTATATATATTCGCCCTTAACTTTTGCTACACAGGGTTACTGCGAATTAGTCTCTCAAGATAAGACAGACCCGGATTTTACTTTGTACTAGAATTTATTGTGTAGAAACAAATTTAGTGCAAAACTATAAATGAGAGAGAAGAAAATTATAGCAAGAAAAAAATATTAGAATGATATTTTTTTGAAGAACTTGAGAATGATTTGGAATGATTTGAAGTACCAAACATGGGTGAATTTACAATATATTTATAGGTTTCCAAATACCCTTTTGAAAAGATACATATCCTTTTGAAGAGATACATCCCTTTGAAAATGTATTTTAAATATTAGAGATATATTTCTTTGAAAAGATATGTTGAACCATTGTAATGATTTATCCAATGACCTTATCAATTTGAACCATTGTATCGATTCAATTGTTTCATTCTGAACTATTATATTGGTTCAATTGCTTCTTTGCCCGAATTAATGCATCCTTGTCCGAATAGATCCCTCTTGGTCAAAGAGTTATAATCTTTCAAACCAAACCAATTGAACCCACACATCTATTGGTTTTAATTACAACATATAATATATTTATTATATATTTTCTAGATTTGAAAATATCTAATAGATCTTCGTAGGGAATCCTGAATAAGAAAGTGAATCAAATGGTTGAAGAAAAAACTGGCAATTGGTTTCAAAACTTGTATATCACTAATACTCCCTCCGTCCCTAAAAGGATAATTAAAGATACAATTTTTTTTGTCCCCAAAAGGATGAGATGAAGTATATAAAGTCCAAAAGGATAACTAAAGATACAATTTTTTTTTGTCCCCAAAAGGATGAGATAAAGTACATAAAGTGAGGTAAATATGTAATTTAATGAGGTCCATTAGTATAAAAAAATAAAAGTACTCATCATTTTATATAATTTTGTGGACCACTAGGGATAATTTTAAAACTTTTTTACTCTTTTTTTTCTACTTTTACTTTTCTTAAAATGTATGCAAATTGTATTTTGCTCATCATTTTGAAGACGAATGGAGTATTTGTTAAATGAAAATACAATATTTGTATCGTTGAATGTGTATTGAAAAAAAATTTGAGAATATGTATAATGCAGGGATCTTAATCCACCGTAAGGGATATCTTCTACTCTAGATGTGTGCATACGTGGATATAATTATGATTTTTTGCTTTACCCTAGAAAAAATTAAGAAAGCTGATATTTTTAAAAGAAAAATTAATATTTTCATAAGTTTCTCCTCGTATGAATAGTAAATGAGACTCATACACATGTGAGTGAAAACTTATGAAAATAACAATTTCTCAAAATTAATTACACAAACTTCATGTTCCATGATCTTTCTAATTTGGATCATAATAATTTTTATAAATAATAGTTATTATTATTATTATAATAATAATAATAATAATAATAATAATTTTTCATTACATCAAAATAATAAAACATGTATTTGTGATGAATTTATATATATGTACAAAATTTATATACAACACAAGCATAAATGGTTAAAAGATACTACTCCCCCAAGTTCCATTTATTAATCTTATTTTCCACAAAACAACTCTTTTTATTGGATATTATAAAATGACACAATATCTTTAAATTTGTCACAATAATTTTATTATGAGAATAAATTATACACAGATGACTTGTAAAACTAGAGTTTTACATCCTCTAATAACAACATGACACGTAGAGAATTCAGGAGAAAATCAAGGGATTTGAATTGTATTGACACATTTTGTATTTGTTATTTATTATGATAAAACTGTTTAATTAATCATATTGGAATCTAAATCCCTTGATATCTTTCCTGAATACCCTACGTATCATTATCATTATTGGAGGGTATAAGACACTCGTTTTACATGCCATCCGTATATAATTTATTCTCTTTTATTATATAGTATCACTATTACCGAACTAACTACTCATCATTTTTATAAATAAATATGAAACAAAAAATTCTTTAATATTTTTATAAATTTTACAAATAAAACTCATTTTGTGGGACATAAGGAGTATTATTTGTTAATTATAAATGGAGATAATATTATGCTGTTATGAAACATGTATCGGAAGTTATTGACAAATGTGGATAAAGTGCCTAGTAAAGCTATCGTTATCTCTCACAGATGTGACAAAAAATTAATTGCGCTTTAAGAACTAATCTATCTCCTACCCTAAAATCTACTTGTAAGTGTAACAATCTACCCACAGGTGCGTTTGACGACTAGGAAGGGAAGGAGGGGAGGGTAAAATGTTGCTCTAGGATCAACATTGGCTAAGTTGTCATCATTTTTAAATTCTTATTAGATAGAGTAACTATATAATCCTCATAGGAAAATTATTATTATTTTTCTAAAATTATATATTTAACTAATAATAAAATTCTACTTATACTCGAATTATTATACATATATTTTAGTAACAATAACATATAAATATCAGATAAGATGATCTTATGATTGTTTCTTGTAAAGTGTAAATTATACACCCTGTGCAAAATATGAGATCATCTAATTATAAAATTATGATATTATTGATTTTATATCGTATATTTTTATAAATAGAATATTGGATGATTAGCTTTTAGATTTTAACTTAATAATTGAATTATATGATTAGTCAATGTATTATATTTATACTTATATTTATATATTAATAATAGCATAATTTTAATATTAGGTACAATGATCCTCACAGGAAAATAGTTTAATTCTAAAATTATATTATTAAAGTAATAATAAACTCCTACTTATAACTGAAGTATATATCTGGTTATAATTTATTTCAGTAGCAAATTAATATTACATAAGATTTTATGATTGTTTTCTTATAAAATCATATTTCTAATTTTTGTTTTTGACTTAGCTTGAACCGAACTAACCTAACCAAATTCTAATTTCATTGTAGTATGTACTTTTATAAATACAAGCCTGTAACCCGTGTAAGGTAAGGACTAACTTTTAAAACGGCAAAATTAATGAATTACCCACTGTAGTTGACACATTTTATTGATTACACCATTGAACTTTTAATTTTTCAAATTACCTAAGCAAATTAGTTATTATTTTGAAATTGGGCAATTCCGTTAAAAAAAATTAAACAAACGTTAATTTTTATCAACGTGACTCTAGAAAAGAAATAAAAAAATAAAAAAATATTACTTGTGGCAAAAAAATAATAAAAAACTTGAAAGTGAAAACAAAAAGATCAAAATATTTTGAGTACTCGGATCTCAGATATTTATCAATAAAAGAAACTTTCTCGCGAATGAAAAATAATGCATCAGTAGTAGAAATGAAGGTGCGATAATTGGCAACAACCACCTCTAGATGCCTCTGAATTCTCTCCGCATCCACCCGTAAAAGCTCCGGCTCCTATCAAATCATAAATACAATCCCAACAAAATTAATTTAACCAAATATTACTAACACATGTGTGTGTGTGTATATATATATATACACACACACACACACACACATAGAAATCGAGAGAGATTGGGGAAGGAGTGGATCTTGTGGAGGCGATTGAGAGTGAAGGAGAGGAGTTCGGAGATATAAGGCTGCTGATAGTCGGAGGCGAGAGGGAGGAAATTTACTGCAACACCATTTACTTCATTTACTGTTGTTGTTAGGTATTCGGACTCCATTGTTATATCTAATGCAGAACTTTGAAACTCAATTCAATATTTTGGGCACTCAAATCTCAGAATTTTCATAGATTTTAAAGAGAGAAAATACGCAGATTTGATCTGGAAGGGGGAGAAGAGAGAGATGAGAGGAAGGAAGAGAGATAATAAATCAAATTTATTTATTTATTTATTTCTTTTTCACGTCCACGTAGGATAAAAACTGAAACGATTTAACAGTCGTGACGCAGAGATAACAGAATGATCCAATTTCAAAATAATAATTAGTTTACTGGGGTAATTTGAAAAATTAAAAGTTCAATGATGTAATCAGTAAAACGTGTCAACTACAGTGGATAATTCATTAGTTTTGCCAATAAAAAATCAACGTCCGTTTAATTTTTTAACGGAATGACCCAATTTCAAAATAATAATTAGTTTACTGAGATAATTTGAAAAATTAAAAGTTCAATGGTGTAGTCAGTAAAACGTGCCAACTATAGTGGGTAATTCATTAGTGTTGCCTTTTTAAAACTATATATTTATAATAAGATATAATTTTAATATGAAAATGATTCATTGTAATGAAAATTTTGAATCCACTAATAATAATTTTCTATTTAGCATGTCTATTATTAGTCAATAACATACTATTTAAAATTAATTTTCATCGATAGTAATACAGTAAATTAAAGGAAGAAACTTTTGAACCTTGTCAACCTTTTGCTTTGTTGATATCATTGTTGGTATTATCACTAACGACAATAAATTTCTGCTTAGGTTGACCGGAACATGCTCTTTTTTAGATTTATACAATGAAAATAAAGATATATTATTTGTAAGATCCCGACTTTATGAAATAAAAGTTTATTATTTTCTTTATGATTATTTTTTTCTAAATAGTAAAGTGCTTACTTGTTATAAATGATAGTTAAGGGTGTTATATGCAAATTATCTAATAAATAGTGTATGTCGGGGAATATTCCTTTTGTCGGGGAATATTATTTTTGTCGGAGAATATTATATTCGGTATCGTACGACGGCGCCGAAATGACAATATTATCAACGATAGTGGGCCCCATTGTCGGATACTGAAAACGACAGTATTTGTCAACAGTATTATCACCTGCAACTATTGAAATACCCAGTAATAAAAAAAACAGTAAAACGCGTTATTCCACACTAGTACGCGGTATTTCACAAGTACACGGTGTTGCACAGTATTTTATATTATTGATTCAATAATTGATAAGGTAGCTATGACACAGTATTTTGATTCAATAATTGTTACAGCAACATCTGCATAATACTTTTCATTATTTTGTCATGACACTGTAATTCATATTATTTGATATGATATTTAGCATTATTGACAATGTCTAGAAATTCTGTCAGGGAAAAAGGTTATTTAATTGCGCGCCGTTTATACGGAAGGCCCCCTTTTTCCTGGGAATGATCTGGTTGTCAATATTATAAGTCTAAAATAGTGTTGATTAAAAATACGTGAAGCGTTTGTTGTAAGTTAACTTATTTTTCTGTGGGACCCACACTTTATTCCGTGGGACCCATAACTATTTGATCGGTGGGACCCACAAATTATTTTTGTAGAATAATTTCTTCAGATTTTATTTTTTCGTGGGACCCACATGTCATTCAATAGTAATTACCGTCAGTAAATAGTTAATTCAGTTTTTATTTTACCTTAAGGTTAAAAATCTAAGTGAAAGCATATTCTAAGAATATACTATGGCATAAAGTATATTAAAAGAATATGCCAAGGGTATAAGAGTAATAAACCAAGAAAATTTAGGGAAAAGACTATAATGCCCTCACCTTGATTTTCCTATAAATAGGGAGGGTTTGCTTAAGAAATTTTCACACCTTCATTGCTTATACTTCCTCTCTCTCTCTAAATTTCTTCAGTTCTCTTAGTGTGCTAGGCTATTGTGAGTATTTGTGAGAATACTAGTAGTATCCGAAGTTAGTAAACTTCATAGAAAGTAACATCCAATCACTTGTTAACTAAGGTAGGGAATATCATTTCTTTCATACTCATATATAATATCATTTGCTTTCATGTTCGTAAGTGATATTATACTCATAAAGGTTGTTATTCATTCTGTATTAATTTGTGGGGATAACCTGTCCGTGAGGTATGACGCATGCCTGGTGAATATCCTTTTGTATTCGTTCCTTATTACTCTGTGGGAATAACCTGTATGTACGAGTGTCATACCTGGTGAATAACCCTTTGTATTCTTTCCTTATTAATCTGTGGATATAACCTGTCCGTGCGGATTGACGCATGCCTGGTGAATAACCATTTGTATTCATTACTTATTAATCTGTTGTGGAAATAATCTGTCTACGCGGATTATCGCATGACGGGTGAAAATCCATTTGCAGTTTTATATATTCTGTTATACTCGTATAACGTATCATTTCTCTTGTACCTTTTAAGGGATATCTTTTTCTTTCACATTTCTCCATTTATGATAAGAAATCTTTGTTTGTTTCCAAAACCTTATTTTTAAATGGAGAAAATCCCTGAAAATTAGTAGAATATCCTTAATAGTTTGTGCTTCATCTAATATCTTTTCACTTGAATCTTTCTATTTCATTTTATACGTTATAGTTGAAGCATGAAATAATTTCTTGAATATCATTCTTGAATTTGACTCCACAATTTGGTCATCGTGTTGGCAATTTGGTCAATCTTTGATACTGATTAAATTATAGAGCTTTCCTTATCCTTAATCTCACTGTATCATTGTCATCATCCTCATCCTCATACTTAAATTGTGGTATTAGTTCTCTTTGGTCCGTAGTGCAAAGATGAACTGGCGTGACATGATTTTGACCAAACTGTGTATTGGTATAATCATGACTTTTGGTGTTACAAACAAAGGCGTATGGTGAAAGTTCTCTTTGGCCCGTAGTGCAAAGATGAACTGGCGTTTGGCATGATCATGACCGGTGATGTTACAAATAAATATCTTTGGCACGTAGTGCAAAGAGAGGCTGTTGAAATTGTTGATTGGTGTTACAAATAAATATCTTTGGCACGTAGTGCAAAGAGAGGCTGTTGAACATGAATTATTGATTGGTGTTACAGGGACATAATATTGGTGGTGATCCTTTAATTTATAGAAGATGATAGATATTATAATCTACTTGACTTTTCTAATGGATTGTTTGTTCCGCTGCAATTGTTGTTGTTGAACAATTAAAATATCTTTAAATCTCTGATTTAATTCTGTTGAAGACTAAAGATAATTTTTATTCTTCATTATCTTAGTCATGATAGTTCTTACTGGGCTATTTGTGCTCACCCTTTTCCTTTTTGTTCCATTGTTCTCCTCAGGAAAAGAGAGTGTAGCGGAGACTAGCCGGGGAATGGAGTGATGGTCCGAGATAATAGAAGTGTCTCAATACCTTACTATTAGTGTGACAATAAGTGTATTGAGAATTTAAGATGTATTTGTATTGTGTTGTTGTATTTTGCACAACACTTATTAGTTGTAAATGGGAAAATTCATATTTGTATTTGTATTTTGTGGAATGTTATTGGCGACTCAAAATGGGTTGTATTGACCTATTTTGGGGGCGTCACAGTTGGTATCAGAGCTTAGGGATATGATCTCTGGTAGAGATCTGGGATTAGAACTAGGAGGGGAGAGACGAGTAAAATCCTTCGCTAGTGTGTCCTACCTAAGCTATTTTGTTTTTAAAGTAATTAGTTTGGTTATAGGGATAAGATGTTGCATGTCTATTTCTTCAACTAATCTTTATTTTTTTGATCACATTTTAGAATGACATCTGAAAACCAAGAGATTCACTATGCGACAATTGTGGCTGAAAATCAGGAAGCTACAAATAATACGGGTGCAAACTCAGAACATCATGATGCTAGTCATGATGCTAATAACAGGATGAATGATGAATTTTTTAGGAACTTCATGCAATACATGCAGAACTAGGCGAGAAGAGCTCCTGTCTACAATACTGGCAGAAACGCTGATAATGTACGGATGGTCACTGCCAAGCAGTTCAAAGAATTGGGACCACCTGAATTTTTCGGCAAGCCAGATCCACTCAAAGCAGAGTCATGGCTTAAACAATTAACAAAGATATTTGATGTACTGCGTTGCACAGATGACCAAAAGGTTCTTTCGCTACCTTTATGATACGAGGAGAAGCGGATCATTGGTGGAAATCCGTGAAACGTACCCGTCACTCGGCACTCGAGATGTCTTGGGTCGAGTTCCAGGAATTATTTAACGAGAAGTATTTCCCGGAGAGTATTCGTCATATGAAGGAGGTAGAATTCATCAAACTGGAGCAGAACAACATGACCGTTTCGTAGTACGAGGTTAAGTTTGCCAAGCTGTCTCAAATTGCGTCCCATTTGGTAGACACTGAGGAACGGATGACGCGAATATTTTTACGAGGTTTGAAACCAGAAATTTGTCAATATCTCATTTCTCATAAAATTTTTCTATATTCAGATGTTGTGGATAAGGCTCAATTAGTGGAAAGAAATACTACAACCAGATGACGTCATAACCGGTGAGCTAATCATAAACTCTTGCGTGTCTATACCTTATTAGATACTAGTTCTACCCACTCTTTTATTTCATCTACTTGTGCCCAACGATTAAACTTGACCCCTGATAAATTAAATTTTGACTTATCTGTCGAAACACCATTAGCACAAATATTCGTTACATCTACAGTCTATAAATCTTGCTTTGTTCAAATCGGCACCCTCACATTACCTATTGATCTTATCTCCTTGGACATGTATGAATTTGATTGATATTTCTATTGTTAATAAGTTTCATGACGTATTTTCTGAAGAACTTCCTGGCCTACCCCCAGACCGTGAAATTGAATTTTGTATCGACCTTGAACCCAATACAAAATCCATTTTTAAGACCCCATATGTATGGCTCCTATTAAATTTTCTGGAGTTAAAAACCCAACTACAGGAGTTGTTAGATACCGACTTCATACGTTCGAATACATCGCCTTGGGGTACTCCTATTTTATTCGTAAGGAAGAAAGATGGGAGTAAATAGAAATCTAAGCAGACCATAAAAGCCTCAAACATTTCTTCACCCAGAAGGAAATCAACATGCGACAACGACGTTGGCTCGAGCTGTTGAAGGATTACGACCATACCATTCAATACCATCCTAGAAAGGCGAACGTAGTAGCTGACGCATTGCGTAGAAGAACGTATGCAAGTACGAGTATGATGCTGACAACGTAAAGGCCCATTTTGGATGATTTACAAAGGATGAATATAGAGTTAAAGACTCCACGAACCCAAATGAAGATGGCAATGTATATAAGCAGCGCAAGATCGACAAAAGAGTTATGCTGATCTTCATCGAAGAGATGAGGAATTCAATGTCGGAGATCATGTATTTTTACGTGTTGCTCCGTGGAAAGGTGTTACGCGATTCGGAAAGAGAGGAAAGCTTAACCCTCGATTTATCGGTCCATTTGAAATCCTCGATCGAGTAGGAACTGTGGCCTACAGACTCGCCTTATCGCCAAGCATGTCTCGTGTTCATAATGTTTTTCACATATCCATGCTACGTAAATATGTGAAAGATCCAAACCACACTATTAAATTAGAACCAGACGAGATAGTAGAGGATTTAACGTACGAAGAGATACCTGTCAAGGTCTTGGATAAGAAAGAACAAATTCTACGATCAAAGGTTATACCTCGAGTAAAAGTTTTATGGAGAAACCATGATATAGAGGAAATAATCTGGGAGTTAGAATCTGAAGTGAGAGCAAGGTATCCTTACCTCTTCGATATGCCAGGTACGTATGTCAATTTCGAGGACGAAATTTCATAAGGAGGGGAGATTGTAAGATCCCGACTTTATGAAATAAAAGTTTATTATTTTCTTTATGATTATTTTTTTCTAAATAGTAAAGTGCTTACTTGTTATAAATGATAGTTAAGGGTGTTATATGCAAATTATCTAATAAACAGTGTATGTCGGGGAATATTCCTTTTGTCGGAGAATATTATTTTTGTCAGAGAATATTATATTCGGTATCGTACGACGGCGCCGAAATGACAATATTGTCAACGATAGTGGGCCCCATTGTCGGATACTGAAAACGACAGTATTTGTCAACAGTATTATCACCTGCAACTGTTGAAATACCCAGTAATAAAAAAAACAGTAAAACGCGTTATTCCACAGTAGTACGCGGTATTTCACAAACACACGGTGTTGCACAGTATTTTATATTATTGATTCAATAATTGATAAGGTAGTTATGACACAGTATTTTGATTCAATAATTGTTACAGTAGTATCTGCATAATACTTTTCATTATTTTGTCATGACACTGTAATTCATATTATTTGATATGATATTTAGCATTATTGACAATGTCTAGAAATTCTGTCAAGAAAAAAGGTTATTTAATTGCGCGCCGTTTATACGGAAGGCCCTCTTTTTCCTGGGAATGATCTGGTTGTCAATATTATAAGTCTAAAATAGTGTTGATTAAAAATACGTAAAGCGTTTGTTGTAAGTTAACTTATTTTTTTGTGGGACCCACACTTTATTCCGTGGGACCCATAACTATTTGATCGGTGGGACCCACAAATTATTTTTGTAGAATAATTTCTTCAGATTTTATTTTTTCGTGGGACCCACATGTCATTCAATAGTCATTACCGTCAGTAAATAGTTAATTCAGTTTTTATTTTACCTTAAGGTTAAAAATCTAAGTGAAAGCATATTCTAAGAATATACTATGGCATAAAGTATATTAAAAGAATATGCCAAGGGTATAAGAGTAATAAACCAAGAAAATTTAGGGAAAAGACTATAATGCCCTCACCTTGATTTTCCAATAAATAGGGAGGGTTTGCTTAAGAAATTTTCACACCTTCATTGCTTATACTTCCTCTCTCTCTCTAAATTTCTTCAGTTCTCTTAGTGTGCTAGGCTATTGTGAGTATTTGTGAGAATACTAGTAGTATCCGAAGTTAGTAAACTTCATAGAAAGTAACATCCAATCACTTGTTAACTAAGGTAGGGAATATCATTTCTTTCATACTCATATATAATATCATTTGCTTTCATGTTCGTAAGTGATATTATACTCATAAAGGTTGTTATTCATTCTGTATTAATTTGTGGGGATAACCTGTCCGTGAGGTATGACGCATGCCTGGTGAATATCCTTTTGTATTCGTTCCTTATTACTCTGTGGGAATAACCTGTATGTACGAGTGTCGTACCTGGTGAATAACCCTTTGTATTCTTTCCTTATTAATCTGTGGATATAACCTGTCCGTGCGGATTGACGCATGCCTGGTGAATAACCATTTGTATTCATTACTTATTAATCTGTTGTGGAAATAATCTGTCTACGCGGATTATCGCATGACGGGTGAAAATCCATTTGCAGTTTTATATATTCTGTTATACTCGTATAACGTATCATTTCTCTTGTACCTTTTAAGGGATATCTTTTTCTTTCACATTTCTCCATTTATGATAAGAAATATTTGTTTGTTTCCAAAACCTTATTTTTAAATGGAGAAAATCCCTGAAAATTAGTAGAATATCCTTAATAGTTTGTGCTTCATCTAATATCTTTTCACTTGAATCTTTCTATTTCATTTTATACGTTATAGTTGAAGCATGAAATAATTTCTTGAATATCATTCTTGAATTTGACTCCACAATTTGGTCATCGTGTTGGCAATTTGGTCAATCTTTGATACTGATTAAATTATAGAGCTTTCCTTATCCTTAATCTCACTGTATCATTGTCATCATCCTCATCCTCATACTTAAATTGTGGTATTAGTTCTCTTTGGTACGTAGTGCAAAGATGAACTGGCGTGACATGATTTTGACCAAACTGTGTATTGGTATAATCATGACTTTTGGTGTTACAAACAAAGGCGTATGGTGAAAGTTCTCTTTGGCCCGTAGTGCAAAGATGAACTGGCGTTTGGCATGATCATGACCGGTGATGTTACAAATAAATATCTTTGGCACGTAGTGCAAAGAGAGGCTGTTGAAATTGTTGATTGGTGTTACAAATAAATATCTTTGGCACGTAGTGCAAAGAGAGGCTGTTGAACATGAATTATTGATTGGTGTTACAGGGACATAATATTGGTGGTGATCCTTTAATTTATAGAAGATGATAGATATTATAATCTACTTGACTCTTTTAATGGATTGTTTGTTCCGCTGCAATTGTTGTTGTTGAACAATTAAAATATCTTTAAATCTCTGATTTAATTCTGTTGAAGACTAAAGATAATTTTTATTCTTCATTATCTTAGTCATGATAGTTCTTACTGGGCTATTTGTGCTCACCCTTTTCCTTTTTGTTCCATTGTTCTCCTCAGGAAAAGAGAGTGTAGTGGGGACTAGCCGGGGAATGGAGTGATGGTCCGAGATAATAGAAGTGTCTCAATACCTTACTATTAGTGTGACAATAAGTGTATTGAGAATTTAAGATGTATTTGTATTGTGTTGTCGTATTTTGCACAACACTTATTAGTTGTAAATGGGAAAATTCATATTTGTATTTGTATTTTGTGGAATGTTATTGGCGACTCAAAATGGGTTGTATTGACCTTTTTTGGGGGCGTCACATTATTAGATATTTGTAATAAGTTATACTTTGTTCGTTCTAAATTATATTAACTTTTTTTCCATTCTTCTCATCGCTTCCTTTGAGGTAAATACTCGCTTCAAAAGAGTGTTATTCTTTTTTTTTGTCTCCACTTTTCCATTTTTAACTTCTGCTTCTACTTCTAATTTTATGAAGCTGATTCTGATTCTCTAAAATTTGTTAATGATTGTTTGGCAAATAATCTGTTAAGCTAGATTCTGGTAACAAAATATTAATTAATATATTTATTTGTATATATATATATATAATATAAATCTTATCTTATATGTTTAATTATTTATAAATATATATTTATATTAAATTATTTATTAATTTATTATATAATATATATATATTAACATATTATATAGTATTATGTATAAATATATATTAATATATAATTATTTTTAGGTGATTCTAGCTTCCAGCTTTTTTATACATTAAAGGAACATTATGTAGCTTTTGGACTCAAAAGTTGAAACAAATATCACTCATGTAACTCTCATAAGGCATAAGCTAGAAGCTGTCAAGGAAAAGCTGAAACAAACGAGGCTAATATTGTTGAACGGGTGAAGAGTAATAATACTCTATTGTCATTCAATACATAATTTGTATTTAATTTGTGAATGTATCTAAGAATGTTTAGAAGATGAATAATACTATGTGTACAAACTATACATAAAAAGTTATACACAAAGAGTATAACTCATATATTATTTACTAATGAAAATGTGTAAAACATCTAGTCGTAGGTCTTTTTCTTATTTTCTCTCCCTTTTTTTATATTGTTTGTATACAATTTTTGTGTATAATTTGTGTACATAACATCACTGTTAGAAGATTTGTGACTGTTGGTTTTAGATGCATAATGTATTAAAGTTTCAATTTTTTTAATTATTTTTTTGGGTGCATTATATGTGTGAGTTGTTTTGGGTAAATTCCATTCTTTGAATAGAGTATCTATTTAAATACAATGAATATAAGCTAATGACTAAATTATCTTTAAAATAATGACTAACTAAATTAATTTAGATGAGGAGGAGGAATATACTTTTGAAAAAAGTACTTGATTTATAAAAATCTTTTATTAAATAGTTGTTAATCAGAGTTAAATCGTAATTTGATTTGGAGTAGAATAGTTAAAACCGCCCCCATTGGTAAATGATAAACAACAAAAGTTAGAATGAAATACATAAAGTAATGCAAGAGAAAGTTATAAAAATAGATGTTTGAAATCAACAAATGATTTCTACTCCCATTTTCTTCACACACAATGAAGGTACTGATCTAAACCAAAGATTCACAAAAGAATCAAACAGTTTTTGTTTTACTATCAAACTTTACATGTGACAACTCAAATTCTCAGTAATTATTAAATGAGAATTTAATAAATAAATTCTTATTATGCGAGGTATTGGATTTGAATAAATAAATATTTGATGAGAATATTGTGTGATAATTTATTTGTATGAGAATATTAAGTAAAGTGATGATAAATATTTTTATACTTGATGCGTATTTTATTATGCATGGATGTTGATAAGATGTTGATAATTTATTAAATGAGAGGACGAATAATTTTATTAAATAAAATTATTTATTAAGTGAAAGATGATTTTATTAAACAAAATTATTTATTACATAAAAATTATATTTTTGTGTGACTAAATTAATTGTTATAATTTTATTGGTATGGAATAATTGAATTATTAATAAGAAGGGTTATTTGTATTTAATTAAATTTAAGTGTGACAAATGTATCATATAGTAAGAGTTTTATAAAAAAATAAATTAAGAATGGGTTATACTAATCTAGCCAAACAAGGCCTTGTGGCCTTTGATTTTCTTAACTGGCGAAACTCCTCATTAGAGGTTACGTTCTTTCATCAGTTGGCTGGGTAAGCCAAAAGAACAGAGGAGAGAAAGAGAGAAATTGAGAAGGAAATTCTAAAAATCAAAGAAGAAGGAGAGCAAGCAAGCAATCCGTATCATTGTGTAGATAACCTAAGCAAGAATCAAAGGTATAAAATTTACTTCAAGCCTAATTTCTTCTCTTTAGAAGTTTTCTTTTGTAATTTAGGGTTTTGATGAAGAATTGGTAAAGAAATTGGTTGTTTATGTTATTGAGTTTATTTAATTCGTTTTATGTTGTTAGTAGATGATTTTTGTAGTATCAAATCCATGAAAACTTGTTAAGAAATAGGAAATTGGAGTTTTGATATAATATGTATATTTTGGTCTATTTTGAGACTAAAATTGATGGTTAATTCATGTATAAAATCTGTAATTGATGATGGATTATGTTAGTGTTCTGAGAAACGAAAACGTTGCAAGTTGAATCAATCAATTTGGTTGAGAAACGAATTCGTGAGAGTTAGATTCGCTAAATGTATTAAAATATGAAAAACTAGTAAGAACTTGAAACTTGAGTTCTAAATTTGATAATTTGAAGTTTGTGAGTTGTTAAAAAGTGTTGGTACATATTTAGTTTGGTGTTTATTAAGTCTATAACATCCAAGATTGGTTAAATAGGACCTCAAGTGTTGTAGCAAGTGATTTTGGCCTTAGCAAAGTCTTCTGCAGAAGTTTGAGTCTGCGCTAGGGCGCAGCTGCGCCGGAACCTAAGCCAAAATGGGCGCAGCTGCGCCGGGCTCAATGCAGGCTTGGACTGGTTTGACCTCCTGTAGTAAAATCTTCATAACTTTTTCATACGAACTCGGAATTAGATGATTCAAGATGATTCGGAAAGATAAGAGATAGACCTACAATTTCTTTTAATAATTTTTCGTATTTGAGGTCTGTAACAGGTCCTAAAATAGTCATTTTTAAGACTGATGTGCAATTGACAGCAAACGGAGGTTGTCGGACATACGCGTAAGCACGCGTAATGCTCCCAACAATGTAAAATCATGTTCCAAGTTTTAAAACATGATCATTATGAATTATAATGATGCTTAGCATTAATCAATGATGAATTAAATAAGTGTATGAGTATGCTAAGCATGTACGAAGGAGGCAAGTTAGGTGTGTGACGTTTAAACGTCGAAGCGCCGCGTAAAGTGTTAATGCACTTAAATAGTGCTTTGATTCTATTGAAATGAATATTATAAGAAATATAATGAGGTTTTTATAAACTAATGAGGATGGTTGATGATGAAGGTTTTAACGTTTTCAAACTACGCGACAGCGAGAAATGTTTTAGAGTTAATCGCGTTAGTTATCTATAATGCGCGAACAATATGGAATAAGAATTATTCTTAGTGTAAACCATTATGTGAAACCTTACTAGTGACTAATGAATGATGTAAATGATTATATATTGTGTAGGATACATGAGGTGCAGATAAGTATAAGCTGTTTATGGTAATTGGTAATCTACGAGCCAGGCAAGTCTTACAGTTCCTATTTATTATGCGAACTCGATGATTAATTGTTTTAAATTTATACTGTACAGAGCATGATATGTTACATATATTGTGAGTACGAAATGTTAAAGTCAATATATGACTTCCTTGATTGAGTAAAGAATGTTGATTGAATTATGGAATTCAATCTCTACTTGATATGTGACGTACAACATGTAAGTTATGTTTACCCAGATGCTTACATTATATAAGATGAGCATGATAATTATGTGCTACGTGATGTATGAAAACTGTTAGATTTTGCTGGGCTGTCGAGCTCATTCTTGCAAATAACCATTTTTGCAGGTTAAGGATTCAAGGTAAAGTTATGTGCTACCTAAATGACGTGGATCAAAATGATGCATGAAGATTAGATGTTCTAGTTGAAGTTAACACTTGAGCTATGTTAAGATTTTTGTTAAATGTATTTATATTGAGTTGCAAAGTGTATATTGAGATGTAATCTTATATAGTAAGTTCGACAAAGCGAATCATAATATTGTCATGATTCTAAGATATTTAGACGTAAAGGTTGAAAGTTTTGGGAACGAGGACAATTTATAATAGAATAGTTTTAAGTTATTCCGCATATTAATGATTGTGTCATCGAATAATGACAAACTTAACAGAAGATTGATGTATTGTGAACGACCGATGTGGAGAGTTGAAGTGTATGAATTTTGGGGTCGTTACAGTTGGTATCAAGCTGATAGGTTAGAAACCTTAGGTACGAGTACCTTAGGCTATAACCTTAGAGAAGAGAGGTAGAGATGATAGAGTTTAAAAAATGATAAGTTAAGTATGATTATGGTACAATCGTATTCTTTAATGGTTGATGTATGGTATCTGGGCTAAACAATTCCTTCAAAGAGCGGAGGTTGATATGAACTAGCGACCGATCTAACTCGCTGTGAGAGACAATGTAGACGAGACGGGGACTAATTTGTTGGTTGTTTGTGGGAAACCACTCAGATGCTATACTGAACACTGTTAGAGACTCGATGTGTACCGAGTATAGAATTATGAATGTGTATGATTAAGAAGTGATTTTTCGTATAGGTGGATACATGAGATGAGTTAAGTCCTAGAAACATTACAAGGAGAAGATGCTAATGACGCGTAGTAAACTCGAATAAAATATTGAATAATATGAATGAAGTTAGAGATTCTTAAAGGAAGAATTGATATATTAATATATAAACAAGAAGATTCAAAGAAGAATCTTGAAGAGTTATAAAAGATGAGAACTAGGAGTTACCTGACTCCAGTAATAAAGATGGTGTTATTAAATAGACGATGTCTATAAGATGAAAATGGTATTAATGATAAGGATGAACTCAAATGGAGTTTAGAAAATTCATGTGAGACAAGATTATAATTAAATGATTAGTTTCAAAGAAGAACCTGAAGAGCTAAAAGAATAGGGAACACCTGAGTTGATTAATCATAAGATAACGTGATTAAGAGAAGAATAAAGAAGATCATAGAATGAGACGATCATGAGATAAGAAAGAATCGTAAGAAGAGTTGATGATAGAACGAGATCACGACGTGATCTGCTAAAGTTGTAAAATGTCAGAGGATCTTAAATGATTGAATAGTAATAGCATGACGCTATAAAGAGATGGTATTATGAAATAGTACAAGGTAAACTCACGAGGAGTTATGGATGATGAAATACAAGAAATTCGTATCAAGCAAAGAGTAAAGTTAAGAGCAAGATGAGATTAGGTGGGATTTCAATTGAGGACTCATGTTAGTGGCCGAGTTGTACAATTCCTGGTATGGGACGGGAATTTGTGCTTGGTTTGAAAACTACTTAGCTTCCTATATTAATATAGTGGTTGAGTTGAACAAATCCTGGTATGGGACGGGATTTGTCCATGGTTTAACAACCGCTCAGCTTCCTATATTGATTAGTGGTCGAGTTAGTTCGACAACCACTTAGCTTCCTATATTGATAATCATTGAAATATTGTTGTCGCACTATCGATATACGTATGACGAGAAGGTGATTCTTTTCTCATATTTATATTTGATAGTTAGAGAATATTAAGATTAGGTACGGTTCTTAAAACTCATACTTATGGTAGGTTCGTGACTCATAATCGTATGGTGGAACCTTCAGCGAATGAACGATTTTGGTCTGACTAGGATAAGTTCCTAAACCCATATGATTGTGGTAAGTTCCTGAAATTTCCAGAGTGTGGTAAGTTTGATGAACTATATTGGGTATAGAAAAGTTATGGTATAGAGAGCATTGATGATATTGAAGAATGATAGGATGATTGAGTAATGGAGCAATGGGATAAAGATTGAAGTTGATGGAGAGAAAATGGATATTCCAAATCTTCTAGCTATGCTAGATTTTCAAAATTTATTGACATCGTGCTGAAATTTGTAATTTTGAATTCTCAAAAAATATATTGGGTCAATGTTGGAGCCAATGAGTTTTAAAAAGGTGCTATTATTCGTATGTCTATGCTAATTGTTTCAGCTAGACAAAAATGATTTGAAATTATCAAAATGTATTTTGAACGACTGAGTTATCAATGCAACTGAACCTAGTGTTGGATGTGATTGAAGTATCGTCAGCCCACTATGGTATGATGTAGTATGACAAAGTCCTAAAATGACGGCATCCTCAACGTACTATTAAGACGGTACGGTATCATGACGTCATAAAAGAATTTTGGTTTTCTTTTAAGCTATGAAAAGATATGCCAATTGAGTTAGCTAAAAATATTTTGATTAATGTCCGAATTGTTGTTCAAGGTCTATGCTAATTGATTCGGCTAGACAACTATTGAAAGATGTTTATGAAGTTCAAGAATTCTTTGAGATTTTATGCCAAACCAGTTTATTCTGGTGCGAAATTTGTATTAAGTCTGAGGTGAACCAACCTTGTAATGGGGGTACGCAATAGCGTTAATATGTATGTGCACAATACATAGTACGAAGGGCTGATCACCTGAAGTACGAGAAGAGATGGTCCATAGTCTTTTGACTGTTAAAGGTTACAGTAGAAATATTTATTAACCTAGGACACGGTTCAAGTCTTTACGACTACTCAGCATGATATTGAAAGTTTTTTTGAATGAATCTTTTAAATTCCTGAATTATTCATACTACTTCCCAATTATTGAACAATTGTGGAAGATTCTTATTCTTTTGAAAGGTGGAAGTGGAAAGGAGGATATTCCTTAAGAAAGGGGTATGTGAAGTGGTGATGAGTAAGTTAAACAAATTAGAATAAATCCAAGAAAGAAATGAAATTCCAGAAAAGGGAAGAGATAAAATTTAGTTGATGATGAGTAATGATGAGAAATTTTTTTAAGAGGAAGATGTAAAGAATGCGATGATCTTAAAAAAATCCTTAGAGAAAAAAAAACTTGGTTGTAGAACCCAATGAATAAGTAGAGATTAGCGTAAAGTCCATTTTGATAGCTAGAAGGAACGAATGTTAGTAAATTAAAATTTCGAGGACGAAATTCTTAGAAGAATGGGTGAATGTGATATCCTGAAAATTTATGCGATGCTAAATCAGGATATTAAATGATTACAACGGGTATGATATGCATTGAATGCGTTAAAGGGTTAAAGAATATATAATACTCGAAGTATCCTAAGTTTAAATGAAGGTGCTGAAATAAAACCTACACTAAGGTAATGCGTTAAGTTATTCAGCGATATTGTGGAAGAAATTTTTGTGAAAACCGAGTAAGGGACTTTTCACTGATTCCGAGGACGGAATCCTTGTAAGGAGGGAAGGATGTGACAACCCAAATTCTCAGTAATTATTAAATGAGAATTTAATAAATAAATTCTTATTATGCGAGGTATTGGATTTGAATAAATAAATATTTGATGAAATATTGTGTGATAATTTATTTGTATGAGAATATTAAGTAAAGTGATGATAAATATTTTTATACTTGATGCGTATTTTATTATGCATGGATGTTTGATAAGATGTTGATAATTTATTAAATGAGAGGACGAATAATTTTATTAAATAAAAATTATTTATTAAGTGAAAGATGATTTTATTAAACAAAATTATTTATTACATAAAAATTATATTTTTGTGTGACTAAATTAATTGTTATAATTTTATTGGTATGGAATAATTTGAATTATTAATAAGAAGGGTTATTTGTATTTAATTAAATTTAAGTGTGACAAATGTATCATATAGTAAGAGTTTTATAAAAAAATAAATTAAGAATGGGTTATACTAATCTAGCCAAACAAGGCCTTGTGGCCTTTGATTTTCTTAACTGGCGAAACTCCTCATTAGAGGTTACGTTCTTTCATCAGTTGGCTGGGTAAGCCAAAAGAACAGAGGAGAGAAAGAGAGAAATTGAGAAGGAAATTCTAAAAATCAAAGAAGAAGGAGAGCAAGCAAGCAATCCGTATCATTGTGTAGATAACCTAAGCAAGAATCAAAGGTATAAAATTTACTTCAAGCCTAATTTCTTCTCTTTAGAAGTTTTCTTTTGTAATTTAGGGTTTTGATGAAGAATTGGTAAAGAAATTGGTTGTTTATGTTATTGAGTTTATTTAATTCGTTTTATGTTGTCAGTAGATGATTTTTGTAGTATCAAATCCATGAAAACTTGTTAAGAAATAGAAAATTGGAGTTTTGATATAATATGTATATTTTGGTCTATTTTGAGACTAAAATTGATGGTTAATTCATGTATAAAATCTGTAATTGATGATGGATTATGTTAGTGTTCTGAGAAACGAAAACGTTGCAAGTTGAATCAATCAATTTGGTTGAGAAACGAATTCGTGAGAGTTAGATTCGCTAAATGTATTAAAATATGAAAAACTAGTAAGAACTTGAAACTTGAGTTCTAAATTTGATAATTTGAAGTTTGTGAGTTGTTAAAAAGTGTTGGTACATATTTAGTTTGGTGTTTATTAAGTCTATAACATCCAAGATTGGTTAAATAGGACCTCAAGTGTTGTAGCAAGTGATTTTGGCCTTAGCAAAGTCTTCTGCAGAAGTTGAGTCTGCGCTAGGGCGCAGCTGCGCCGGAACCTAAGCCAAAATGGGCGCAGCTGCGCCGGGCTCAATGCAGGCTTGGACTGGTTTGACCTCCTGTAGTAAAATCTTCATAACTTTTTCATACGAACTCGGAATTAGATGATTCAAGATGATTCGGAAAGATAAGAGATAGACCTACAATTTCTTTTAATAATTTTTCGTATTTGAGGTCTGTAACAGGTCCTAAAATAGTCATTTTTAAGACTGATGTGCAATTGACAGCAAACGGAGGTTGTCGGACATACGCGTAAGCACGCGTAATGCTCCCAACAATGTAAAATCATGTTCCAAGTTTTAAAACATGATCATTATGAATTATAATGATGCTTAGCATTAATCAATGATGAATTAAATAAGTGTATGAGTATGCTAAGCATGTACGAAGGAGGCAAGTTAGGTGTGTGACGTTTAAACGTCGAAGCGCCGTGTAAAGTGTTAATGCACTTAAATAGTGCTTTGATTCTATTGAAATGAATATTATAAGAAATATAATGAGGTTTTTATAAACTAATGAGGATGGTTGATGATGAAGGTTTTAACGTTTTCAAACTACGCGACAGCGAGAAATGTTTTTAGAGTTAATCGCGTTAGTTATCTATAATGCGCGCGAAACAATATGGAATAAGAAATTATTCTTAGTGTAAACCATTATGTGAAACCTTACTAGTGACTAATGAATGATGTAAATGATTATATATTGTGTAGGATACATGAGGTGCAGATAAGTATAAGCTGTTTATGGTAATTGGTAATCTACGAGCCAAGCAAGTCTTACAGTTCCTATTTATTATGCGAACTCGATGATTAATTGTTTTAAATTTATACTGTACAGAGCATGATATGTTACATATATTGTGAGTACGAAATGTTAAAGTCAATATATGACTTCCTTGATTGAGTAAAGAATGTTGATTGAATTATGGAATTCAATCTCTACTTGATATGTGACGTACAACATGTAAGTTATGTTTACCCAGATGCTTACATTATATAAGATGAGCATGATAATTATGTGCTACGTGATGTATGAAAACTGTTAGATTTTGCTGGGCTGTCGAGCTCATTCTTGCAAATAACCATTTTTGCAGGTTAAGGATTCAAGGTAAAGTTATGTGCTACCTAAATGACGTGGATCAAAATGATGCATGAAGATTAGATGTTCTAGTTGAAGTTAACACTTGAGCTATGTTAAGATTTTTGTTAAATGTATTTATATTGAGTTGCAAAGTGTATATTGAGATGTAATCTTATATAGTAAGTTCGACAAAGCGAATCATAATATTGTCATGATTCTAAGATATTTAGACGTAAAGGTTGAAAGTTTTGGGAACGAGGACAATTTATAATAGAATAGTTTTAAGTTATTCCGCATATTAATGATTGTGTCATCGAATAATGACAAACTTAACAGAAGATTGATGTATTGTGAACGACCGATGTGGAGAGTTGAAGTGTATGAATTTTGGGGTCGTTACAGTTGGTATCAAAGCTGATAGGTTAGAAACCTTAGGTACGAGTACCTTAGGCTATAACCTTAGAGAAGAGAGGTAGAGATGATAGAGTTTAAAAAATGATAAGTTAAGTATGATTATGGTACAATCGTATTCTTTAATGGTTGATGTATGGTATCTGGGCTAAACAATTCCTTCAAAGAGCGGAGGTTGATATGAACTAGCGACCGATCTAACTCGCTGTGAGAGACAATGTAGACGAGACGGGGACTAATTTGTTGGTTGTTTGTGGGAAACCACTCAGATGCTATACTGAACACTGTTAGAGACTCGATGTGTACCGAGTATAGAATTATGAATGTGTATGATTAAGAAGTGATTTTTCGTATAGGTGGATACATGAGATGAGTTAAGTCCTAGAAACATTACAAGGAGAAGATGCTAATGACGCGTAGTAAACTCGAATAAAATATTGAATAATATGAATGAAGTTAGAGATTCTTAAAGGAAGAATTGATATATTAATATAATAAACAAGAAGATTCAAAGAAGAATCTTGAAGAGTTATAAAAGATGAGAACTAGGAGTTACCTGACTCCAGTAATAAAGATGGTGTTATTAAATAGACGATGTCTATAAGATGAAAATGGTATTAATGATAAGGATGAACTCAAATGGAGTTTAGAAAATTCATGTGAGACAAGATTATAATTAAATGATTAGTTTCAAAGAAGAACCTGAAGAGCTAAAAGAATAGGGAACACCTGAGTTGATTAATCATAAGATAACGTGATTAAGAGAAGAATAAAGAAGATCATAGAATGAGACGATCATGAGATAAGAAAGAATCGTAAGAAGAGTTGATGATAGAACGAGATCACGACGTGATCTGCTAAAGTTGTAAAATGTCAGAGGATCTTAAATGATTGAATAGTAATAGCATGACGCTATAAAGAGATGGTATTATGAAATAGTACAAGGTAAACTCACGAGGAGTTATGGATGATGAAATACAAGAAATTCGTATCAAGCAAAGAGTAAAGTTAAGAGCAAGATGAGATTAGGTGGGATTTCAATTGAGGACTCATGTTAGTGGCCGAGTTGTACAATTCCTGGTATGGGACGGGAATTTGTGCTTGGTTTGAAAACTACTTAGCTTCCTATATTAATATAGTGGTTGAGTTGAACAAATCCTGGTATGGGACGGGATTTGTCCATGGTTTAACAACCGCTCAGCTTCCTATATTGATTAGTGGTCGAGTTAGTTCGACAACCACTTAGCTTCCTATATTGATAATCATTGAAATATTGTTGTCGCACTATCGATATACGTATGACGAGAAGGTGATTCTTTTCTCATATTTATATTTGATAGTTAGAGAATATTAAGATTAGGTACGGTTCTTAAAACTCATACTTATGGTAGGTTCGTGACTCATAATCGTATGGTGGAACCCTTCAGCGAATGAACGATTTTGGTCTGACTAGGATAAGTTCCTAAACCCATATGATTGTGGTAAGTTCCTGAATTTCCAGAGTGTGGTAAGTTTGATGAACTATATTGGGTATAGAAAAGTTATGGTATAGAGAGCATTGATGATATTGAAGAATGATAGGATGATTGAGTAATGGAGCAATGGGATAAAGATTGAAGTTGATGGAGAGAAAATGGATATTCCAAATCTTCTAGCTATGCTAGATTTTCAAAATTTATTGACATCGTGCTGAAATTTGTAATTTTGAATTCTCAAAAAATATATTGGGTCAATGTTGGAGCCAATGAGTTTTAAAAAGGTGCTATTATTCGTATGTCTATGCTAATTGTTTCAGCTAGACAAAAATGATTTGAAATTATCAAAATGTATTTTGAACGACTGAGTTATCAATGCAACTGAACCTAGTGTTGGATGTGATTGAAGTATCGTCAGCCCACTATGGTATGATGTAGTATGACAAAGTCCTAAAATGACGGCATCCTCAACGTACTATTAAGACGGTACGGTATCATGACGTCATAAAAGAATTTTGGTTTTCTTTTAAGCTATGAAAAGATATGCCAATTGAGTTAGCTAAAAATATTTTGATTAATGTCCGAATTGTTGTTCAAGGTCTATGCTAATTGATTCGGCTAGACAACTATTGAAAGATGTTTATGAAGTTCAAGAATTCTTTGAGATTTTATGCCAAACCAGTTTATTCTGGTGCGAAATTTGTATTAAGTCTGAGGTGAACCAACCTTGTAATGGGGGTACGCAATAGCGTTAATATGTATGTGCACAATACATAGTACGAAGGGCTGATCACCTGAAGTACGAGAAGAGATGGTCCATAGTCTTTTGACTGTTAAAGGTTACAGTAGAAATATTTATTAACCTAGGACACGGTTCAAGTCTTTACGACTACTCAGCATGATATTGAAAGTTTTTTTGAATGAATCTTTTAAATTCCTGAATTATTCATACTACTTCCCAATTATTGAACAATTGTGGAAGATTCTTATTTCTTTTGAAAGGTGGAAGTGGAAAGGAGGATATTCCTTAAGAAAGGGGTATGTGAAGTGGTGATGAGTAAGTTAAACAAATTAGAATAAATCCAAGAAAGAAATGAAATTCCAGAAAAGGGAAGAGATAAAATTTAGTTGATGATGAGTAATGATGAGAAATTTTTTTAAGAGGAAGATGTAAAGAATGCGATGATCTTAAAAAAATCCTTAGAGAAAAAAAAACTTGGTTGTAGAACCCAATGAATAAGTAGAGATTAGCGTAAAGTCCATTTTGATAGCTAGAAGGAACGAATGTTAGTAAATTAAAATTTCGAGGACGAAATTCTTAGAAGAATGGGTGAATGTGATATCCTGAAAATTTATGCGATGCTAAATCAGGATATTAAATGATTACAACGGGTATGATATGCATTGAATGCGTTAAAGGGTTAAAGAATATATAATACTCGAAGTATCCTAAGTTTAAATGAAGGTGCTGAAATAAAACCTACACTAAGGTAATGCGTTAAGTTATTCAGCGATATTGTGGAAGAAATTTTTGTGAAAACCGAGTAAGGGACTTTTCACTGATTCCGAGGACGGAATCCTTGTAAGGAGGGAAGGATGTGACAACCCAAATTCTCAGTAATTATTAAATGAGAATTTAATAAATAAATTCTTATTATGCGAGGTATTGGATTTGAATAAATAAATATTTGATGAAATATTGTGTGATAATTTATTTGTATGAGAATATTAAGTAAAGTGATGATAAATATTTTTATACTTGATGCGTATTTTATTATGCATGGATGTTGATAAGATGTTGATAATTTATTAAATGAGAGGACGAATAATTTTATTAAATAAAATTATTTATTAAGTGAAAGATGATTTTATTAAACAAAATTATTTATTACATAAAAATTATATTTTTGTGTGACTAAATTAATTGTTATAATTTTATTGGTATGGAATAATTGAATTATTAATAAGAAGGGTTATTTGTATTTAATTAAATTTAAGTGTGACAAATGTATCATATAGTAAGAGTTTTATAAAAAAATAAATTAAGAATGGGTTATACTAATCTAGCCAAACAAGGCCTTGTGGCCTTTGATTTTCTTAACTGGCGAAACTCCTCATTAGAGGTTACGTTCTTTCATCAGTTGGCTGGGTAAGCCAAAAGAACAGAGGAGAGAAAGAGAGAAATTGAGAAGGAAATTCTAAAAATCAAAGAAGAAGGAGAGCAAGCAAGCAATCCGTATCATTGTGTAGATAACCTAAGCAAGAATCAAAGGTATAAAATTTACTTCAAGCCTAATTTCTTCTCTTTAGAAGTTTTCTTTTGTAATTTAGGGTTTTGATGAAGAATTGGTAAAGAAATTGGTTGTTTATGTTATTGAGTTTATTTAATTCGTTTTATGTTGTCATTAGATGATTTTTGTAGTATCAAATCCATGAAAACTTGTTAAGAAATAGAAAATTGGAGTTTTGATATAATATGTATATTTTGGTCTATTTTGAGACTAAAATTGATGGTTAATTCATGTATAAAATCTGTAATTGATGATGGATTATGTTAGTGTTCTGAGAAACGAAAACGTTGCAAGTTGAATCAATCAATTTGGTTGAGAAACGAATTCGTGAGAGTTAGATTCGCTAAATGTATTAAAATATGAAAAACTAGTAAGAACTTGAAACTTGAGTTCTAAATTTGATAATTTAAAGTTTGTGAGTTGTTAAAAAGTGTTGGTACATATTTAGTTTGGTGTTTATTAAGTCTATAACATCCAAGATTGGTTAAATAGGACCTCAAGTGTTGTAGCAAGTGATTTTGGCCTTAGCAAAGTCTTCTGCAGAAGTTGAGTCTGCGCTAGGGCGCAGCTGCGCCGGAACCTAAGCCAAAATGGGCGCAGCTGCGCCGGGCTCAATGCAGGCTTGGACTGGTTTGACCTCCTGTAGTAAAATCTTCATAACTTTTTCATACGAACTCGGAATTAGATGATTCAAGATGATTCGGAAAGATAAGAGATAGACCTACAATTTCTTTTAATAATTTTTCGTATTTGAGGTCTGTAACAGGTCCTAAAATAGTCATTTTTAAGACTGATGTGCAATTGACAGCAAACGGAGGTTGTCGGACATACGCGTAAGCACGCGTAATGCTCCCAACAATGTAAAATCATGTTCCAAGTTTTAAACATGATCATTATGAATTATAATGATGCTTAGCATTAATCAATGATGAATTAAATAAGTGTATGAGTATGCTAAGCATGTACGAAGGAGGCAAGTTAGGTGTGTGACGTTTAAACGTCGAAGCGCCGCGTAAAGTGTTAATGCACTTAAATAGTGCTTTGATTCTATTGAAATGAATATTATAAGAAATATAATGAGGTTTTTATAAACTAATGAGGATGGTTGATGATGAAGGTTTTAACGTTTTCAAACTACGCGACAGCGAGAAATGTTTTAGAGTTAATCGCGTTAGTTATCTATAATGCGCGAACAATATGGAATAAGAATTATTCTTAGTGTAAACCATTATGTGAAACCTTACTAGTGACTAATGAATGATGTAAATGATTATATATTGTGTAGGATACATGAGGTGCAGATAAGTATAAGCTGTTTATGGTAATTGGTAATCTACGAGCCAAGCAAGTCTTACAGTTCCTATTTATTATGCGAACTCGATGATTAATTGTTTTAAATTTATACTGTACAGAGCATGATATGTTACATATATTGTGAGTACGAAATGTTAAAAGTCAATATATGACTTCCTTGATTGAGTAAAGAATGTTGATTGAATTATGGAATTCAATCTCTACTTGATATGTGACGTACAACATGTAAGTTATGTTTACCCAGATGCTTACATTATATAAGATGAGCATGATAATTATGTGCTACGTGATGTATGAAAACTGTTAGATTTTGCTGGGCTGTCGAGCTCATTCTTGCAAATAACCATTTTTGCAGGTTAAGGATTCAAGGTAAAGTTATGTGCTACCTAAATGACGTGGATCAAAATGATGCATGAAGATTAGATGTTCTAGTTGAAGTTAACACTTGAAGCTATGTTAAGATTTTTGTTAAATGTATTTATATTGAGTTGCAAAGTGTATATTGAGATGTAATCTTATATAGTAAGTTCGACAAAGCGAATCATAATATTGTCATGATTCTAAGATATTTAGACGTAAAGGTTGAAAGTTTTGGGAACGAGGACAATTTATAATAGAATAGTTTTAAGTTATTCCGCATATTAATGATTGTGTCATCGAATAATGACAAACTTAACAGAAGATTGATGTATTGTGAACGACCGATGTGGAGAGTTGAAGTGTATGAATTTTGGGGTCGTTACATTACAAGTATCGCACAAATACTTCTTTTAGTTTTCGTGATCCAGATATGGTCAAGGATAAAAGAAATCTCGCTCACAAAAATATGAGAAACAAACAGTAAGGCGATGTGGTAAATGTAGGTAATATTTTCCATAAAGGTGTTAGGTAATTATGTTTATCTAATATAGCATGGGTTTTAAGGAGGTGCACTTGCACGGTCGTTATAAAATATAGCTTCTATCAATGTTTTCATATTCGGACCGGTCATTGAAGCGAAATAGTCACCGGGTGGATGGATTACTGGTGCAACTAGTGGTCGAACAGTTATTAAACCAGTGATGTCATAATTATATATTAAATATAATAATTTATTATTATAAATTATACTATCTTTGTTTCAAATTGGAAGATCATTATTCACTTTTAAAAGTCAAATTGAGACATTTTTAAACTCAAAATTGATATAATTTATTAAAAATTATAAAACAATTAATTTTACAAAAAGTAATATTCTTTTTAAGTAGTTTACACTATTCATCATTGTGTTAATTAAAATTAAATAAATACATGTCAATTTTGAATTTGAATATATCTTAAGTTGACTTGAAAATTTTAATAATAATCATATATTAAAAACGGAGGGATTATAAAATCATTAAATATTACTAATGTCTTATAAATTATATTAAATTTTATTAATTAACTACATTAATAAGTATTATAAAGTTTATTTGATATATGTTAAAACATACAAAAGCAATATTAGTTTACAAGTATAAGGGTTGATACCCCCATTATTTACTTAATATTTAAAGGGTACCAATCCACAGCAAACGGTTGCCGCGACAACTAATTTTGTCCTTGCCGCTACAGGCTGTAGCGGCAGTAGTGTTTGGCTTTGTTGGCTTATCTGCCGCTACAGGCTGTAGCGGCAGGGAAGATTTTTTTTTTTTCAACAAAGGTAAGTTGGCTTACAATAGGTATCAGTTTTTTGGTCTCCTAATCTTTATGTACTTCTATACCCAACCCAACTATCATTTATTATCATAAAGTATATTATAAAAATATACAAAATTTTAATTTTCTCCAATATATTAAAAACTTATAGATATATTTTATTTTTAAGTTAATTTATGAAATACTAAAATATAAAATTTTAAAATTTTAAAAGTAACAAATATAATAATAAATAGTATATATTAATATTATACTATTTTATATTTTAGTATTTCATAAATTAACTTAAAAATAAAATATATCTATAAGTTTTTAATATATTGGAGGAAATTAAAATTTTGTATATTTTTATAAAATACTTTATGATAATAAATGATAGTTGGGTTGAGTATGGAAGTACATAAAGATTAGGAGACCAAAAAACTGATACCTATTGTAAGCCAACTTACCTTTGCCGAAAAAAAAAAAATTTCTTCCCTACCGCTACAGCCTGTAGCGGTAGATAAGCCAACAAAGCCAAACACTATTGCCGCTACAGCCTGTAGCGGCAAGGGCAAAATTGGTTGCCGCGGCAACCGTTTGCTATGGATTGGTACCCATATTTAAATATGGTTAAATCAAAAAGTAGATAACATGAAATCTCGTGCAAAGTGAAGGGTAATATCTCCGCTCTTCGGGCACCCTACTCTCACCAAATCCCAATTCCCAAAATTTCCTCACCACACTTTCTCTCTAATCCAAATAATAATCTTCTTCCCATCTTCTCCTGAAATTCAACTACTCATTTTCCCACGATAATAGGAAAAGATGAAATTCACTATTCCTTTCTCATTCGCATCTCTATCAAACTCATAAAAGTAGTAACTCTTGCACAAACTATATCGATGAACTAGTGGACGGTTTGCCGGGTCAGACGATCTAACCACTGAGTCGCCGGTTTTTACCGATTTGTTCATACTTTCGATTTTTTGAATTGACTGGATCATTTTTCAAACCGATTTTCGGTTTAACCGGTCCGACTGGCCGGTCTGGTTCTTAAAACATTGGTCTCAATTATATATAAAAAAAAGAAAAGAAAAAGAAGTTATATTTATATTCAAAGATTGACAGCCACAAAGTCAAGAAAATGCAATACAAGATCCAGAAGTGCAACATTTTCTTATATTACTATGCACCTCTATTATTTGCATATAACATTATATTATACTTACTTTTTTTCTTCTTCTTTATAATCATCACTACAAGAAAACAGTCTAATTCCGAAGGAACATTCCATCAGAATTAATCTTATTCCGTCGGAAATAGCTTAAGTTCGGTGGAATATTCCGTCGACCATTTGGTCATAATAAAGGCCGTCGGCCTTAAGTCCGTCAGCCATTACGCCGGAACTAAATATTTTCAACGGAATTATGTCCGACGACCATTCCGTCGGACATACTTTATTTTCAACGGAATTATCACCGTCGGAATTATTCCGTCGAATTTTAAAGAGGACACGTTTAACTCTCTAGTCGCTTGGGACCAGGCTTAAGATCGACGGAACCTCCTTCGGCAATAATGGAAATTCTGTTGGAATTAGTAATTTCTTAAAACAAATATAAACCTTATTTCCGACGGAAAATTCCGTCGGTTTTACCTTATTCGGTCAAAATTAGTATTTTTTTTTTGTTTTTATAGTTTTTTACCTGTAACCTGCTTTATCCCAACAACACATACAGTAATATATTTCACATACAAGATAACTATAAAAATCTATTTTATTTCATCAAACGTGTACATACACTAAGCTAACAAGTGTTAATATGAACTAACTCATCAACAATAACAAATATACGCTAATGTTCCATAAATTATACAATATGATCTACAAAACTCGTACAGACTCAACTAAACTATAATTTTTTACAATTTTTAATGAATAAAATCTATACAAATCTATAAAATCTATACAAATGAACTATAAACTAGTAGGAGGAGGATCATCAGCGTCATTGTCCCCCTGCTCGCCATCGCCACCATGCTCGGCATCAGTAGTGTAACGAATGCAATTTTTGTGATTAAATAAAAATATTTATTGAGTTATATAAATATTTTTATCAATTTGTTTATTGAGTAAAATAATTAATTTATAAGTTATGGTGAAAGAATTTATGTTAAATATTATTCAATTGTGATTTGATGCGATTATTCTAATTTAATTTAATAATTAAATTAGACGATTAAGTGATTTATTTGAATAAAGAATTTATTTGAATAAGATAATTTATTTGGTGTTATTGTTATTTGTTAAATGGAATTATTAATTTAATTGGTAAGGTTTAATTGAATTTATTTAATAATAAGTTCAATTAAATTAAAAGTGTGACAATTAAAACTATATAGTAAAATGGACTATTAAAATAAATGGAGAAAGGATTAATTTTAGTTTAACCAAATAGGGCCTTATGACCCTTGGTTGGAAAAAAAAATGGATTATTTTCTTTGGTTCAACCAAACAAGGCTTAGCCTTTGAAATTCCATTAATCTTACTTGGTTTGCCAAACAATGCCTAACCTTTTATTTTCTTAACTGACTAAATTTATAGTACGTTAAGTTCATTAGTTAAAAAAAAGAAAGAAAGAATAAGAACAGAGTTTGGTAGTTCAGAGAAAAGAGAGAGTGAGAATAGAGAGAAAATTGAGAATTGAGAGGTTTGTGAATTGAGAAAGAAAAGGAAGGGAAGTGCTAAGCTAAGGAATTATATATATAGCTTGAAGGTATAATCTCTTTTAAGTTTTATTTATAGTTTTGTTTCACTGTATATGTTTTTAGTTTCATGTAAGTGAATTGTTTGCTAAAAGCATGAATTAGTTGATGCAATTGTTAGTAATCATGAATTAGATGATTATATGATGATTATAAGTTAATTTTAAGGTTTTAATCCATGAAAACATGCTTTGGAGTAGAGTTTGTAATTTTTACAGAGTTTATTTCATGTATGATATATATGTATGAAATTGGTATTCAAATTGGTTGTTAATTGGTAAAATTGATTTTTGAATATGATTATATAGTGAAAAACGAAAAAAATGCAATTAGAATGGGTTAGAATGGTTCCACAGTAGTTGATTTCATTAAAATGGTTAAAACATGAATATCTTGTTTTAACAGAGAATTTTTGATTCAAGTTGGTTGATTATGTGTTATATGATGTTGAGAATGTTTAGAAAATAGTTTTGTGTTATATTTGATGTCTGGGTATGTTTAAATTATGTGTTGGATGGTAGAATTCGGAAAATTTGGCCAAATTTGGCCAAAGTTTTCACTGTTCGCGAACTGTAGGAGACGACTGCCGAGTCTCTCGCCCCGGCGAGAGAAATGAACGGTAAATCCTCGCCCCGGCGAGAAATTTTAAAAGGGAATTCTCGCCCCGGCGAGAATCACTGGTGGAAAAAAAAAATTTATTATTTTGTTTTCTTTTCTTGGTAGTTATGATATATCATTTTATGCAGGATTAAACTTAAATTAATATAACAAGTGAATATTAAGATGTTAAGATGGATTCTAAATGATGTTTGATGATGATTAAATACAAGGTAATATACCTTAGCTTAAAGATAAGTTGTGGAGATTCTTAGAGTGTAACATTGTTGTAATAAAGCTTGTAGCTTCCGAAATAGAGTTGATAATCAGTAGTTAATTGAAAATTGAGGTGAGGATTGGAGTATTAATGTACGTGAGTATTATAACTAATCGTTTTTGTTGCAATACAAATGGAATCTGTAGGTTGTTTATTGTACGTGGTTTGTAATCTGTAATCTACGCACGAGGCAAGTTCTTTATCTCAATTTATTACTTTTACGTTGAGCAAGTTTTCCTCTCTTAAACTTGATATTTCCTTTAAAGCAAGTTTATTTTCATTGAGTAAGCTTATTAACCTTAGCTTATTATTCAAGCAAGGTTGTCATCATGACAAGTGTTTATATTTACTTCAGTCATTTATTGTTCGATCATTGATCGATATTCAAACTTCGAATAGAATTTCTATTGTACAAACTTTATTGATGAATCAAATGTTTTAGTGACTAGCAAACCCTTATTGATTCAGCTAGTCCTTAGTTGATGAACGTTCTAAAGACTTAGAATATTTTTCCAAACCAAGTTCCTTTTGGTACGGATTATGATGCTAAACTGAGATGAACAACCCTAATATAGGGGATTATTTACGCGACAGCGTTAAAATGTTTGTGCACAATACATTGTACAAAGGGCTGATCCCCCTGAGTATGAGATGGATGGTCCATAGTCTATAAGACTGTTAAAGGTTACAGTAGAAATACTTGTTGACCTAGGACATAGTTCGAGGTCTTGTGACCCTCAGATACACTTTTATCCTTGAATCTATATTCAGTTCTTGAACTAAACATTCTATTAAGCTTTTAGATATTTGATTTGTCATTTATTGACTTCAGAAAAACTATTACTCTTCTGTAAGATTTATTTCAGCAATCATATAAATGTTATTGTTTTCGTACGTGTGGGCAATTGTTTACTCACTCTTGCACTAAAACATTGCAGCTAAGGCTGAGAAGTCGGACGAGCCGTCCACGAGCAAAGGCAAGGGCAAGATGCCGAAGTAGCGAAAGATTTGTTATTATTTTGATGTTTCTTGTAGCAAGACTTATTTAAATTTATGTTTTATTCCGCATTGATGTAATAGAGGTTAGATAACCTGGATTTGTTTAATTAAGAGATTGGAGATGTAACCCCTTTTGTGGGAAGATGTTTTATTCAGTTTAATTATATTATCTTAATCATGGGTAGTTAGTATGAATGTATGCTATAGTGAACACCAAATTTGTGGAGTTGGAGAACCCGGATTTGGGGGTGTCACAAGTAGCCCGCTTGCCATCGCTACCTTATTGATAAGATTAAAAATATAAATTATTAGTCCGTACATATGTGATAATTAAAGAGACCGCTAAATGAAAATGAAATAACATGCAGAATACCTGAGTAGCTGAGGCCTGGCCTAAAGCCTCCACTAGTAGGGTAACCACCATCCGGAGCACCTCGCCACTTAACACAGCGAACTGCACCTGCGGTAATCCCGTACCCTCGATGGTGGCCCCTGCTGTAATATCCTAAGCTAGCTGGTAAAGGCGAGCATGGCCAAGCAACTGTTGACGACGAAAAACCGGATCCATACGAAACCTATCATCAACCGCCGCTATGACCCTCTGGAATAGCTCGTCGTCAAAGCCAGCGCCCTTATAAGATGGTCCAACAGGTGTTCTCGGATGCTGGCTAGAGCCTTTATCATTACGTAGTACATATTAATTTATATTATTTTTATAAATTAAGATATAACGAGAAACATAAGAAATATATCTTATTACCTCTAGGTAGGGTATACACGAGTATCCTCGGCAGGCCCAACACGCGATACCTGCTGGTACTGCTAGTAGGGGGATCCTAAGACACAATCCATAATCTCATCTCCTCATCCCGAGATAACTCAATCTCAGTCAGAGGAGTGGTGGAATCTAACGACTCAGAATCCTCTCTACAGCCTGCAACTCAACTACATGGGCATCCCGAAGCGTCTGAAATCGGTCATGTAATTTATTTTGTATACGTGAGTTAATTATATCATTTTATTAACTACTTAATATTAATAATAGCTAAAAATTGAGATTAGTCTTACCCGTATAGCTACTGCTACGGGAGATATAGGAGAGTCCTTAGGGGTGTGGGCTTTATCCCAAAATTCGGTCATGGTAGGACGTCGTCCCAAGCTCTCGAACATGGACTGATGATAAAGTCATGCAAACCTTTATTAAGTATGCTAATGACAAATGACTAACTAAACAACAAAATACATAATACTTACCGACTTCACCTCCTCAAAAGACTGTGAGCCAGTCGTGTGTACGACTCGGAGTTGGCTACGATTTTTCTTTGCCTGCTCCGACTTCTTCTTGAACTCATCATCATCCCAGTGCCGACACATAGGCTCCCAAGCTGGATCGGAGACTATGGGGGGCTGATGATCTCTGATCGTAGTCCCGGGCTGCTAAACAACTGCTCGGGCGGCCCGCTGCCTCATCTCATAAAGCCAACCGGCGCAGTTCTTTTGTACATGTGCTATAATAAAACTGTCGCCGGCTGCTAGGTCGATGTACTCCTCATATCTAAAATAAAGCTATAAAAAATGTATTGACATATCAGAATTCATGTAAACAGTGTAAATACCTATGATACTGTTAACTTTAAGTTATGCAATTCGACTTACGTGAAACTCGTGCAGCACAGTGTCCATATAGGAAGCATCATATTATGTGTACTGGCTAAATCGCATACAGCCAGTAGGCAGGTGTGTCAGGCAGATGGCGTGGAGTGTCACTTAGCGACGGGGTCCAAAATACTACAATACGAGATAAATAAAATAATGTATTATTTTAATCATGCAATCATATAAAGGTATTTAATTACAATTAACATATTAAATTTGACACTTACTGATCACTGTCGACATCTACCCGGACAATGTGTGGCTGTGCCGGCGGACGGCCAAATAAACCGAGGTTAGTCCCTCAGTTACGTCGGCGAACACTATCTGTAAGTGGAAGTGATGAGATTATGTAAACATACTATTTTCATATATGCTATAAACAATTAATTAAACAAAAGGATAAATAATTTATTTCGAAAACTTATTGGCCGATAACGACGATCGACCCTGGGTGCCGTCGACAGATCCTGGACGGCCACCACCACGGTGATCTCCCCCGCTATGTCTAGCCATATATATGTGTACTACTGAAATAACCAACATTAAGTAATTAATTTGTAGTTAATTTAACTAAATTAAATAACTATTATTATTAGTAAATTATTTAAGAAACAACATTAAGTTTAGACTAAGTACATCATCAAACCCGTGAGAATCAAAATCAACTTCATCGTCGGATTCTGCCTCTTCTAAATCTGTATCAGTTTTGTCGTCGTCTTCTTCGTGTACGACGATATAGTCATTGACAACCACGTCTTCCTCGTCTTCCTCATCATCGAGTATGTCAACGAGGTCACCAGCCACCACATCATCATTATTTACCACTACGTCCTTGGGATTGATAACTTGTTATTGCAACGGGTCATCCGTTCCAGACAGATTAGTATCATCAAAAGCCCGAGTCTTCATTGTGACTACTATATACCAGGGGCTTTTAGAATTTATGACATTCGGGGCGTAGTACACTTGAGTCGCTTGGTTGGCTAACACGAATATGTCATCAAATTGTAGCTTTGACTTTATATCTACCATGACGATTCTATTATGACCAACTTTAACACCCTTATCAGTATCAAACCAGCGATACCTAAATGTAACAACCTTTTTACCCCTAGGATAATTGAGCACAACCACTTCCTCTAATTGTCCATAGTAATTGGACTCGGAATCTTGGTAACAGCTTCCCAACACCACAATGCCATAATTGACTGATATCATTTCATTTAAGTCATTAACCTTGAATCTGTACCCATTGACGATGCAGCCAGAAAATGAACTAATTAGTTTTTACGGGTCTGAAATAACATCTCTAAAATGCACATAAGTGTTATCGTCTTCAACCCTTCTCTTAAACCACTGTTGAAAATTTTCAGTAGTGAATGCTTCCAACTGTGCTGCAGTTAGTCCCGGGTTAGAAGCATTCGCTTCATCTTCGAATGAACTGAAATAATAATAACATAGTTTAATTGTTGATTACACGACAATAATATTAGTGTGTTGACATATAATAATACATACTTGACGTATGCCAATACTTCAGGCATATTTAGAAGCACGTATGTAGATACAATCTTTAAATCTCTGTCACTTAAGTAAGTCATCCTCTCATGACCAAATGGTTTAGCCGGATAGGTGAATACAGCTAACTCATCATCAGTATGAGATTGGGGACCAACAACCTCATTCCTACTTAAACGATTGTGCTTATTTGAGACTACATCGTCAAAGTACAAAGAGCAAAAGTTGACAAGCTCTTCCTTCGTATAGCGTTCAACAATTGAACCCTCTACACGAGCTTTGTTTTTCACTTTCTGCTTTAAGTGACACATATACCTGAAATATGATTGAACGGAATTAATACTGATAATATGAGTTATAAATATCATCAAAATTTAAGTATATAGATGATATTACCTCTCAAAAGGATACATCCACCGATATTGCACCGGTCTTCCACGTTTCATTTCATATGGTAAATGAATAGGCACATTGTGATGCCTCCAAAATAGGTCCACACAACCTATTTTGAGTCGCCAAAATACATACTACAAAATTCAAATACAAATTTTCCTATTTATAACTATTAAACTGTCGTGCAAATTACGACAACACTTATACAATGAGTTTCAATACAAATATTATACTGTATCTAGTATAACAATATTTACACCCAACTTAAGTTCTCAATATAATTATTGTCACACTATTTTATAATGTATTAAGATATTTTTATAGTCTCAGACCATCACTTCATTTCCCGGCTAGTCTCAGTTACACTCTCATTTTCTAAGAAGAATAATGGAATAAAAATGAAAAGGGTGAGCTCAACTAGCCCAGTAAAGAATATCATAATTAAGATAATGAAGAATAAATTATCTTTAGCCTTCAATAATAATAAATCAGAGATTTAACGAGAATAAATTTTCAACGATAACTGCAGCGGAATAAACAATTCATCAGAAGAGTCAAATAGAACATAATGTCTACTATCTTCTCCTATTTGAAAAATCACCATCATTATTTTATCCCTGTAACACCAATCAACAGTTCCTGTTTATGATCATCCAAATCAACAGTTTATCTTTGCACTACGGGCCAAAGAGAACTTTCACCACAATTTAAGTCTGAGGATTATGACAATGATATAAAGGATGAATATAAATAATAAGAACAATATGATCGATAATAAACATTAGAGATTTGTAATTTTAATTTATCTAGAGTCTAAGAATGTCCAAATTGTCAACATGATATCCAGAAATTCGATTAGAGTTCAAGAATAGAATAAATAAGGTTCACAATTTAACTATAACGTGTAAAACATAATAGAAAGATTCAGGTGAAAAAATAGTAGATGAGCACAAACTATTAAAGATATTCTACTAATTTCAGAAATTTTCACCATTTAATAATAAGGTTATAAAAACGAATAATAATTTCTTACTATAAATGGAGGAGTATGAAAGAAGATAATATCCCTTACGAGTATGAAAGAAAATAATATCCTTTACCTTAGTAGGAGACTACATATGACTGGTATAAACGAGATTATCTTGAGAAAATCTTGCACTATTAGCTACACTCAAAGTATCCTTATACTCAAAAGAAATACTCACAATATTATAGAAGAAGAATTTTGTATTTCTGATATTGTGATGGTGTGTCTTTCTTCTAAAGGTGCCTTCCTTTTATAGGCAAGATTGGGAGACAGTTAGTCACGGGTTTCTAACCCATCAGTATTCTAAGGAAAGAAAAGGTTAACAGAATTAATTGCAGGTCCCACCCATTTTGAAAGTTTGTAAGAATTTTGTATTATTATGGGTCCTAGCGATTTTGAAGGTTTGTAGGAATTTTGTATTATTGTGGGTCCCAGCCATGTTGGAAAAAAAATTTGTAGAGGTTTTAAATTATTGTGGGTCCCATCTATTTTGAAGGTTTGCAAAATTTGTGAATTATTGAGGGTCCTCTAAAAAATAAGCCAAACTTACAACAAACGCTTCATGACAAATCCCTCTATTTTATAACAAAAATTGAACAAATATCTACCAAACATCACTTGTCTTTAATCAACACATTTTCAATCTTTCAATAATTATTCACCATTAATATTATAGACTCACAATATTGACAACCAGATCATTACTAGGAAAGAGGGGGTTTTCCGTAGAAACGACGCGTAATTAAATAACACCTTTTCTTGACAGAACTTCTAGACATTGTCAATAATATTAACTGGTCTAATAATATCATATCAAATAATATGAGTTACTGTGTCGTGATAATAATTGATTTAATAATATAAAATACTATGCAGATGTTACTGTAACAATTATTGAGTTAAAATACTGTGCAATTGCTACTATATCAATTCTTGAATCAGTAATATGAAATATTGTGCAATACCGTGTGCTACTGTGGAATAAAATGTGCTACTGTGGAATAACGTGTGCTACTATTCTTTTATTACCGGGTATTTTAATAGTTGCAGGTGATAATACCGTTGACAAAAAAAATTAATACTGTCGTTTTTAGTATCCGATAATTAGTCGTTATAGGGCCCATCAATGATTGGTTATTTCGGCAGCGGCGTACTTTACCGAATATAATATTCCCTGACAGAAAGAATAATAATCATATTACACCCTTAACTATAACATTATATCAATTAAACACTTTACTGTTTAGAATAATAATCATAAAGAAAAATAAACTTTTATTTCATAAAAGTCGGGGTCTTACACACTGTGACACCCCCAAATTCGGGTACTAATACCTCAAATCTGGTGCTCACGCTAAAATACATCTATACACCTCTAAACAACATAAATTAACTAATGCGGAATAAATAAACATATGTTGTTCATTACAAAAGGTTTACTATGGTCCCAAGGTCTATAACCTTAAATAAATACATCGCAGAATACAATAATAATACAAAACGATTCCACGATTACATAACGGGATAATACATATAACTATTCCTTAAGCTTTCCTTTGCCTTTGTCCGCTTTGGAACTCCCCGGCTTAATTGCAATAGGTTCATGATATAGCAAGGGTGAGCAACTACTTTGCTCAGCAAGTTTAAAATAAATAAAGGGGATATATCATGAATGAATGAGAACAATAATCGCATAGTTTAACAATTTAAGACATTGAAGAAATAGCTGACAATATAATCAAAGTTCAAAAGAAATGATGAATATTGATTATTTACTGCTGAGTGGTCCAATAGACCATGAACTATTTGGCCAAAGGTTCAGTTATTCAACTAACCCTTTTAAACGCCTGGCCCGTCAGTAGTACTCGAGGGGATCAACCTCTCGTACCCTATGTATATGCATAACATTTAGCTCTGACTGCATCGAATAATCGACACATTAAAATCCCCTACATAAGGGTTGCTCTCTCAGTCCAAGAATCCTCACCAATAATCAGTTTGGATAGCTTTTAAAATAATAACCTGTACGTGTCTAGCCAAAACAAGTGGCATAGACTATTCGCTTAAATAGTTCATGAATGAAGAACTTATGTTTCACAGTCCAACAATAGATTTCGAATTCAAATGCACAATGTGCGAATATCAATAATTATCCTTGATGTGGAGTAATTAACCATAATTAAACCACTAACCATAATTGAAATATGATAACTCGAGTTGAGATAGGAAACTTACAATAATATAGAATGATTGCTCAATTAATAAATAAACTCGCACATTAAATGAAAGCTGTGCGATTGAGAAAACCTGCCCAATATTAAATTGAGTTAGGGTAAAGAAACTTGCCTGATGCGCTACTACAATATTACAACATACGCTCCTTAATATCCTACACATGTAAATACATATTCACATAACAATTAGTCACATAAAGTCTAGGTTCAAAACGGACGCTGCATCATTAAAACACATTGATTGCCCTACGACTACCCAGGTCACATCATTAAACCAAATGTAAGTTGCATCCAGGTTACACAATTTACGCCTTAAGACAATACCAATTTGGTTGACATTTGGAAAACAATTAAGCATTTAGGGCTTAACAAAATATGCTTAACTAACTTGTCTAATCATTTAGTACAAAGAAATATATAAGTGTTGGACCCGCTGAAAGGATTCATTAAATCTGACCCGACCCGATCCGGTCTGACCGACCCAACCCAGGCCGGACACGGCACTGGTGCTGCAGCGCCAGGCCTTAGTGTTGGACCTCACGCTGCGGCGCGAGTCCCGCGTCCTGCCTCTGCCGCATGGCGTCGCTGCGGCGTGGAGCTTAGTGTTAGAAGCCACACTGCAGCGTGAGCTCCGCTCTCCGCCTCCTGCCACGTAGCGTTGCGGCGTGAGCTCCGTTCATTTTCCTTCTTGCCCCTCGCTGCGACGTGAGTTTTAGGGCTTATGAGTGGCGCTGCGGCGCCATTCTGTAGTAGCCGGATTCTGGGTTTGTCCCCAGTTCGCGACTCCGACCTCCGGCCACTCCAACCTCCATAACTCCTTCAATATACAAGCAAATTGGTTCATTCCGGACTCTATGGACTCTTAACTTATGGGGCTACAACATATCAAAAATTAAGAATTACCCATAAACATTAACATGGCTAAATCTTAAGCCAAAGTGCAAAGTTCATACTCTGCTCTTCGAGTTCTTGACAAGTTTTACAAAAATCATTACTACGAACTCGTTTTAACCCTTTTTTGCTCCATTCCAACTGGGTTAGCTTCGTAACCCATGGAACTACAATACCATAACAACAAACAAAATTAACAAACACGAAATCATAGCTTTATAGTCCTCTAAAATGGTCTGAATGTCCAAAGTCCATGTTTTGTCCATTGTTCTTGCTCCATTAAGTCAAGGTAAGTATTTCTTGCGTTTTTGTTCCACTTTAAAGGTATTAATAGCTTACATAACCTCTTAACAACATTTACAAACAATCATAACAAACAAAAACACCAAGAATCGTCATAAATCTGACCCATAAGCTTAAGAGCTCAAAACTAAGAAAAACTTGAAAATCTTTACAAGAAATCGAATGAAATGGATTTGGTTGGTTGTTTACCTCTGTAAATGCTTCCTAGAGGTTAAGAAGCTCGGCTAGGATTGATTTTGAGGGTTCTCCTTGCTTGGATTCTCTCTTTCTTCCACCCGTGCCTTCTTCTTCTTCCTCCTTCCTTTTTCCATCGACCTTCTTCTCTTTTTCCGGCGACTTCCGGCGACTTCTTCCTCCTTTCTTTTCTACAGCTCCCTCTCTCTCTATTTGCTGAACTTAGCCAAGGAATGGAATGGGAGGGAATGAATTATTTGGGAGAAGTGAAGTAATTTTGGGAGAAAATGGGAGTGAGGCTCAAGGTGGCGCCGGCAACTCTCCACTCTCTCATTTCCTAACAATTTGATTGGTTGTTGGGTTTTGGTTGGTTCCCTTTTGGAGTAACAAGCCAAAATAAATACTCAAATACACAAAAATATATCCAAAAACTCCCACTTTTGTACCAAAACTGGTAAATAACTCTACCCAAAATTAAAATGGGTACTCCCACAAATTATTGGGATGCATAAAAATAATTATTATGGGATTTGTCCAAACATTCGGAACACCCATATAACACATTTCGGATACAGATAAAATCACGTATCAGCTCAAACAAAATTTCTGACACTTGAAAAAATTATTCGTACACATACACGTATTTATGAAATTATTCAACATCGAAAAAGATACAAAAATATCTGGCATGAATAGTGCCTCGGGAAACGTGCCCTGTGAATAGTGATTTAGCGACGCTACGCGAAATCAATTATTCACTTAAACAAAACTATAACACGTAAAATTTCATGCATTCACATAATCTAGGTTGTCACATAACTTTAAACATGCAACACAAAAATAATATTAATAAAATATAATATATTCATTAATATTCAAAAATTCGAATTACAAGGTAAATCCAGAATTCTCGGTCGTTACACACACATGCTCCATCGAGTTAAAGAACCCTGGAGGTAAGATCATTTCGAGCTTGCACATTGTGAGCACTATATTCTTCTCCATCTGCTCCACATCACTGTACCTTATAACCGTTGAGCAAAGATCCTGAAAGAAATTTGAAATTTCGTTAATAACTTTTCTGGGTAGCATCTCATGAAATGCAATTGGCATCAACTTCTGCATTAATACATGACAATCGTGACTCTTGAACCCAGTAATTTTTAACTGCTCAACCTTAGTGTAACGAGAAATGTTAGAAGCATATCCATCCAGGAGCTGCAATGCACTTACCCATTTGCAAATGTTTTCAACATGTTGCTTGGTAAGACAAAATGGAGCTTTTGGTTTTGAGTTGTTTGGTCGGAGCCACAATTCTCGCCTGATGTTCATTGCCTCCAAATCTTTACGTCCTTTATCAGTGTTTTTTGTTTTACCACTCACATCTAACATGGTGTAAAACAAGTTCTCGAATACATTTTTTTCTATATGCATGACATCTATACAATGACGGACTGATAATGTGACCCAGTATGGCAACTCAAATCACATGGGTGAGTGTGTTCAGTTATGAGTTATCCCGTACCTTATTACTCTCAACTTACCATGCTCTTTCCCTAGCGGTGGAAATGTTAGATTACTCAGCCAGCCCGATATCTCGCTGCCAGACAAACGTCCAACAACCTCCTTTTTCTCTGTCTTTCTGTTGAACTGTGCAGACATCTTTCTGTAACTATGGTCAGCAAGCAAGAATCTTCGAGCAGTTCCAAAGAAACTACTTTTCCGCCCATGACGCGGTTGTGTGCCTTGCACATCCCCCATACAGACTGGGCATGACAGCTTCCCATGAGTCGACCAACCACTGATCATCCCAAGTGCCGGAAAGTCGGTGATAGTCCACAACAAAGCTGCCTTCATCGCAAAATTTTTCATCTCCGATTTATCATAAGTTTGAGCCCCCGTCTCCCATAACATCTTAAGTTCATCGACTAACAGTCTGAGGTACACATTTATATCTTTTGTAGGACTCTTATCCCCCGGTATGAGTAAAGTCAAGGACAAATACGGATCTCTCATGCACATTGACGGTGGAAGATTGTAAGCTACCATGATCACTGGCCAAACAGAGTAAGGTTGACTAAAATTATTAAATGGGCAAAAGCCATCCGTAGTCATGCCAAGCCTGACATTCCTAACTTCCTCAGCAAATTCTGAAAAATTTTCATCAAACTTCTTCCATTCATCTCCATCTATAGGGTGAGTTAGTTGACCAAGCACGACGTCCCTTCTTTTGTGCCAAGTCATATGCTAAGCCGTTAGGGATGGCATGAATAGCCGTTGAAGCCTCGACGCAAGAGGAAAGTACCATAAGATCTTCTTGGGCATATATTTCTCCTTCTCCCCACGTTTTGTCACCTTGTACCGAGGCAAGCTGCATATATCACACCGTCCCTTATCTTTGTCTGCCTCATAGTATAACATGCAATCCTACTCATAATCATCAATCTTCTGATACCCCATATTCAACCCCTTGACCATCTTCTTCACTTCGTAGTAATTCGCGGGTAGAGTATGATCTTTGGGTAAAAACTCGCTGATAAGAGCAAGTAAATCATTAAAACCTCGCTCATTGCAGTCATGCTCATTCTTGAAGTGTAAGAGCTTCGTCACTGCAGATAGCCTGGTGTGCTTATCATTTCCAGGATACAACCTGACTCCCGATTCAAATATCAACTCATAAAAGGCGGTAGCTGTATCATTTGGCTCTTGATGAACACTGCTTGACGAAGACATCTTTTTAGTCCAGTCAATATTTGTAGGACAATATGCATCGACTAACATCTCCAAGGCATTATAGTTATCGACGTATGAATCCCCGTGAACTGGTTGGTCTACACTGTCGGTCAGTTCCCTCAACTCAGCTGATTCCCCGTGATGAATCCATACGGAATACCCATCCACAAAGCCAAGTGAAAACAAATCAAATTTATTTTCGTCTACCTTCTTCCAAATCAGATTTTTACACTTGACATACGAACATCTCATCTTTCCGTACGGATCTTCAGCATGTTCTATTGTTTTGTTCAAAAAATTACACACCCTTCACGGTAAGCATCAACTAATCCCCTCCCATCAACCCATATCCTACGGTACATCTAACTCCAGTCGGCTGGCATCTTTAACTGAACAAAATACCCAATTAGAAAGGGAATATTCATGTATGTGGTCCATGCATGATTTTTTATCGACAATATGACCACTCTACAGGGGTTAGGCTTCTATCCCATTCCTGGATGCGTTTTCTCACTAGTGTCAACACCTTGAGCACATTTCTTATGTTTCTAGAAAATTTCGGCAGCACCTCCCCACGGTCTCCAAGTACACGAAATAAACTAAGACAACTTAGTCTAAGTATGCACTCGGAGAACATGTAGAGACACCAGGCAAAAAATCTTCTTCTAAAAAAAATGTACTCAAGACATTTGACACCGGCCTAAGTGAGAGATATAGCATCCAACAACACTCCCAAACTGGGGACTATTCGGCATTCACTTTAATCGAGTGAATTTCGAACGGGTTTCTAGGCTCCTAATTAATATACTATATGCACATGTATATATGAAGTTTATTGTAATTGTGAAAAACTAAGCAAATGCTACTTAGCTTATTTATTCAATGATAAACTAAGTAAATGCTACTCAGTTTAATATGAGTACTATCGTTTGAATATATTATATTATTTTTACTTTACTTTATGTAGCAGTGGAACTAAATAAATGCTACTTAGTTAAAGGTAGTACATATATTATATTATAATACTATCTTAATGTATATTAAATTTAATCTAATTAATTTTATTTATTATTATTAATTAATATAATGTAACAAATTATTACAGTAATTATTTTTAATTAATTAATTTATTTCATTTAATTTAATTTTAATTTATTATAATATATTATAATATATTATATTATTTAATTCACTTTAAGTTAATTTATTTTATTTTATTTCATTTGTTTCATTTAATATAATATAATTTATTTTTTATTATATTATATTATTAATTTAATTTTATTAATTTTATTTTAATTAGTTTATTTAAATTTATTTTATTTTGTTTATTCATTTAATATTATATTATATTATATTATTTAATTTACTTTAAGTTAATTTATTTTATTTTATTTCATTTCATTTAATTTAATTTATTTTTATTATATTATATTATTAATTTAATGTAATTATTTTAATTTAATTAATTTAATTTAATTTATTTATTTCAATTTACTTTATTTTATTTTCTTTAAATATTTTATATTATATTATATTAATTAATTTTATTATTTAATTTAATATAATTAAATTAAATTAAATTATTATTTATTTTAATTTATTTTTTTAATTCATATTATTTATATATTATTCTATTAAACTCTTACTTCAAGTACAAGTGTGTCCATCTCCCATTGGTACGAAATCTACTTAGCACTTTTAATGACATGAAGAGATAAGGCAAAGCCTTTTATCCAAGTGACAACAAAGATATGAGGGATATTAGTAACTCTTACATCAAGTACAAGTGTGTCTATCTCCCATTGGTAGAAAATCTACTTAGCACTTTTAATGACATGAAGAGATAAGGCAAAACCTTTTATCCAAGGGACAACAAAGATATGGGGGATATTAGTTATACTCCTAGTTGTATCTAACTGTATTGCAAGATACATACTTGAATCACCACATTTCATTTTCTCTTCATTTTTCTCCTATTCTTCTTCTTCTATTTTTCTCCCAAGCTAGCAAAATACAAAGAGAGAAAAGAGAGAGATGAGTTCGGTTCTTAAGGGGAAAGAGAGGGGTGCTAGCTTGATTAGTGCACCCTAAGTTCATATCTTATTTTGGTAGATCAAGGAAGGTTGCTACTAGAACAAGGTATAACCTAAATCTTCATTTCCTTCTTCTATTTGGTGCTATAGCAAGATTTGATGGGGTTATAAACTAATACCTAAGATACCTTAGTTCTACATATCATCATGTATGGAACTAAGTATCTTGAGTGTTAGATCAAAGATTTAGAGGAAGAAAGTGAGCATATGTTCTCCTAGGGGTGACCCTAGTTTTCCTTCCACTAAATCTTGTGTAACTCAAGTTTTACAACTTAGATTTGTGATCCGCCGAAGGGGGTGCTAGATACATGAGTTAGCTAGTAAACCCAAGTGGTAGAACACAAATCCAATAATTTTTGAAGCATTGGGGGGTGTTTTCCCAAAACAGTCCAGCTATAGAACTTAAAGTTTTAAAACCCTAAAAGCCTGTTGTACTTGTTTTTCCAAAGGTTGTTTCAGCCAGTTATGGATCTTTTAAAAATCTGGGAAAAATCACAGAGGTACCTTAAGAAGTTATATACAGGTAGGAAAATGAATGAACACGTTTCGATGTATGGTTTGTGTGTAATGGCTTTTACCGTAAAGGACTCCTAAATATTCTTACCCGGATTCCTAACTGTGTATACCTTGGAAAAATCTAAAATTTTTACAGTATGTTTATATATATATATATATATATATATATATATATATATATATTATGAGAGTGTACCCTGAATGTTTCAGAATTTTCTGAGCAAAACTCGATTTATGAAAAATGTAACACGATTCGGAGGTTTTGAGTACTTTAAAAATAGTAAATCACTTTCTAAAATTCCAGAAAAATTTGTGAATCATTGTTGGGTCATATACTATCCAGATCCAAAAGATAATAATTTTTAAAACTTGTTTGCTATTTTTCATAATAATGTTATGGTTATGGTTAAAAGGAAATAAATAGTTAAATGATGTCATAAATGAGGAAAATAGGATGTTAAAACTTTGGTACACCTATTATAGTGTAATCTGGCCTATGTGAGGTATTTTGGTAATCTATTATGATAAATAATATTTATGACCTTTTATGGGTATTAAATAAGTTGTTTAATAAAGGGTAAAACAATTAAAATAAATTGCTTATTCACCTAATAACTTATTAAAATATTACTATAATATTTGTAATATAAGAATTTGATATTTTTAGTAAATAAAGAAATATTAAGATTAAAACTTTATGGAAATATTATTGAAGGGTTAATAATATTAGATTTAAGCATTAATAGATGATTAAAATATTATTAAATGGCTAATAATATTAGATTAAAATATTATTAATAATATGAGATTAAAATATTATTAAGTAAATAATAATATTCGAAATTAAATAAAATGTTATTAAAAATATAATAACATTAGTAAAGGAATAAAATATTATTAGATGATTAATAATATTAGTAAATGAATAAATATTATTAATTGATTAATAATACTAAAGAATAGTAAAGTATTAAAATATTATTAAGATATTAATAATATTAGTAAACGAATAAAAGTGTTATTAGTGGACTAATAATACTAAGAGGTGAATTAAATATTATCAAAATTAATAATATCAAGTGAATCAAAGGTAGTTGTTATTTAATAGTAATATTATCAAGGCATGATAATATTGCTAAGAACTAAATACAATATGTAATATCTATGTGATTACAATATGTAATGTTATGATATGGCTAATTGAAAGATTAACTATAGGTCTCTCAAAGGAAGATAATTAAACTGCCTAGCAGATATAATTTCATTGCGTAACAGTAGCCTACAAACGAGGCAAGTTTCCTATCCTTACTCATATTTTATTGAGCAAGTTTCCTATCCTTACTCATATTATATTGAGTTTCCTATCCTTACTCATATTATATTGAGCAACTTTCTTAACCCTACTCAAAATTATATTCGAGCAGGATATTATTGTATTGCAAGTTATTTATTTAAGCTTGAACCTTATTTCCAAGCATGCTTTAAGTGGTTTAATGACTTTACAATTATTCCACATCTATGATATTTATTGATAGTCGCACTTAGTGCACTTGGGTTCGTACAGTCTTGGACTTGACATTATTCAAAGTTCTATAATTCATGAACTGTTTAAGATTGAGTCTGAACCTTCGTTCGGCCAGACAATTGCATAAAATTTATATAAAAGCTATTCAGGTCAATTGATGGTATGGATTCTTGGACTGAAGTGAACACCCCTTTTATTACAGGGGAGTACCCCACGTATCTAATATAAGATACAAACATCAGAGTTAAATGTTATGCATATACATAGCGTACGCGAAGCTGATCCCCTCAAGTACATATTCTGTAGCCAATAACCAAAGGGTCAATCAGCTATTGATTCCATTGGAAGTTTATTGTTCAAAGTCTACTTGACTATCATTTATTCTAAAAGCAGTTATTATTCTTGCTTCCGATATTCATATTGTTGAAATCCTTTTTATATTCCGTTCATCATGATATATCCTTTATTGTTATATTTAAACTTGCTGAGCAAACTAGTTGCTCATCCTTGCTATATCATAACTTTTATTGCAGTTAAACCCGAGACTTCAGGGAAGGGCAAGGGTAAAAAAAAGATTAAGTAATAGACTTCAAGTAGTTGACTTTGTTTTATGCTTAGTTTAATTTACTGTTTATGTAATTTGAACCCTAAATGTTATTCAAGGGTATGATTGTATGGTTGTATTAAGGTTTTCGAATCTTGGGACCAGTAACACCTTTTGAGTGAACGGCATACGTTTATCTTATTCCGCATTTAGTTATTGTATGTTGTTTAGATGGTGAATATTTGTATTGGATCGTGATGACCGGATCCGGGTGTATGAGACCCGAATCTGGGGGCGTCACAGGTTGGTATCAGAGTTGTAGGTTATAAATGTTAGGATTGCAAAACCTAGGTTATAACCTTAGTAGAAAACTCATATAGAGTATGTAGGTGATGGGTTGAGGAGATAGGAGATTTGCTGGCGAGGAACGCCGAGCTAGAGGTTAGGGCTGAGCAAGTGGAGGCGCAGAACCACACCCTCCTCCAGATTTCTGAGCAGCAATACAAGGACGCTGCTTACTAGGCCCAGGCTGAGTTAGCTGAGTTGCGAGGGAGGTTGGAGCAGAGAGAGCTATAATTATGACAGTTGAGGGATGAGGTGAAAGCTAAAGATGTGAGGATATATGATTTGGAGCGAGCTTTAGACATCGCCTTTATATAGTTCGACGCCAACTAGATGGAGATGCCCTCTAGTAGCAAGAGCAGGTGTTAAGTTGTATTCATGTTCGATATAGTTCCCCGTTTTGTTCCTAATAGGGACAGTTTAGTTGTTGGAAATCCTTAGGCTTTGTTGTATGCATATGATGGTAGTTAGACCCCAACTTTTTCTTTGATAGAGGGATAAATGGTAGTGAATCCTCACTTTGTGTCCATTAGAGGATAGTTGGTGGTGGGCAGTTATGCCTTAAGCGTTTATAGGAGTATGCCAAAGTTGGTATATGAATATAAATGCATTATTATGATATGTGTTTGAGAATTTACATAGTAAATTGTCTATTTAATGTTATGAAAGTTCAATAAACTGAATCGGATTTTAACAAACTTAACCCACTAATCGGAGAAGCAAAATTCCAAAGTTTAGTAATTTAAAACTCTCACATGATGATCATGTGATTGTTCGAATACAGTATTGTATTACATGCTAAGTACTTATATGATAATAAAACCTAAGTAACGTGTTAGAACTTCGTTTAACTAGATAATGTCGCCCAGACGAGTACTATGAGACCAAGAGATCGAATGGTCGGTTAACAATGCAGAGGGAGCTCAACCAAACCCAATACAAGACTTTATTAACATGATGGCAGATGCTATGCGAAATCTAACACCAACCGCAGGAAACCAGATGGGAAACCAATTAGCCAATTTTAAAGACTTCAAGGCAATAGGATCGCTGGAGTTTAAGGGAACTCTCGATCCAATAGAAGCACAGACTTGGGTCGAAGAAATGGAGAAGGTCTTCGAGGTCACACGAGTGGCCAATGAGCAGAAAACCGGATTCGCCACCTTCATGATGAAGGGCGAAGCTAACTATTGGTGGAAAGCCAATAAGGGGCGAGCAGGCAAGGGAGTCATTCCATGGGACAGATTTAAAGAGTTATTCTTCGAAAATTACTTTCCGGAGAATACGCAGCAAGATATGGAAGTTAAGTTTCTGGAACTGAAACAGGGAAGTATGATTGTCGTAGAGTACGCGGCAAAATTTAATGAGTTGGCCTGATTTGCTCCACATCAGGTGGACACAGAGGCCAGGAAGGCAAGAAGATTCAAATTAGGATTGAGGTCATGGGTGCAAAAAACAATCGCGGTATTAAAGATTAAGGACTTCTCTGAATTACTGGAAAGGGCTATCATCGCGGAAGGAGGCAATGAAGTCGTAGCACGATTCAACCAGGACCAAAAAAAAGGTTAGGAATGACCTAAAGCGTGGAGCAGCAGCGGCAGCAACCCCAATAAGCGCAAGTGGAATGAGAGTCAATCGTCCGGAGGCTATAGATCCGGAGGAGAGGCTAAGAAAAGTGGGAAATGCAGCAACTGCGGGAAGAATCACTCGGAGGAGTGCATGAAGGGGAAGAGCATTTGTTATCGTTGTGGACAACCGGGGAACATGGATCCTCAGTGTCCGAATAAGTAGAAAGGAGGGTGTTTCACTTGTGGAGCACCGGACCACCAAATCAAGGATTGTTCGAAGAGGAAGGGCGATGCAGGGAGTGGCAACAGAAGCAACAACAATAACAACAATAGGCTGAGCATCGGGGGGCCAGCCAGCCAAGCTAACAGACCAACAGCACACACGTTCAACATGACCCTACATGATGCGGTGGAGTCCAAGGACGTGGTGTCAGGTATCATCTCAATCAATGATATAAATGCATATGTGTTATTCGATTCGGGTGCTACCTGCTCTTTTGTTTTTGAAGAATTTGCTAAATGGTTAGACTTACCTCGTGAAAAGTTAGAACACCCTATGAACGTAGAAGTAGCAAACAAGGAAATTATCCCTGTAGAATGCATTCATAGGAACTGTTCTGCCAAATTACAAGGATTTAAGCTCAACGTGGATTTGATACCGATTCGTTTGGGGGAGTTCAATGTAATCCTTGGAATGGATTGACTATCGATTCACGGAGCAGTCATCGACTGCAAGAAGAAGTGTGTACACCTGAAGACTCCTAATAAGTCAAAGGTAATATTCTGTGGTAGTAAATCGCCGAGACAATCTTGTTGTCTTACGATGATGCAAGCTAAGAGATTTTTGATGAAGGGTTGTATAGGTTATTTGGCTCACGTGATTGATACTCGTCGAGTCGATGGCGAACTGAGTCAGATACCCGTCGTAAAAGAATTAACGGATGTCTTCCCAGATGAAATTCCGGGATTGCCGCCAGATAGAGAGAGAGAATTTATAATTGACTTGGTGCCGGGAGCCGCACCAATATCGAAGGTGCCGTATCGAATGGCACCAGTGGAAATTAAAGAGCTGATGGTTCAATTGCAGGAACTGTTAGACAAGGGTTATATCAGACCGAGCGTGTCACCATGGGGAGTGTCAGTTCTGTTCGTAAAGAAGAAGGATGGTTCAATGAGGTTTTGTAACGACTATCACGAGTTGAACAAAGTCACGATTAAGAATAGGTACCCATTACCCAGGATAGACGATCTGTTTGATCAACTCAAGGGAACGAAATACTTTTCAAAGATTGATTTGAGAACGGGCTATCATCAACTGAAGGTGTGACACCCCCAAATTCGGGTACTTAATTTCCACTGATTTGGTATTCACTATCTCAATCATTCACAACTAATTACCCATAATAAAAACAATAAAAATAAACTTAAAGAAATATCTTCCCTCAAATGGGGTTACATCACCAATCTCTAAATGAAATAAATCCCAGGTTATCTTAACCTTAATACATCAATGCGGAATAAAACTTAATGTTAAACAAATATTTGATACAAATATTCATCAAGTGGATAATAAATCTCTTGCTACTTTGGCATCTTGCCCTTGCCTTTACTCGTGGACGGCTCGTCCTGCTTTTCTGGCTTAGCTGCAATGTTTAATGCAAGAGTGAGCAAACAATTGCTCACAGTTATGATAACAATAATATTTAAATGAAATAGATTTCAACTGAGGAATAATAGTTTTTCTGAATCTCAGTCAATAAATGATCAAAGTCTAAAAACTCGTTAGAATGCTCGATTCAAGAAAAATAGATTTCAAGATTTAGAAATTATATCTGAGGGTCACAAGACCTCGAACTATGTCCTAGGTTAACTGATATCTCTACCGTAACCTTTAACAGTCTTAAAGACTATGGACCTTCCATCTCGTACTCAGGGGGATCAGCCCTTTGTACAATGTATTGTGCACAAACATTTTAACGATGTCGCGTAGTTAATTCCCTATATTAGGGTTTTTCATCTCAGTTTATCATCAGAGTCCGTATCAAAAGGAACTTGGCTTGGAATAAGTTTAAAATATTCTAAATCTTTGAAACGCTCATCAACTAAGGACTAGCTGAATCAATAAGGGTTTGCTAGTCGCTAATACATTTGATTCAACAATAAAGTTTGTTCAATAGAAACTATACTCAAAATTTGAATAACAAACAATGATTGGAATAAAGCTTAAGTATGTAACATAATAGTAACCTTGCTTGAATATCAATAAGCTAAGGTCAATAAGCTTGCTCAATATAAATAAACTTGCTTTGAATAAATTAACAAGTTAAAAGGGAAGAACAACTTGCTCAATATAATAATGGAGTTCAGAAACTTGCCTCGTACGTAGCTTTCCTAATTACAAACCACGTACAATAAACAACCTACATATTCCGTTTGTATTGCAACAAAAACGAATTAGCTACAATACTCACGTACATTAACACCCCAATTCTCACCTCAATTTCCAATTAACTACTGATTATCAACTCTATTTCAGGAGTTACAAGCTTTATTACAACAATGTTACACTCTAAGAATTTCCACAATTTATCTTTAAACTAAGGTATATTACCTTATAATTAATCATCATCAAACATCATTTAGAATCCATATTAACATCTTAATATTCACTTATTACATTAATTTAAATTTAATCCTGCATAAAATGATATATCACAACTACCAAGAAAAGAAAACAAAATAAAAAAAAAAAATTTCAACAGTGATTCTCGCCGGGGCGAGAATTCCCTTTTAAACTTTCTCGCCGGGGCGAGCTCTCGCCGGGGCGAGGATTCCCTTTAAAAAATTTCTCGTCGGGGCGAGGATTTACAGCTCATTTCTCTCGCCGGGGCGAGAGACTCGGCAGTCGTCTCCTACAGTAGCGAATCAGTGAAAACTTAGGACAAATTTGGCCAAAATTTTCTGAATTCTACCATCCAACATACAAATTAAATATACCCAGACATCAAATACGATATAAAACAATTACCCATCATACTTCTAAACATTATAACCATTCTAATACACATAACCAACCAAATTGAACTAAAAAAAATTCTCTGTTAAAACCAAATATTCATGTTTTAACCATTTTTTTGAAACTAAGCTCTGTAACTTCATCTTTCAACCAATTAAAACCATTCTTCTTGCATTATTCTTGTTTTTCATCATATAATCACAAACAATTATTAATTTACCGAATAATAACTAATTTAAGCATCAATTTTCATACATATATACAATTCATGAAATAAACTCTTTAAAAACTAAAAACTAAATTCAAAAACATGTTTTCATGAATTAACTCTTCAAACTAGTTTATATCCATCATATAATCATCTAATGCATGCTTTATATCAATTACAACAACTATAATCAAATAATTCATATTTTGAACCAACAAGTTTTTATACAGAGAAACAAAATATAGTGAAGAACAAAATTTAGCAAGAGTTATACCTTCTATTGCTTAAAACTTGATTAACCTTCTTTGATTTTGGAATTCTCCTTTCCAATCTCCAAATTCTTCTTCTCAAATTCTCTCTTTTCTCTCAATTCTCAAAGCTCTGCTCACTCTCTCTCAATACTCTGTTCTTTTTTTTTAACTGACGTGACTTTTAAAAAAAATATAAACTGATGGAATAAAATAAAAACTGATAATTTAATAAAATAATAACGTATACTGATATTAATCTATCAGTTACAAAATTCAAAAAGACATAAGGCTTGTTTGGCAAACACTAATTAAAATAATCTATTATTCTAACTAAAGGTCTTAAGGCCTTGTTTGGTAAAACAAAATTAAAATAACCCATTATTTCCAAACAAAGGTCATAGGGCCTTGTTTGGTAAAACTGAATTAAAACACTTCTCATTTATTTAATAAATCATCATAACATATAGTTTTAAATGTCACACTTCTAATTTAATTGAACTTATTATTAAACAAATTCAATTAAACCTTACTAACTTAAATAATAAATTTATTTAACCAATAACAATAACACCAAATGAATTATATTATTCAAATAAATTATTTATTCAAATAAACCTTTTCATCATCTAATTTAATTATAAAATTAAATTAGAATAAACATAACAAATCACATTCAAATAACATTTAACATTATTAAACTTAACATATACCCATTTCACAAAAACTTAATAAATTATTTATTTAGCTCAATAAATTAATAAAAATATTTATATAATTCAATAAATATTTTTATTCAATCACAAAAATTGCATTCGTTACATCTTTCCCTCCTTAAAAGGATTCTGTCCCCAGAATCACAACGCAATTAAATCGTCCGTTATATTCTCCCCTCATTACAAAGATTTTGTCCCCAGAATCGCAATATAAAGATTAAACAAATAATTGAGGAAAATTTTGTATCATTTGCTCTTCGAGTTCCCACGTTGCTTCTTCAGCACTGTGGTTCCTCCAGATTACCTTAACAGAAGGTATCACTTTATTTTTGAGAACCTACTCTTTCCTGTCCACTATCTGTACAGGTATCTCGTCATAGGATAAATCTTTCTCAAACTGTATTGGTTCATATTCGATTACATGTTTATAATCAGACTTATACGGTCGTAGCACCGATATATGGAAGACATTGTGAATGTGGCCTAACTCAGGAGGTAAAGCTACCTCATAAGCTACCTCACCCACCCTTTTCAGCACCTCAAACGGTCCAATAAATCGCGGACTCAGCTTACCCTTTTTACCAAATCTGATTTTCCCCTTCCAGGGAGATACCTTGAGAAACACGAAACTGCCGACTTCAAATTCGCGATTTTGACGATGTTGATCCTCATATTTCTTCTGCCTGTCTTGAGCAGCTAACAATCTGGCTCTTATTACCTTGACAATTTCAGCAGTTTGTTGTACTAGCTCGGGTCCCAATAGGCGACATTCACCAACCTCGTCCCAACATAACGGAGTTCTGCACTTCCTCCCATACAACGCTTCATATGGCGGCATCCCAATACTCGCGTGATGACTGTTGTTATAGGCAAATTCGACCTGAGGTAAATGATCATCCCAGTTTCCTGTAAAATCCATGACGCACGCACGGAGCATATCCTCCAGCGTTTGAATTGTTCTTTCGCTCTGCCATCGGTTTGAGGATGGTAGGTTGTACTCATTCTCAACTGCGTTCCCAAACAAGCTTGCAGACTCCTCCAAAATTTTGAGGTGAAACGTGGATCTCTGTCTAACACAATTGATACTGGAACACCGTGCCTCGAAATAATTTCCTTGACGTATAATTTGGCCAGCTGTTCCAAAGTAAATCTGATTTTGATAGGCAAGAAATGTGCTGATTTCGTCAGTCTGTCCACTATGACCCATATTGCGTCATAACCCTTCTGAGTAGTTGGAAGGCCTACCACGAAATCCATCGTGATATGCTCCCATTTCCATTCGGGTATCTCCAAGGGCTGTAACAACCCACTTGGTCGTTGATGTTCTGCTTTAACTTTCTGACAAGTTAAACAATTCGCAACACATTCAGCAACCTCTCTTTTCATGTTTGGCCACCAAAAATGTTGGCGAAGATCCTGGCACATCTTCGTACTCCCCGGGTGAATCAAAAATCTTGAACTACGAGCTTCGTTCAAAATCTCCTCTCTGATTGCCAATACTGACGGTACCCAGATTCTGCCTTCAAATCTCAGCAACCCTTCGGTATCGATTTTATATTTAAGCTCTTCACCTTCAAGCACTCTTTTGCATATATTAATACACTCCTTATCCTTGAGTTGCGCTTCCTTGACTTTGTCCACCAGAGTTGGTTGAGTTTCCATCTGGAACAATTTTTCATTAGGCTCTGCCAAACCCTTCACCTCTAACTCCAATTTAGCCATTTCTGCTACGAGCTTCTCCTGAGCAGTTAACAAAAATAGTTTCTCCCGACCTTTTCTACTCAAAGCGTCGGCAACCACATTAGCCTTTCCAGGATGGTATAGAATTTCACAATCATAATCTTTGATCAATTCTATCCATCTTCTCTGCCGCATATTCAAATCCTTCTGTGTAAAAATATACTTCAGACTTTTATGGTCTGTATATATTTCACACTTCTCCCCATAGAGATAGTGCCTCCAAATTTTCAGAGCAAACACCACAGCTGCTAACTCCAAATCATGGGTCGGATACCCTTTTTCATAATCCTTTAGTTGGCGCGATGCATATGCAATAACCTTACCATTCTGCATCAGCACACAACCAAGTCCCTTATGCGATGCGTCACTATACACCACAAAATTTCCTGTATCATCTGGCAAAGACAACACAGGTGTCGAACTTAGTCTCTTCTTTAGTTCTTGGAAACTCTCTTCACACTTCTCCGTCCAAACAAACTTCACTGATTTTCTTGTTAAATTCATTAACGGAGTGGCAATCCTGGAGAAATCTTGAATAAAACGTCTGTAATAACCTGCCAAACCTAGGAAACTCCTCACTTCTGACGGTGTCTTCGGCTGATCCCAGTTCATCACAGCTTCCACTTTTGATGGATCCACCGATATGCCGTCCTTATCGATAACGTGCCCAAGAAATTGAACACGCTCCAACCAAAATTCACACTTAGAAAATTTTGCATATAATTTCTCCTTCCTTAACGCATCCAATGTCACCCTCAAATGTGCCACGTGGTCTTCTTGAGTTTTGGAGTAAACCAAAATGTCATCTATGAATACCACTACAAACGTATTCAAAAATGGTTTGAATACTCTGTTCATTAAGTCCATAAATGCTGCAGGTGAGTTTGTTAACCTAAATGACATAACCAAAATCTCATAGTGGCCATATCTAGTTCGAAATGCCATCTTTGGTATGTCTTCCTTTCTCACCTTCAACTGATGGTACCCACTTCGTAAATCTATCTTTGAAAAATATCTTGCTCCCTTCAGTTGGTCAAACAGGTCATCGATCCTTGGCAATGGATACTTATTTTTAATCGTGACCTTATTCAACTCTCTATAGTCAATGCAAAGACGCATTGATCCGTCCTTCTTCTTGACGAATAACACTGGCGCTCCCCACGACGAAACGCTTGGTTGGATAAACTTTTTATCCAGCAACTCTTGTAATTACACCATCAACTCCTTCATTTCTACCAGAGCCATTCTATATGGGGCTTTTGATATAGGGGTTGTACCCGGTGCTAAATCAATTACAAACTCAATTTCCCTATCTGGCGGTAATCCTGGCAAATCATCAGGAAACACGTCCGCAAAATCCCTAACTACCGGTATCTCCTCCAGCTTCGCACTCACCTTCCGGGTATCGACTATGTAGGCTAGATATCCTACACATCCTTGTCTCAACATCTTTCTGGCCTGCATCATCGTCAGACAACTCGTTTATCTAGGCGACTTGCTGCCATAAAACACTACCTTTGACGGAGTTATAAGGTTTACACACTTCTTTTGACAATCAATAACTGCCCCATGGTTGAACAACCAATCCATTCCCAAAATAACATCAAACTCCCCAAGACGAATTAGGATCAAGTTTACTGTCATCACATGACCTTTAATATCTACCCTACAGTTCTTGTGGACAAGCCTAATAGGAATCACTTCCCTATTTGCAATTTCTATATTCATGGGGTAATCTAATTCTTCCTGAGGTAACTCTAATTTCTTAGCAAAATCATCGGATATAAATGAGCAAGTAGCACCCGAGTCAAACAATACATAAGCATTAACATTATTGACTAGAATGATACCTGACACTACATCCTTTGACTGCACAGCATCCTGCACTGTCATGTTGAATGTTCGAGCGGTAGGTCGATTGGGCTGTGTCGGTCCCGTGATAGTCAGATTGCCTCCACTGCTATTTCCTTTTCCTGCACCGGCTCCACCTGTAGTTACTTTCTTAGGACAGTCTCGGGCAAAGTGATCCTTTGACCCGCAGATGAAACATGCGCCCTTCTTCGGATTAGGGCAATTCGGTGCGATATGACCCTCCTGACCGCAGTTAAAGCATACCCGCTTACCCTTCAAGCAAACACCCACATGGCTCTTTCCGCAGTTACTGCACACCTCCACCTTCTTTTTCTGATTACTCTGCTGACTTCCCGCAGAGTTACTATCACTCCATTTCCTCTTCTGACCGCTGCCCCCATGGCTACCACTTGCCTTATTTTCACTTTCATTCTTCTTCTTCCTCTGCTCCTGATTATACTTGGACAGAGCATCACTGCCTCCTTCAGCGATAATTGCCTTTTCCAGAACTGCCGCAAATGAGTTTAGTTGGAACATTAAAACTCGGCTATACAGCCAGGGCTTCAGTCCCTGTTCAAACCTTCTAGCCTTTCGCTCATCCGTGTTGACTTGGTATGGCGCAAACCTCGCCAACTCGTTGAATTTTGCAGCATACTCAGGCACCGTCATGGTACCTTGCTTCAGCTCTAGAAACTGCACCTCCATCTGATTCTGAGCACTTGTTGGGAAATAGGTCTCGAAAAATATCTCCTTAAATCGTTCCCACGGAATAATCCCTTGGCCACCTCGAGTCTTATTTGCTTGCCACCAGTAGCTAGCTTCTGACTTGAGCATGAATGTTGCAAATGTCGTCTTCTGGTCCTCATTGACCCTAGCGACATCAAACACCTTCTCCATCTCCATGACCCAAGTTTGGGCTTCAATTGGATTCATAGAGCCGTGATATTCTGGAGGTCCGACAGCCTTGAAGTCTTTAAAAGTCATGGCCTGAGCTTGGGGTTGATTAGCAAATGCTCCCGTTAACAAATTTACCAGTTGCTGCATTGGATTAGAGTTGACTTCTTTGTTGTTATTGGTGGATCCCTCAGGGGTCTGTTGACGGGTTTGTCTTCTTGGCGGCATCTTACTGTTAAAAATTTACGCTATTAGATTATTATTCAATTACTTAAACATTTAAGTCTTAACTTAAACATTTATAAACAACACTTAACACATAGCACATCTGATAAACTTTCGCATTTTTATTCATTTACTGCTTTAAAACATAATAAAGATAACATCGTAGTTATTTACATCATCTATCCTGAAATCACAAAGTTCCAGGATTACATCATTATTCTATCCCATTATATAGAACTGGGATTAACAACTTATTAATCTTCATAGATTTCATAATAACATAACTAATCATAATCTACGATGACATCCCACGGCGCACAGCTTCCTTGCGTTCCTGCTACATAATACGAGTCACCATCCTTCGATCCACCATATCTGGATGACGATGAACTCGATCCTGAGCTCTATCCACTGTGGTGTGAAAAAATATACTTTATCTCATCAATCTTGGCCTTCTTTGACCGCACCTCACATTCACCACGATCTGCGCGGTTAGCCTCCCTCAACCAAGCAGTTTCAGCTCTCGCCCGCTTAGCTGACTCCTCTTTCAACTCATCTCGTACAATTTCATTCCTGGCTATCAACTGTCCTCGTCGATACTCAGACTGTGCTAGCCTCTGCTCAACCTCTGTAAGACATGATGAAAGGTCTTGGATCTCAGCATCCTTCTGCTCTAGAGCGGCTTGACGTTCCACAACCTGCTCTCCTAACTCCTCCTTTTCGTTCTCAACATGAACCAGCTTCCATTCCACGTCCCCAAGACGTATGTCTAGCTCCTCAATCTCACTGTTCTTCTGCTCCAAGATAGTCTGTCGCTCAGCCAGTTGCCTCTCTAACTCCTCCACTCTATCTTGTAACTCAATATTGCGATCATACACCTGCTCATACATCTGAACACCTAAGGAAGATAGTGATATCCCCTCAGGGTCTTCCTCCTCCTCCGGATCCTCCTCAGGATCAGTCTCAGGCTCGTACTCGTGACCTGTAACTGTAATCAATGGGGATGGCTCCCTCTGCACTAGCTGCTCATGAACTACATGAATATCTCGGGGCTCCTCCTCCCTAGCCTGGCTGGGTTCTCCTCTATCAGTCATCCTGACAATAAAATTTTAAGTTTTAATTACTAATCGATAATACTCGCGAGCACATAAGTTTGTTATCAAGTAAGCACATAACACATAATCATTTTATTGTCTTTCATGAATTTCCGTAATCCATTCCTTATAACTCGATAAGAGTTTATCACCTCTATATTCTCTATCTTCTAAAAGGCTACTACCATAAGGTTTTTCCCCGCCTAAAGGTTCATAACCTATCAGCTTTGATACCAACCTGTGACACCCCCAAATCCGGGTACTTAATTCCCACTGATTTGGTATTCACTATCTCAATCATTCACAACTAATTACCCATAATAAAAATAATAAAAATAAACTTAAAGAAATATCTTCCCTCAAATGGGGTTACATCACCAATCTCTAAATGAAATAAATCCCAGGTTATCTTAACCTTAATACATCAATGCGGAATAAAACTTAATGTTAAACAAATCTTTGATACAAATATTCATCAAGTGGATAATAAATCTCTTGCTACTTTGGCATCTTGCCCTTGCCTTTACTCGTGGACGGCTCGTCCTGCTTTTCTGGCTTAGCTGCAATGTTTAATGCAAGAGTGAGCAAACAATTGCTCACAGGTATGATAACAATAATATTTAAATGAAATAGATTTCAACTGAGGAATAATAATTTTTCTGAATCTCAGTCAATAAATGATCAAAGTCTAAAAACTCGTTAGAATGCTCGATTCAAGAAAAATAGATTTCAAGATTTAGAAATTATATCTGAGGGTCACAAGACCTCGAACTATGTCCTAGGTTAACTGATATCTCTACCGTAACCTTTAACAATCTTAAAGACTATGGACCTTCCATCTCGTACTCAGGGGGATCAGCCCTTTGTACAATGTATTGTGCACAAATATTTTAACGATGTCGCGTAGTTAATCCCCTATATTAGGGTTGTTCATCTCAGTTTATTATCAGAGTCTGTATCAAAAAGAACTTGGCTTGGAACAAGTTTAAAATATTCTAAATCTTTGAAACGCTCATCAACTAAGGACTAGCTGAATCAATAAGGGTTTGCTAGTCGCTAATACATTTGATTCAACAATAAAGTTTGTTCAATAGAAACTATACTCAAAATTTGAATAACAAACAATGATTGGAATAAAGCTTAAGTATGTAACATAATAGTAACCTTGCTTGAATATCAATAAGCTAAGGTCAATAAGCTTGTTCAATATAAATAAACTTGCTTTGAAAAAATTAACAAGTTAAAAGGGAAGAACAACTTGCTCAATATAATAATGGAGTTCAGAAACTTGTCTCGTACGTAGCTTTCCTAATTACAAACCACGTACAATAAACAACCTACATATTCCGTTTGTATTGCAACAAAAACGAATTAGCTACAATACTCACGTACATTAACACTCCAATTCTCACCTCAATTTCCAATTAACTACTGATTATCAACTGTAAGACCCCAAAAATTTTAATAAATAGAATTTAATTTTTTTTCTTATTATTATTTTAAACAGAAAGGTGTTAAATCGATAATGATAAAGTTACTAGTGAAATGTGACAATTGAGATGTCTAGTAATAACGCTAAATTACTATTCACGCGATCACTATTCACGGGGTACTATTTACGCTAAAACGCTTTTACATTTTCTTCGATCTTCGAATTACGTCATAACGTTTATATAAGCTGGATACGAAAATTATACGGTATAAATACAAAAGTACTATTCATACGAATATACTATTCATTTATACAAAAAGTCAAACTAGTATGTCGGGGAATATTCCTTCTGTCGGATATAGAAAGTGATAGAAATTGGCGGCAAAACTTTAACCGATAACTGTTGAAATTCCCGGTGATAAAAAAAATAGTAAAACGCGCTATTCCACAGTAGCACGCGCTATTCCACAGTAGCACACGGTATTCCACAGTAGCACACGGTGTTCCACAGTGTTTTATATTATTGATTCAATAATTGATAAAGTAACAATTGCGCAATATCTTGATTCAATAATTGTTACAGTAACATCTGCATAATATATTTTACTATTTGTCACGACACTGTAACTCATATCATTTGATAGGATATTTTAGCATTATTGACAATGTCTAGAAATTCTGTCAAGGAAAGGGGTTATTTAATTGCGCGCCATTTTTATGGAAGACCCCCTCTTCCCTGAGAATAATCTGGTTGTCAGTATTGCGAGTATATGCTATCTGTGATATTAATACATTTAACACAATAATACAGAAAAAGGGATTTATTGTGATAATGGAGTTATTTTTTATAATGGTTTTATCTTTTTGATAATGGAATTATCTTTTGATAATGGAAGAAAAAATGGATGGATGATATAAATGGAAGAAAAAATGGATGGATGATATAAATGGAAGAAAAAATGGATGGATGATATAAATGGAAGAAAAAATGGATGGATGATATTAAAAGAATATGTCAAGGGTATAAGCGTAATAAACCAAGAAAAGTTGGGAAAAAGACCAAAATACCCTCACCTTGATTTTCCTATAAATAGGGAGGGTTTGCTTAAGAAATTTTCACACCTTCATTGCTTATACTTTCTCTCTCTCTAAATTTCTTAAGTTCTATAAGTGTGTTAGGCTATTGTGAGTATTTGTGAGAATACTAGTATTATCCGAATTTAGTAAACTTCATAGAAAGCAACATCCAGTCTTTTGTTAACGAAGGTAGGGAATATCATTTCTTTCATACTCATATATAATATCATTTGCTTTCATGTTCGTAAGTGATATTATACTCATAAAGGTTGTTATTCGTTCTATATTAATTTGTGGGGATAACCTGTCCGTGCGGTATGACGCATGCCTGGTGAATATCCTTCTGTATTCATTCCTTATTACTCTGTGGGAATAACCTGTATGTACGAGTGTCGTACCTGGTGAATACCCTTCTGTATTCCTTCCTTATTACTCTGTGGGAATAACCTGTATGTACGAGTGTCGTACCTGGTGAATACCCTTCTGTATTCCTTCCTTATTACTCTGTGGGAATAACCTGTATGTACGAGTGTCGTACCTGGTGAATACCCTTCTGTATTCCTTCCTTATTACTCTGTGGGAATAACCTGTATGTACGAGTGTCGTACCTGGTGAATAACCCTTTGTATTCATTACTTATTAATCTGTTGTGGAAATAATCTGTCTGCGCGAATTATCGCATGACGGGTGAAAATCCATTTGCAGTTTCATATATTCTGTTATACTCATATAACGTATCATTTCTTTTGTACTCTTTACGGGATATCTTTTTCTTTCACATTTCTCCATTTATGATAAGAAATCTTTGTTTGTTTCCAAAACCTTGTTTTTAAATGGAGAAAATCCCTGAAAATTTGTAAAATATCCTTAATAGTTTGTGCTTCATCTAATATCTTTTCACTTGAATCTTTCTATTTCATTTTATACGTTATAGTTGAAGCATGAAATAATTTCTTGAATATCATTCTTGAATTTGACTCCACAATTTGGTCATCGTGTTGGTAATTTGGTCAATCTTTGATACTGATTAAATTATAAAGCTTTTCTTATCCTTAATCTCACTGTATTTATTTTGTATCATTGTCATCATCCTCATTCTCATTCTTAAATTGTGGTGATAGTTCTCTTTGGCCCGTAGTGCAAAGATGAACTAGCGTGACATGATTTTGACCAAACTGTGTATTGGTATAATCATGACTTTTGTGTTACAAACAAAGGCGTATGGTGAAAGTTCTCTTTGGCCGTAGTGCAAAGATGAACTGGCGTTTGACATGATCATGATCGGTGATGTTACAAATAAATATCTTTGGCACGTAGTGCAAAGAGAGGCTGTTGAAATTGTTGATTGGTGTTACAAATAAATATCTTTGGCACATAGTGCAAAGAGAGGCTGTTGAAATTGTTGATTGGTGTTACAAATAAATATCTTTGGCACGTAGTGCAAAGAGAGGCTGTTGAAATTGTTGATTGGTGTTACAAATAAATATCTTTGGCACGTAGTGCAAAGAGAGGCTGTTGAACATGAATTATTGATTGGTGTTACAGGGACATAATATTGGTGGTGATCCTTTAACTTATAGAAGATGGTAGATATTATAATCTGCTTGACTCTTCTAATGGATTGTTCGTTCCGCTGCAGTTGTTGTTGTTGAACAAATATAATATCTTTAAATCTCTGATTTATTATTGTTGAAGACTAAAGATAATTTTATTCTTCATTATCTTAGTCATGATATTTCTTACTGGGCTATTTGAGCTCACCCTTTTCAGTTTTGTCCCATTCTCAGGAAAGGAAAATGTAGCTGGGACTAGCCGGGGAGTGGAGTAATGGTCCGAGTTATTGGTTGTCCTCATCGAGTTATAGCATAGTTTAATAATAATTGTACTGGAGACTTAAAACATGTGTTGCCGTCTTTTTACGGCATTGTAATAATTTGGGTTTGGATACTGTGGTACCATACGATACGATATTGGTATGGGAAGTCACAGTATGTGTGTTGTCGTATTTTGCACGACAAATATTAGTTGTATATGGAAAAATTCGTATTTCTATTTGTATTTTGTGAAATGTTATTGGCGACTCAAAATGGGTTGTGTGGACCTATTTTGGGGGCGTCACATCAACTCTATTTCATGAGTTACAAGCTTTATTACAACAATGTTACACTCTAAGAATTTCCACAATTTATCTTTAAACTAAGGTATATTACCTTATAATTAATCAGCATCAAACATCATTTAGAATCCATATTAATATCTTAATATTCACTTATTACATTAATTTAAATTTAATCCTGCATAAAATGATATATCACAACTACCAAGAAAAGAAAACAAAATAATAAATTTTTTTTTTCAGCAGTGATTCTCGCTGGGGAGAGAATTCCCTTTTAAACTTTCTCGCCGGGGCGAGCTCTCGCCGGGGCGAGGATTTACAGCTCATTTCTCTCGCTGGGGCGAGAGACTCGGCAGTCGTCTCCTACAGTAGCGAATCAGTGAAAACTTAGGCCAAATTTGGCCAAAATTTTTTGAATTCTACCATCCAACATACAAATTAAATATACCCAGACATCAAATATGATATAAAACAATTAACCATCATGCTTCTAAACATTATAACCATTCTAATACACATAACCAACCAAATTGAACCAAAAAATTCTCTGTTAAAACCAAATATTCATGTTTTAACCATTTTTATGAAACTAAGCTCTGTAACTTCATCTTTCAACCAATTAAAACCATTCTTCTTGCATTATTCTTGTTTTTCATCATATAATCATAAACAATTATTAATTTACCAAATAACAACTAATTTAAGCATCAATTTTCATACATATATACAATTCATGAAATAAACTCTTTAAAAACTAAAAACTAAATTCAAAAACATATTTTCATGAATTAACTCTTCAAACTAGTTTATATAATCATCTAATGCATGCTTTATATCAATTACAACAACTATAATCAAATAATTCATGTTTTGAACCAACAAGTTTTTATACAGAGAAACAAAATACAGTGAAGAACAAAATTTAGCAAGAGTTATACCTTCTATTGATTAAAACTTGATTAACCTTCTTTGATTTTGGAATTCTCCTTTCCAATCTCCAAATTCTTCTTCTCAAATTCTCTCTTTTCTCTCAATTCTCAAAGCTCTGCTCACTCTCTCTCAATACTCTGTTCTTTTTTTTTTTAACTGACGTGACTTTTAAAAAAAATATAAACTGATGGAATAAAATAAAAACTGATAATTTAATAAAATAATAACGTATACTGATATTAATCTATCAGTTACAAAATTCAAAAAGCCATAAGGCTTGTTTGGCAAACACTAATTAAAATAATCTATTATTCTAACTAAAGGTCTTAAGGCCTTGTTTGGTAAAACAAAATTAAAATAACCCATTATTTCCAAACAAAGGTCATAGGGCCTTGTTTGGTAAAACTGAATTAAAACACTTCTCATTTATTTAATAAATCATCATAACATATAGTTTTAAATGTCACACTTCTAATTTAATTGAACTTATTATTAAATAAATTCAATTAAACCTTACTAACTTAAATAATAAATTTATTTAACCAATAACAATAACACCAAATGAATTATATTATTCAAATAAATCATTTATTCAAATAAACATTTTCATCATCTAATTTAATTATAAAATTAAATTAGAATAAACATAACAAATCACATTCAAATAACATTTAACATTATTAAACTTAACATATACCCATTTCACAAAAACTTAATAAATTATTTATTTAGCTCAATAAATTAATAAAAATATTTATATAATTCAATAAATATTTTTATTCAATCACAAAAATTGCCTTCGTTACAGAAGGTGTGACAAGAGGATATCCCGAAAACAACGTTCAGATCTCGTTATGGGCATTTCGAGTTTCTGGTAATGTCATTTGGACTGACAAATGCAGCAGCGACATTCATGGATATGATGAACAGAGTGTTCAAGCAGTATTTGGATAGGTTTATTGTCCTATTCATCGATGACATTTTGGTATATTCAGAGACGGAGGAAGAGCATGTTGAACATCTAAGAATAGTGTTGGAGACGTTGAGGAGGGAGAAGTTGTATGCAAAATTCTCCAAGTGTGAATTTTGGTTGCAGAGAGTGCAGTTTTTAGGTCACGTTATCGACAAGGATGGAGTTTCGGTGGATCCAGCAAAAGTAAAAGCAGTTATCAACTGGGAGCAGCCGAAGATGCCGACAGAGATCAGGAGTTTCTTGGGATTAGCCGGATACTACCGGAGATTCATCCAGGAATTTTAAGATAGCATCGCCATTGACCAACCTTACTAGGAAGACGATGAAGTTCGTTTGGACGGAGAAATGTGAGGAAAGTTTCATGGAGTTGAAAAAGAGGCTCAGTCAAGCACCTGTGTTGGCCTTACCAGATAACACGGGAGGATTTGTAATGTATAGTAATGCGTCACACAAGGGTATTGGTTGTGTACTGATGCAACACAGCAAGGTCATTGCGTACGCTTCACGTCAGCTGAAGGACTATGAGAAGGGCTATCTGACTCATGACCTGGAGTTAGCAGCGGTAGTTTTTGCCTTGAAGATTTGGAGGCATTATTTGTATGGCGAGAAGTGTGAGATATATACGGATCACAAAAGTTTGAAGTATATCTTCACACAGAAGGAGCTAAACATGAGGCAGTGCCGATGGCTAAAATTGATAAAAGATTATGATTGTGAGATTCTGTACCATCCAGGCAAAGCAAATGTAGTGGCAGATGCCCTGAGCAGAAAAGGCAGGGAAACGTTACTGAAACTGACCATTCAAGAGAAGTTAGTGAAAGACTTCGAACGACTGGAATTAGAAATCAAGTATCCGATGGAGACCGACGAAAAGTTAATTACAGTAGCAGCCAGCCCGACCTTATTAGATAAGGTTAAAGAGGCACAAGAGAAAGACGAAGATTGCGACAACATCAAGAAGCGGTTAACTGAAGGCGACGAATTGAAATACAAGATTGATGCCACCGGACTTCTGAGATTCGAAGGACGAATTTGGGTACCGTCAGTACCAGAACCAAGAGAGGAGATTTTGCAAGAAACGTACAATACGAGGTACTCGATACACCCAGGAAGCACAAAGATGTATCAAGATTTGCGTTAACACTTTTGGTGGCCAAACATGAAGAGAGAAGTTGCGAAATGCGTCAGCAAATGTCTAACTTGTCAGATAGTCAAGGCAGAGCATCAACGACCGAGTGGATTACTACAGCCTTTAGAAATTCCAGAATGGAAATGGGAGCACATCACGATGGATTTTGTAGTGGGACTTTCAACAGCGCAAAAAGGGCACTCGGGTACAACCCCTATATCAAAAGCCCCATATAGAATGGCATACGAGGTATAGAGTGGCATACGAGGTAGCTCTACCTCCTGAATTGGAACATATTCATAATGTGTTTCATGTGTCAGTGTTATGACCATATAAGCCTAACTACAAGCACGTGATATCGTACGAACCAATTCAGGTCGAAAAAAATTTGTCGTACGAGGAAATTTTGGTAGAAATTTTTGATAGAAAAGAGCAGAAGTTACGAAATAAGGTTATACATTCGGTAAAGGTTCTTTGGAGAAACCACAATACTAAAGAGGCTACGTGGGAACTCAAGGAAAAGATGAGGGAAAACTATCCACACATTTTCGAGTAACCTTATGTGTAATTCCGGGGACGGAATTCTTATAAGGGGGGATGTAATAACCAGGAATTTTAAGTCACTTTATATGGATATGCATTATTGATATTTAAAACTTTATGCTATATAGTGATTTAATATGTGATAACATATGTGAAGTGGTGTATGGTTAAATAAATATATATACTATAGTGATGGATATATATAAATATATATATATAGATTTCATTAAAAAGGAAAGCTTCATAACCTAATTATACATTAGGTGAGATAATTAAATAACTTAAGGGTTATGGTAATAATGAATAGTTAGTATCTAATATTTATACTAACTTAAGTGGGTAATTTTATTATTGCAAGTGATTAATAATTTTAAACCTAATTATAGTAAACCTAATTAGATTACAAGTTAAAGAGATATGTGTAAGTAATTAAATTCCATAATATTGGGAAAAGAAACCCTAAATAAACAATTAGGGTAATAAATATTAAAATTGTTAAACTATGTTTATTACATAGCCCAAAACAATTAAATTGAGAAGCCCAAAAGAAATAAAATGCAAACCAATACTTAGCCCACTTGATTAAGGGTATTTTAGACTTTTGATTTATCAAATTTGTGCATTAAAATAAATACAAAATGAGGGGAATAATGGGGCATGGGGGACCGGCCCTATTAGGCCTTTTAAGGCAATAATATTATGCAAATCAAGTTCCTTATTTAGTAACTCTTACATCAAGTACAAGTGTGTCCATCTCCCATTGGTAGGAAATCTACTTAGCACTTTTAATGACATGAAGAGATAAGGCAAAGCCTTTTATCCAAGTGACAACAAAGATATGGGGGATATTAGTAACTCTTACATCAAGTACAAGTGTGTCCATCTCCCATTGGTAGAAAATCTACTTAGCACTTTTAATGACATGAAGAGATAAGGCAAAGCCTTTTATCCAAGGGACAACAAAGATATGGGGGATATTAGTTATACTCCTAGTTGTATCTAACTGTATTGCAAGATACATACTTGAATCACCATATTTCATTTTCTCTTCATTTTTCTCCTATTCTTCTTCTTCTATTTTTCTCCCAAGCTAGCAAAATACAAAGAGAAAAGAGAGAGAGGAGTTCAGTTCTTAAGGGGAAGGAGAGGGGTGCTAGCTTGATTAGTGCACCTTAAGTTCATATCTTACTTTGGTAGATCAAGGAAGGTTGCTACTAGAACAAGGTATAACCTAAATCTTCATTTCCTTCTTCTATTTGGTGCTATAGCAAGATTTGATGGGGTTATGAACTAATACCTAAGATACCTTAGTTCTACATATCATCATGTATGGAACTAAGTATCTTGAGTGTTAGATCAAAGATTTAGAGGAAGAAAGTGAGCATATGTTCTCCTAGGGGTGACCCTAGTTTTCCTTCCACTAAATCTTGTGTAACTCAAGTTTTATAACTTGGATTTGTGATCCGTCGAAGGGAAGTGCTAGATACATGAGTTAGCTAGTAAACCCAAGTGGTAGAATACAAATTCAATAATTTGTGAAGTCTTGGGGGCTGTTTTTCCAAAACAGTCCAGCTATAGAACTTAAAGCTTTAAAACCCTAAAGGCCTGATGTCCCCGTTTTTCCAAAGGTTGTTTCGACCAGTTATGGATCTTTTAAAAATCTGAGAAAAATCACAGAGGTACCTTAATAAGCTATATATAGGTAGGAAAAAGAGCAAACACGTTTCGATGTGTGGTTTGTGTGTAATGACTTTTACCGTAAAGGACTCCTAAATATTCTTACCCGTATTCCTCACTGTATATACCTTAGAAAACTATAAAATTTTTAAAGTATGTTTATATGAGAGTGTATTCTGAAAGTTTCAGAATTTTTTGAGCAAATCTCGATTTATGAAAAATGTAACAAGATTCGGAGGTTTTGAGTACTTTAAAAATAGTAAATCACTTTCTAAAATTCCAGGAACATTTGTAAATCATTGTTGGGTCATATACTGTCCAGATCCAGAAGATAATAATTTTCAAAACTTGTTTTCTATTTTTTATAATAATGTTATAGTTATGGTTAAAAGGAAATAAATGGTTAAATGATGTCATACATGAGAAAAATAGGATGTTAAAACTTAGGTACTCCTATTATAGTGTAATCTGACCTATGTGAGGTATTTTGATAATTTATTATGATAAATAATATTTATGACCTTTTATGGGTATTAAATAAGTTGTTTAATAAAGGGTAAAACAATTAAAATAAATTATTTATTCGCCTAATAACTTATTAAAATATTACTATAATATTTGTAATATAAGAATTTGATATTTTTAGTAAATAAAAAAATATTAAGATTAAAACTTTATGGAAATATTATTGAGTGGTTAATAATATTTGATTTAAGCATTAATAGATGATTAAAATATTATTAAATGGCTAATAATATTAGATTAAAATATTATTAATAATATGAGATTAAAATATTATTAAAAGATTAATAATATTAGATTAAAGTATTATTGGATGATTAAAATATTATTAAGTAAATAATAATATTCGAAATTAAATAAAATGTTATTAAAAATGTAATAACATTAGTAAAGGAATAAAATATTATTTGATGATTAATAATATTAGTAAATGAATAAATATTATTAATTGATTAATAATACTAAAGAATAGTAAAGTATTAAAATATTATTAAGATGTTAATAATATTAGTAAACGAATAAAAGTGTTATTAGTGGACTAATACTACTAAGAGGTGAATTAAATATTATCAAGATTAATAATATCAAGTGAATTAAAGGTAGTTGTTATTTAATAGTAATATTATCAAGGCATGATAATATTGCTAAAAACTAAATGCAATATGTAATATCTATGTGATTACCTAATGTAATGTTATGCTATGGCTAATTGAAAGATTAACTATAGGTCTCTCAAAGGAAGATAATTAAACTGCCTAGCGGATAGAATTTCATTGCGTAACAGTAGCCTACAAACGAGGCAAGTTTCCTATCCTTACTCGTACTTGGTGCACTTGGGTTCGTACAGTCTTGGACTTGTACATTATTTAAAGTTCTATAATTCATGAATTGTTTAATATTGAGTCTGAACCTTCGTTCGGCCAGACAATTGCATGAAATTTATATAAAAGTTATCCAGTTCAATTGATGGTATGGATTCTTAGACTGAAGTGAACACCCCTTTTATTAGAGGGGAGTACCCCACGTATCTAATATAAGATACAAACAATATAGTTGAATGTTATGCATATACATAGCGTACGCGAGGTTGATCCTCTCAAGTACATATTCTGTAGCCGGTAACCAAAGGGTCAATCAGCTATTGATTCCATTGGAAGTTTATTGTTCAAAGTCTACTTGACTATCATTTATTCTAAAAGCAGTTATTATTCTTGCTTCCGAATTCATATTGTTGAATTCCTTTTTATATTCTGTTTATCATTATATATTCTTTATTGTTAAGTTGCTCATCCTTGCTATATCATAACTTTTATTGCAGTTAAACCCGAGACTTCAAAGAAGGGCAAGAGTAAAGAAAATATGAAGTAATAGACTTCAAGTAGCTGACTTTGTTTTATGCTTAGTTTAATTTACTGTTTATGTAATTTGAACCCTAAATGTTATTATAGGGTATGATTGTATGGTTGTATTAAGGTTTTCGAATCTTGGGACTAGTAACACCTTTTGAGTGAACGACATACGTTTATCTTATTCCGCTTTTAGTTATTGTATGTTGTTTAGATGGTGAATGTTTGAATTGGATCGTGATGACCGAATCCGGGTGTCTGAGACCCGAATCTGGGGGCGTCACAGTTCCCATACGCTTTTGCAAACTCTTCTAGAAATTTGACGTGAAACACGGATCCCGATCCAGAAACTGGCACTCCATGTCTTGAAACAATTTCTTTGACATAAAGTTTCACTAATTGGTCTAAATTAAATATAATCTTGATCGACAAGAAATGCGTCGACTCAGTCAAACGATCCACTATAACCTATATAGCGTCGTATCCTTTCTGAGTCATCGGAAGTCCTACCACGAAATCCATCGTGATATGCTCCCATTTTCACTCCGGAATCTCTAATGGTTGTAACAACCCACTTGGTCTCTGATGCTCGACCTTGACTTTTTGACAAGTCAGGTATTTGCCTAAGTTTATACTAGCAAAATACCCAAGTATACGCAGTCCACAAGTAATATAATGATAAAAGAGTGTCGAACCCACAAAGAATTATTTAATAATAATTACCAAGTACTAACTCATAATTAAATTAATTTTGTTTAAACAATTCGATAAAAGTTGTTGAATTTTAAAAATAAAGTACTAAACTAACTAATCACTAACTACCAAGAATTGAATTCAGATAAAAAGGCTTAAAATTACAATTTTTCTTGATATTTCACTTAAATTATTACACTTCCTATAAGTTATGTTAATTATTGCGGATTGTTAATCAATAACTCATCAATATTTATAACCATCTCGCGATGCATTATAAATGAATCAACTTAAATCCACATAAGATAGAATTAAGATGAACACCCTAGATAACTAATTCACTATATCTCTATGTAAATTACAATTAAAAAGGATTTAAAGCGGTTCTCTTTTAGATTACATGCAGTGTATCAGTATATCTCTATCCTAGACACAAATCATGAATTCCATCATATATAAAAAACACAATCACATGCTATTATGATCATGTCTAAATCTATAATTCATCTCTCGAGTTCATATAGATTACCACGGTAATTGTTGATCAGGCAATTAAGCAATTAATCACAAATCATAATAGACAATCCCATAATAATTAACAAGGAAGCATATCAATAAAAGCTACGCAACAAGTTCCTTTGTAATCTTAAAAAGAAATTAGTTCATGATTGAATTAAAATCCATAATTCACAAGTAAACCATCATCCAAGAATTATAAAATAAAAAGATAAAAGAAGAAAGGAAAAACTCTTTTGAAGCAATCCTTGATATCCTCCTTAGCCTCCTATCTTGATCTTCCTTCGTGATAATCTCTTGCTTCAAGCCTCCAATCCTTCTTCAATTCTAGGGTTAGCAAAAAGTAGCAAGATCTCCTTCTAATGGTCTAAAAACATCTATTTATAGCCTCTAGTTAAAGTCATAAACCAATTAGAAGTTACAAAACCAAGTCCCATTCGAACTGGACCAAAAATAAACTTTTCAGCATTCCGTTCTAGCACTGCCGCGCCCAAATTTGGCCTAGAAAGCGGCGCTGCCATGCCTAAATGGCAGAAACTATGTTTTTCCTTTTGCACACTAGCACGGTCATGCCCAAAATATACTAGAAACTGGCGCGACTACTCCATGCAATTTTCTACTGCGACGTCCTTTGGTAAAATGGCCATAACGTCTTCATACAAACTCCGATTGTGATGATTAAAGATGTTCCAGAAAGTTAAGAAGTAGATCTACAACTTTTATTCTTTGAGAATTGAGAGATTCTGTCTAGATCAAGGTCGAAATTGGGCTTCAAGTAGCTGTTATGTCAATGGCAACTCCAAACTTTGATCTCTGTTGATATCAAAACCATAACTTTTGATCCGTGAGGAGTTATGGGATGTACTGTGACAACCCGGATTTTCATGAATTATTAAATAAGAATTTAGCGAATAAAATTCTTATTATAAGATGTTTTGAGTTTGAGTATGTGTATATATGTGATATATATTGTGAAATATGTGATTTGGTGTGAAGAGAATTATATATTCGTGCATTTGAAAAAAGAGGTTTAATAGTTAATTAAACTATTGAAGAAATTAAATGAAATTGTTATAAAAAGGAAATTAATTGAATATTATTAAGTTAAAATTATATTATGAAATAATATAATTTGGCTATTGTGACTTGTTGGCAAAGAAAATTATTATGAATTAAGTCTCATAAATAATGAGAGTAATTCCCTTTATTAAAATAATGAATTAATATGGATATATTTGTTTTAACAAAATGAGAGATTAATATATGTTGTATAAAAATGAAATGTGTTAATGTAGTAAGATTGTGAGTTTCGTAAATAGTTAAGAATATTTATGGAATTGAATAAAGGTTTTATGTGTTTTTATTTGGAATATTTATGGAATTGAATAAATGTTTGATGGAAATTATTATGGAGATCTTCTAATTTAATAATTAAGTTGGAGAGATTATGATTTGTTAAATAAAATTAGATTTATATTGGTTATGTAATTTAATCAAATAAAGTGTGACATTTGTGAACCATATGATAAGAGGAATATTTAAATAAATTAATAAGATGTTGTTAGGGTTCTAGCCAAACATGGCCTAGAGACCCTTTGTATTGTTACCGCTATGTAACTGGCCAAGTCACGTTTAAGTGGAGGTTCAGTTTATTTTCACGTATAGTCCTAAGTCTAGAGAAAAGAAAACACAGAATGGAGAGGAAGAGAGAAATTGAGAGAAAATCTCTGTGAATTGAGAAGCTAAGGTCTAAGAAATCAAAGAAGAGAAGGAAGATTAACTAAGTTTTTCTAATCATCTAACCAATCAAAGGTAAAATTCGAAATCCTTGTTATGTTATTCTCAAAAAAATTCTTCACTGAAAAACCATTTTGGTTGGCATGATTTGATAAGGGATGAAAGTTTATATGATTTGGGTATATATGATCTTCTATATGATGTTTATAAACGATTTTGATTGAATTAATTCATAAAATTATGTTTTAAATTGGAGTTTTGTATGTACAGTGAAAAGAAATACGAATATGGTTTGTATGTATAAAAGTTGAGTGTTAATTCATACTTAGAATCTGAAATTGATTGTTGATTATGATAATACATTAAGAAACGAAAAGAATGCAAATGGAATGAATTAAATTGGTTAAGAAACGGGTTTGTGGTGTTTAATTTTGTTAATATGTCAAAAGCTTGGAAAAAGAGCATGAACATTGAATATTTAATCCTTTAAATCGGTTGTTTATGTGATTTATGTTGTTAGAGTTATTGTAGACTTGTTGGGTTTTAGTTTTAAAAAAGTTTATAACATCTAGGTTTAGTTAATCTGTGAATTGGGTGAAGGAATTGGGAGAATTTTGGTCTGAAATTTTGTTGTTTGCGAACTTCAGAGTTTAGGTCTGATGAATGGCGCCGCAGCACCGCTTGCCAAGTTCATTCTGGCGCCACAGCACCACTCTAATAAAAAACAAAATTAAAAGGCTGGCGCCGCAGCGCCATTCCTTAGTATAAATTGGGCGTCGTAGTGCCGGGGTCCAATTGGGTCGGGTCAGGCCAGCGCCGCAGCGCCGGTTCTAAGGCCAAATCCTAGTGCCGCAGCGCTGGTCCGGTTTGCCGGGTCCGGTCGGGTCAAAACCCAGAAAATAAATTTTTTTCAGATTTTGAAATAAAAGAATTTCACATATATGATGTAATATGTTAAGTAGTAATTCAAAAGCATATTTTGAATTATTATATGAAGATTCCTAATTAAATTGAATAAGTTTAAAATACAAATAATGCAATGTGAAGATGAACCTTAATTACTTAACTAAACGTTGAGTGATAATTATTGAGGAGCCTTAACAGGACTTAAACACTAAGTTAAACATTGTGTATCGATTAAAAAGGAAGGATTATGGAATGTAGAATAAAGTGTACTTAAATGATTACCATGCGTTGTTATATGACTAATAGTTGATGTGTATAATAATATATTGTGTAGGATACGTGAAGTGCAGATAAGTATAAGCTGATTATGGTAATTGGTAATCTACGAACCAGGCAAGTCTTTCAGTTCCTATTTGTTATGTGAACTAAATGTTTAATTGTTTTAAATCTATGATGTAAAAGCATGATGTATTCTATGTGTTGTATATATGAAACGACAAAGTTAATTTATGACTACGTTCGTTGAGTTAGAACGTTAATTGAGTTATGGAACTCAATTATTACTTGGTAACTGATGTACAATATGTATGATATGTTTAGCCAGATGTTTATGATGTATATGATGAGCATATTATCTATGTGTTATGTGATGTATGCAAACTGTTAGATTTTACTGAGCTGTCGAGCTCATTCTTGTAAATAACCACTTTTGCAGGTTAAAGATACAAGGTAACGTTATGTGCTGCTTGAATGGCATGAAACAGATGTAATGCATGCAATTTAAATATTGTAGCGTTAATTAATATTTTTGAACCATGATTAAGGTTCTAGATGATGTATTTGAAAGTAGTATGCACACAAGCCAATCATATTTGATATGATGTAGCATATACTTTGTAATCTTATTCGTTTGTAAAAGGCATTTTACATTATCTACATAGTGTTGTTATATTAAATGTGATAAACCCATAGTTTTGAGCAATGCTTTTAGAATCATGATGGTGATCATGCTAATGAGATCTAAATTCTAGATAGCTCAAAAACTAAAATCGTTCCTAATCGATGGATTACTAAAAAGGGGATTAGTGAATCCGGATAGATTAGTACATACGTTGCTTGCTCTTATGAAGAGGATGATTGATCTCATAATCATTTGTGTGGAGACACTAAAGCAAGTATGTAGGTGCTTATTAGAGAATAAGTTCACTGAACGTGGCTCGCTAAGAAAAACCTAATGGAGTTTTAATCGCCTGTCAATAGGAATTCCTCTAGTGATAGTAGTACAAGTGATCCTTGGACTTGAGATCATCATAGTATCTTGTGTATAATGAGTTATACTTTGACATGTTCCTTAAGACCCTTAGGGTATATCAAAGGGTATGATTGGGTATAATAAGTTATACATGGAGATAGGTGAATGATCAACAAAGAATCTACCACTTCTAGTAAAAGGAGAGAATGTCCTATGTGATTCGATAAATGACGACTCAGAAGTCTTTGGCCAAAGCAGATTGAAATTAGAAAGGAGTTTCTAATTTGCATTAATTGGAGTTGTGCATTTCAGAATCGAAATACATAAATTAAATAAAATAAGACTTGACAGTAATTCCATGTCTTATATTTAATTGGGACATTGTATGGTAGAAGGATTGAATTGTACGGTAACTATTCACTGAAAGGTTCTTTTATGATTAATGTTGAAATCTATATTATCTGGAAAGTCGTTGATCGCTAAGGGGGCTTACCCTTATTGCAGAATAAATATTATTTATTTAAATGAATTAAATAGTTTAATTTATTTATTTAAATAAAATTAGAATTGTTTTAATTGATTTATTCACAACCGGTTTAATATGGAGAACCTAAAGGGTCACACCGCAAAAAGGAAAATATTTATTTAAGAAGTAAATGGCATAATCGTAATAATAAGTTAAGTGTATTTAATTTAATCTATGGAGATAGAATAAATTAAATAGCTTAATATTTATTATTTAATATTTTGGAAATATTAAATATAAATTAATAAGAGGAGTCTTATTATTATTATTATTACTATTACTATTATTTAATTCCTAATAGGGATTAGAAATTAATTAATAGAAGTACTCTCTCATGAATTCCTAATTGGATTAGGAGTTCAATTAATTAAAGGAGTTTAATTAAAATAAAAACTCTAATCCTAAATTGTTTAGGAGGGTTCCCTATATCTATAAATAAGAGGAGTCTTATCATGATTGGGGGTTAGACAATCTACACACTCTTCCATGAGAATTGGAGAGAGAGAGTACTTGTAATTTCTATAGAGATAGAAACTAGGGTTTTGCCAACACCCATCTTCTTGAACAACTATTATTCCTTGGTGGATCACCTCTAGAGGCCAAACACTTGGGTGGCTAACGTTGATCAAAGGAAGGAATTTAATCGGTGAAATTCAAGGAGAACGCGAAGGAATTGGAGGTGAACTTGTACCCGAGGAAGCACAGTTCTACGAGGGTATAATTTCTTAATCTCTATCTCTTTCGTTTAATTGATAATTGAGCACATGGATGATCATGGTGATGGTTTGTATGAAATTTTTAAAATCCGTTTTTATCGCGCTTCCGCACTATTTATGTAATTTGATTGCATATTCGCGCTATGTACAAACCTAACAGTGGTATCAAAGCCTAACCTTGTGCTAATTATCGATTATGATGATTCCATGTATGTTTGATATGCGATTGGATCGAAATTTTTGGACAGAATAAATTTTTTCTGAATCAGCGTCGCGGCGCAGCTGCGCCGGCTCCAGTTCATTCTGGAGCGCAGCTGCGCCCATACCCAGAATCAATTTTTTCTGGGGTTCAGCGCAGCTGCGCCGGTTCCCAGTTCATTCTGGGCGCAGCTGCGCCGGACAGCAGAATCCGAATAATAATTTTTCCTTCAATTAAAATAAATGGTTTATTTAATTGATAAAATCAGAATAAAGGAGTTTATTCACATATGGAATAGGATTCCATGTTTCCTAGAATAAAAGAGTTTATTCACATATGGAATAGGATTCCATGTTTCCTTAAAAATAAAGATGTTTATTTTGATAAGGAATAGGATTCAACATATTTTATTTTCCAACAATTTTAAGTTAAAATAAAAGAGTTTGTTTTGAACTTGAAATTGGTTTCCATGTTAATTAAAATAAAGGAGTTTATTTTGATTTGGAATTTGATTAAAAAATAAAGGAGTTTATTTTTATTCAAAATTGGATAAAATAAAATAAATAAGTTTATTATGATTTAAATTTTGATTAAAATAAAGGGGTTTATTTTGTTTCAAAATTGGATTTCTAGTAAACTTTTAATTGCCCATTAATTGATATCAATGCATATATGGAATGGTTTTATTATTCATGAGATGAATGTTATTTATTGATACATATGGAAATATGTATGATAATAAATAGGGATTGATTATGGACTACTGACCAATGTGTGATTAGATTTATTTTAGTGGATGCTTGAATGAATGGGTTTTTATAAATGGGGTCTGCGTACCTCGTCTTCTCTAATTTTTCTTAATGTAAATTCTATCTCCCTCCTATGTACTTCCCCTTGACTGCTGATCAAGGTTTCTATTTATTGTAAATAGTTTATGTAATAGGTTTAGTTAGAATTACTTGAAGAATTGGAGACAAAGGAGCAAGGAGCGCTTGAAGACCCGTTTGTAATGGAGCCCGGGTTTAAATGTAATAGTTATATTTAAATTTAATTCTTGCACCCTAGGTTTGACCTTTTGGTTCACTTGGTGGCTCTAGTGAACCAAACTAGAATAAAAGTCCATAATCAATCCGGGTAGAATATAGTATTCTATATGTGCATGCTTACTATGTATATATTATATATTATACAACATGCTTCGCATGTTAAATAATATGACGCGTATTTTATATATATATGTGCATGCGCGCTAAACAAGATGAGACATATAATAACAAACCCCTCAAAGAAATTATATTAAGTCCTAAGCGTTCAAAGATATTTGGAATATCGAACGTCGCCTTCTAGCATGGTAAAGCGATAGAGTATTAAATATTTAATATGAGTTTGTTGTGTGTCACCACAAGGCAAGTATTAAAATATTTAAGATGTTGCTTTATCACATTTGATGCTTATACATAGACTGAACGATGCTGTTTTGTTGTGTCACCACAAGGACAGTGTTTTTCTTTCGAATATATGGAAGTGCTAGGATGGACTTAACTTGGATAATTTTGATTCGGATGTGTCACCACTTGATCAAAATAATCTAAGAGGCAAAATACAAGGAGTTACATAGAGATGTAATTGACAATAGTTGTCTACCTATTTATTTATATATCGTTTGTTGTGTCACCACAAGGCTATATACATTTGAAATGGGATCCTTAGTCTCACTAGCAAATCTTTAATTAGAATTGCCGAACTATATAATGAGGGTAATATAGTTTGATGAAAATAGTGGGAGATACCAATTTAAAATAAAGACCTAATTTATTTTGGTAATTAATTAAAATGAATGTATGCTAAAATGTTGTTAAAATACAAATTCATTTATAGAATTTTACAATGTCTAATTCACTATCACTGCGGAGCATATTAGATACTAATTAATCGGACCGTATTAAAAGGACTGGTTAAAGAATTTGAGAATAGTTCTCAAGGCTGAAAAGCTATCTTATGTCCTTGATATGCATATCCCTGCAATGGTTGCAGACAATGCCTCAGAGGAAGAGATTGCTACTTTTAGAAAGTGGCAAGATGATGCACAGTTGGCTCAATGCATCATGCTCGCATCCATGAGTAACGAGCTTCAGCGTCAGCATGAAACTATGGATGCTCCTGCTATACTCTTGCACCTTCAAGGAGTTGAAGGGTGAGGAAAGTAGGACTATTAGATATCAGATATCTAGGGAGCTCTTCCGATCTAGAATGACCAATGGAACTACAGTACAGACATATATCCTAAAATGATCAATCTGATTGAACAATTGGGACAACTGGGTTTTAATGGATGGAGAGTTGATCCAAGATTTGATCTTGCAATCACTTCCGGACTCTTTCTCACAAATTGTTGTGAATTTTCACATGAACAAGCTATATGTCAGCATGCCTGAGTTGCTTAAACATGTTAAAACTGTAAAGAGTCACTTTCCAACCAAGAAAAACCAAGTCTTACTGGTAGATGATTCTTCCAGGAAGCGGAAGAGGGCCAAAGGATCTTCTTAAAAGAAGAACAATTCAAAGAAGGTAAATGAAAAGGCAAAAACAAAGGACAATAAGAACAAGACTGATGCAGATAGCAAAGGAGTTTGCTTCCACTGCAATAAGCCTGGATACTAGAAAGGAAACTGTAAGGAGAATCTTACAGAGGCTAACCAGAAGAAGCTTAGTGAAACTTCGGTTACAAATATGGGTTTGTTCATGATTGAAATAAAATAAATTTTTTTATAAGTCAAGGTTCTACTTGGGTATTGGATACCGGCTGTAGTTCTCACGTATGCAATCCAATGCAGAGACTAAGCAGAAGTAGAAAGCTAAACAAAGTAGTAATCTTATGTGTTGTAATGGAGCAAAGGTTGCTACATTAACCATAGGAACTTATAGTTTAACATTGCCTACGGGCAAGTCTATTAAGTTAATAATTTGTTATTATGTTCCAGTTCTCTTTAGAAACATTATTACTTCCGTTGTTGGACAAGGAAGGTTCTGGTATTATATTTAAGAACAATTGTTGTTCTATTTATAATGATAATGTTTTATTTGAAGCTGGAAGATCACTTCATAGACTTTGTGTACTTGACTTACATGAAAAATAATTTTGCAAATTGAACAAACTAGTGAAAGAAAAAGGAGATGGTCATTCAAAGAGTTGAATGTGTGTATTTGATGAAATACAAGTCTGAATCATTTGAAATGTTCAAAGAATTCAGAAGTGAAACAAATTGACAAAGTATTAAGATTCTTTGATCAGATCGAGGAATAGTATACTTGTGCAATAAGTTTCTAGATCATCTCAAAATGGTATTTTCTCATAATGGACACTTCCTGATACGCAATAATTGATTGGTGTATCTAAAAGGAGAAATTGTACCTTGTTGGACATGGTGCAGTCCATAATGATTTTTACCGACATTCTAGTATCCATCTGGGGTTATGCCCTAGAAACGGCTGCATATCTACAAGATAAGGTAACCTCAAAAATCCGGCCCCAAAACTCCATAAAGGTTATGGATAGGGAGGATTCCTAGTCTTAAATATGTTAAGATAAGGGATTATCCAACTTATGTGAAAAGGTTTCAAAGATAAGTTTGGGACAAAATCTGACAAGTGCAGATTTGTGGGATATTCTAAAGAAAGTTTAGGGTATTATTACTATAATCCTACACGTTGCCTTCTTAGATAAAGGTGTTTATCATCGAAGGAGCTAGTGGGAGGGTAATAGATCTTGAAAGAGTTCAAGAACCACAAAGCACTTTAAGTCGATCCGAGGAACCTGTAGATAGACCTATTGTACCACAACCGAATCGTAAATCTGGAAGAGTACCGAAGATACCTAGGAGGTATGGATTCATCATAGAGGATGATGATGAGGTACGCATCATAGAGGATGATGATCCAGTTATATACGATAAGGCTATGAGTATAAGATACTCAGAGAAATGGTAGATGGCCATGAAATCCGAAATGGACTCCATGTATGAGAACCAAGTATAGACTCTGGTTACTCCACATAAGGGCTTAGTGCCTAGAGTGTGAATATGGGTCTTTTAAGATAAAGACTGTGGCAAATGGCAAGGTGGAGACCTATAAGACCAAACCTGTTTAAAAGGTTTTTCAAGTCAAGGAGTTGACTGTGATAAAACCTTATTACTGGGTAATGCTCAAGTCCATTTGGATTTTACTTGCGATTGCAGCTTATTACGAAATCTGGCAAAATGGATGTGGAGACGTCCTTCCTCAATGAAGACTTGAGGAGAATGTATGTATGATACAGCCAGAGGAATTTGTTTCAAAGGTTGAAGCAAATCGTGTTTTAAGCTACAATGATCCATTGATGGATTGAAGCAAGCTTCTCAAAGATGGAACATTCATTTTGATGAGACAATCAAAAAAGTTTGATTTTATCAAAAACGGGAATGAACCTAGTGTATACAAAAGGGTCAGTGGGAGCGCTGTGACATTCTTGGTATTATATGTTGATATACTACTGATAAGGAATAACACACCAATGCTACAATCAATAAAGATAAAATTGTCTAAACATTCCTCCATGAATGACTTGGGAGGAGCATCCTATAAATTGGGGATATAAGTCTATATAGATAGATTTAAAAGGATGTTCGGCTTGACCCAAGGAACGTATATTCATTTGATGCTAAAGGCGTTTAGCATGGCAAACTCCAAGAGAGGTCTCATGATGATGAGCCATGGAGTGTATCTCTCTAAAATTGTCCCCAATTGAGAGAGAGATCGCATGAGTTACTATCATGTATGCAATGAATATACAAGGCTTGATGTTGATCAGTCATATTCTGGAGAAGATCACTGTAAGACAGTGATAAACATCTTTAAGTACTTAACCGGTATTAAAGATGTGATCATGATTCATGGTAGGTCTGAATTAAAACTAGAGGGCTAAACAGACTCAAGTTTTTTCAGACTGACCAAGACGATAACAAATCCACTTTAAGGTAAATCGTTACCTTGAAAGGTGGTGCAGTGAATTGGAAAGGTTCCAAACAGCAAAGAGTTGCTGGTTTAGTGACAAAGACAAAGTATATAGCTGTAAATGAAGCTGCAAGTTGATTGTTTGGATTAAAAGTTTATTACAGAACTAGGAATAGTTCCTAAGTCTCATCTTGGATTCAAACATGTGTTGCGGCACTTTCATTTGATTAGTGGAATCATTGAAAGAGAAGAAGTCACTATAGAGATAGTGGACTCTCAAGAACAACATTGCATATCCATTTACTGAAGCTTTATCCAAACAGCAGGATGATCGTCACTTAGAGAAGAAGGGTATTAGATACCATGATGATTGGCTTTAGTGCAAGTGGGAGATTGAAAGTAGTATGCACACAAGCCAATCATATTTGATATGATGTAGCATATACTTTGTAATCTTATTCGTTTGTAAAAGGCATTTTACATTATCTACATAGTGCTGTTATATTAAATGTGATAAACCCATAGTTTTGAGCAATGCTTTTAGAATCATGATGGTGATCATGCTAATGAGATCTAAATTCTAGATAGCTCAAAAACTAAAATCGTTCCTAATCGATGGATTACTAAAAAGGGGATTAGTGAATCCGGATAGATTAGTACATACGTTGCTTGCTCTTATGAAGAGGATGATTGATCTCATAATTATTTGTGTGGAGACACTAAAGCAAGTATGTAGGTGCTTATTATAGAATAAGTTCACTGAACGTGGCTCGCTAAGGAATACCTAATGGAGTTTTACTCGCCTGTCAATAGGAATTCCTCTAGTGATAGTAGTACAAGTGATCCTTGGACTTGAGATCATCATAGTATCTTGTGTATGATGAGTTATACTTTGACATGTCCCTTAAGACCCTTAGGGTATATCAAAGGGTATGATTGGGTATAATAAGTTATACATGGAGATAGGTGAATGATCAACAAAGAATCTACCACTTCTAGTAAAAGGAGAGAATGTCCTATGTGATTCGATAAATGACGACTCAGAAGTCTTTGGCCAAAACAGATTGAAATTAGAAAGGAGTTTCTAATTTGCATTAATTGGAGTTGTGCATTTCAGAATCAAAATACATAAATTAAATAAAATAAGACTTGATAGTAATTCCATGTCTTATATTTAATTGGGACATTATATGGTAGAAGGATTGAATTGTACGGTAACTATTCACTGAAAGGTTCTTTTATGATTAATATTGAAATCTATATTATCTGGAAAGTCGTTGATCGCTAAGGGGGCTTACCCTTATTGTAGAATAAATATTATTTATTTAAATGAATTAAATAGTTTAATTTATTTATTTAAATAAAATTAGAATTGTTCTAATTGATTTATTCACAACCGGTTTAATATGGAGAACCTAAAGGGTCACACCGCAAAAGGAAAATATTTATTTAAGAAGTAAATGGCATAATCGTAATAATAAGTTAAGTGTATTTAATTTAATCTATGGAGATAGAATAAATTAAATAGCTTAATATTTATTATTTAATATTTTGAAAATATTAAATATAAATTAATAAGAGGAGTCTTATTATTATTATTACTATTACTATTATTTAATTCCTAATAGGGATTAGGAATTAATTAATAGAAGTACTCTCTCATGAATTCCTAATTGGATTAGGAGTTCAATTAATTAAAGGAGTTTAATTAAAATAAAAACTCTAATCCTAAATTGTTTAGGAGGGTTCCCTATATCTATAAATAATAGGAGTCTTATCATGATTGGGGGTTAGACAATCTACACACTCTTCCATGAGAATTGGAGAGAGAGAGTACTTGTAATTTCTATAGAGATAGAAACTAGGGTTTTGCCAACACTCATCTTCTTGAAGAACTATTATTCCTTGGTGGATCACCTTTAGAGGCCAAACACTTGGGTGGCTAACGTTGATCAAAGGAAGGAATTTAATCGGTGAAATTCAAGGAGAACGCGAAGGAATTGGAGGTGAACTTGTACCCGAGGAAGCACGGTTCTACGAGGGTATAATTTCTTAATCTCTATCTCTTTCGTTTAATTGATAATTGAGCATATGGATGATCATGGTGATGGTTTGTATGAAATTTTTAAAATCCGTTTTTATCGCGCTTCCGCACTATTTATGTAATTTGATTGCATATTCGCGCTATGTACAAACCTAACAGTATTAAATGTAACAGATGTTGAGTTGTAAAATTTGACTTGTAACTTAATTTTATTCGAGATATAAAAGGTTATTGAATCTAAAAGTAGTTTTATTTTATTATAACTCTGATGAAGCGAATCATAAAGTAAATATGATTCTAGAATATGTAAATGATTTAAGGTTATGATTCAGGGATAACAAAGAAAGAAAACCGAAAAGTTTAAAATTATTTTGCATTTTATTAAGTTTAACACTGAATATTGTTGATTTATTTTATTTTAATTTAATTTAATTATTTTGTATTATATTATATTATATCATTTTAATTTGTTGCAATTTAGTAGTGCAAAACTAAGTAAATGCAACTTAGTTCATTTCATTTTGGGTAAGAAACTAAGTAAATGCTACTTAGTATATTTCAATATTGTAAACTAATTAAAATCCATAAATAAAATAAAACAGGGCCCACATATATTGTAATTGAAGAATTCTGACAGAAATTCCGTCGGAAATAACAAATATACCCATATCAGCAATAATCATTAGGCAAAATAAAGACATAATATTGCAAGAAAAATTCATATATATACAGCATAAGTAAGGCAGTCCCAAATCATTAAGGTAGTCCTAAAATCAGTCTTAATTGAGTCAATTAACATAACTTTGATCAATTAAAATCAGTCCCAAATCATTAGCCAATTTCATGAATACAAGAATACAGGAAAACAGGAATATAGGACAACACAAATCAGTAGCCAAGATTAGTACCCAACACATAAATATTTCTATTCCCAAATCAATAGCTAATTTACAAAGCAATATTCAACATTGAGAACACATACAACACAATCAACATTATAAAATTAAAACATAAATAAAACCTAACCTTAATAGCATTGTGAGGAGGCAATGTACACAACAATCCGTTCTACCACCACACGCGTTGTCGCTGCCACCATTGCTTGGACAGTCTGGCTGGGAAGGAGGAAAGAGGAAGGAACAATCTGGCGGGATGGAGGGTTACCAGAGAGAGAGAGTGTGACGCCCCCAAATCCGGGTTACCTTAACCTCGGGTCTGGTGCATCACGATACATCTCATTCTACACCTGTCAACAACTTATTGCGGAATAATAAAAATATTAACATTGATATGATATAAATATTGTCGTCCCAAGCCTCGAAACCATAACTAAAACATAATCTTACTACAAGAATGTAATTACAATGATATTACAACAAATCCTAATCTAGTACCAGGCACGAAAACCTTAAATAAAACACTTATGACCAAGGTTGAATAAATACCATGATCCTTTACAATATCTCATGTGTGAACGCAAGGTTCAGATTCTGACTTTATCCAATCTCTGAATATTCGCAAGGTTATTCAATAACCAATACATTCGTTATAAAAATATCCTTTATACATCATCGTCATTCCTGTAGTTTACTAAAACAGGTAACTAACATAGCCTCATCTTACTGCTATAATGGATAACCTCCATTTATAACTCAAGGTTTACATAGACAAATTCACGTACATCATATACCGTCATCACAGCTAAATAATTACAATAAAGAGATATTTAGCAACCTTCCTGTTTCCATGCATCTCTAATCTTTATCACCACGATATCAAGATAATTGCATTGCATCGTAAAATCTGCAAAAGTTTTATTTTGCAAGAATGAGCACGACGGCTCAACAAGAACTAACAGTTTTCATATTTCATGCTTCACGTAACACATAAGTTTGCATTTTATCCATGCACCATGATTCTCATACTATGCATCTTACTCATGCATTATAAATCTTATGTAATTCATCAATATATATGCATCATGCATCTTATAACATGCCTCATGCATCTCACATTGTATGTTTACAATAATTCAAGTTCCACATAGAATAATATAGTCACATAATTGCACATAATACACATCTTAATCATGCTCGCATATAATCCACATAACAGTGAAAGATTTATTGATCAAGTCATATACATCAATACATATAAAAAAATCAACAAGTTACTGAAAGAACTTGCCTTTAAGCGTTCCTTGCCAAATTATGATGGCTCGTCCTTTAATATCCTACACAATTTATTTAACAATAAAACACCAATTAGCCACTAAAAAGGCTTCATATAATGGTTTACATTATTAGAAATTCTCATCTCCTATTGTTCACGCATTATAGACAATTAACGCGATTAACACTAAATCATTTCTCGGTGTCGCGTCATTTGAAAACGTTATGACCCTCATCATCATCAATCCTTATAGGCTTACAATAATCCTACTTCATGTCTTATAATGTTCATTTTGTTTAAAACGAAACACTATTTAAGTCCATTAACACTTGCCATGGCGTTTCGACGTTTACCCGTCTCACGCCTAATTCGCCTCTTTTACATGTGCTTAACATGCTCATACATTGGGTTATAATACACTATCATGTTTCATTATTATTAGAAATAAAATATTAAACAAAGTTATACACACTTGTCGCGGCGTTACGACGCTTGCACGCCCATACGCCAACCTTGTTTACTCGAACGCCCAAGTGACACGCAATTGCGTACGCCTAACATGCCCATTAGAATTGTCCAATACCCAATGGTTAATGTTAAGTATCATTATAAATCATAATAATCATGTTTTAGAACTTAGAACATCATTTAACAATGTCGGGAGCATTATACTATGCACACACGCATGACCGACGCCTACCGTTTACACAATAGCCCTAAAAACGGTTAATTTCAAAATTGTTTTAGGTAATAAATTTCAATTCTAATTAGTGGATATTGTAGGTCTATCTCTAAGCTTTCCGGATCATCTTGAATCGCCTAAATCCGAGTCCGTATGAGAAAGTTATGGCCATTTCCCCAACGGACGTCGAAGCTGAGTCGGGCAGCGCACACGCGGGCGGGCGGCACCAGGCGCACGGCGTGCGGCAGCGCGCGCGCGCGGGCGCGCGGGGCCTTGGTGCGGGCGCGCGGCTGGCCTGGTGGCCCTTGTCAGACATCGCGATTTTGACCCTCCTTCACTCCAAACCTCATAACTTCTTCTCTAGACCTTCAAATTGATCCGTTCTGGACTCTATGGACTCCTAAGACATAGAGCTACAACATATCAAAAATTCAGAGCTACCCATTAACATTAACATGGCCAAATCTTAGGCCAAAGTATCGACTCATGCTTTGTTTTGAATGTTCTAAGTGTTCTTCACTAAAATCATCACCAAATCTTTGTTTTAACACCTTTTTACTCGATTCCAGTTGGGTTAACTTGGTAATCCATGGAACTACAATACCATAACAACAAATAAATTAAACCAACACGAAATATTAGCTACAGATTATCCAAAACAGTCCATAGGTCCAAGATTTGTCCAAAATGTCCATTGTTCTTCATCCTCTTCATGTTCTTCATCCTCCTTAAGCATAGGTACGAATTTCTTCCATTTTTGTTCCACTTTGATGTTATTAATAGCTTACATAACCTCTTAACAACATCAACAATCATCCATAACAAACAATAACAACAAGACTCGCAAGAAAACCCACCCATGAGCATAAAAGCTCTAAAAACCAAAAACTTTGGAAAATCTTTTACAAAACTCAAACGAAATAGATTTAATGAGATGTTACCTCTGTAAATCTCTTATAGATGATAGAGAAGCTAGCTAGGGTTTATTAGAGTTTCTTGAAGCTCTTCCTCTTCTTCTTCTCTTCCACTCGCGCTCTCTTCTTCTTCCTTCTTCCTTTTTCCGGCGACTTTCTTCCTTTTCCGGCGACTTTTCCGGCGACCTTCTCCTTCTTTCTTCTTCCTCTTGGCTGCAGATTTTCCCTCTCTCTCTCTCTCTAATTGAGCTGATGGTATGGGAGAGAAGGAATGCAAGAAAGAATGAATGATTTGGGAGGAGTGGAGGAGTGATTTTTGGAGTAGTGGGTTAGGTGCTCAAGGTTGGCTAACAAATTCAAATGTTTGTCAGCAACTCCCTTCTTGCTCTCATTTAATTGGTCTAATGTGGTTGGATGGTTCCCACTTGGAGTAACAAGCCAAAATAAATACCCGAAAACACCAAAAATATATCCGAAAACTCCCACTTTTGTACCAAAACTGGTAAATAACTCTACCCAAAACTAAAATGGGTATTACCATAAATATTGGGATGGTTAAAAATAATTATTATGGGATTTGTCCAAATATTCGGAACACTCATATCTTACATTTCGGATACGGATAAAATCACGTATCGGCTCAAATAAAATTTCTGAGACTTGAAAAAATTATTCGTACGCATACACGTATTTATGAAATTATTCAACATCGAAAATGACACAAAAATTTTATGACGTGAATAGTGCCTCGGGAAACGTGCCCCGTAAATAGTGATTTTGCGATCTTTCGCAAAATCAATTATTCACTCATACGATTCAATAACGCATAAAAATTCATACATTGACATCATCCAAGTTATAAAATAACCTTTAAAACTCGTCACATAAAAATAATATTTAATCCATTTAATAATATTAATAATCCCAAATTACAAGGGTATTCACGATTCGCGATCGCTGCTCTTCACGATTAACTCCCCATAATCATATACGTCATCGCACATATACCCACCCATATTTTGGGTTAGCTCATCTACCACAAATAACTCGTTCAATAATGTTATCCTTCAACTATTTATTTAATCTAATAAATAGTACTCTAGCGATATTTCTTGAAACCACCAAATTAACTTATACGAACACTTTCGTACTTACTAATCATCACCTACACATAATCTAGGTTATAATATAACCTTTAAACACTTACCACATAATATTATTAATAAAAGTCTATTTTATTCAATAATATTCATAAGCTCGGATTATCCAGCTATCCACGACTCGCGATCGTCACAATAATTAAGTATTAACTCATTCATTCCGAATCTATGTATTTATTTCACATTTTATATATATATATATATATATATATATATATATATATATATTAAGCTCACCAAAAATCACAAAGATATATATAACACATATATATATATATTCAAACTCGAATCATAATAAGAATTATTCTATATTAAATTCTTATTATAATTATTCTCGAAAATCCGGGTTGTCACATCCTTCCCTCCTTATAAGGATTCCGTCCTCAGAATCACAAATATCAAACCTCTTACTCGATTTTTGTCTAATTTCTTCCGAAATTTTATCGTTGAATAATTTCAACGTATTACTAAAACATAGACTTTATATAACCTATTTAATCTCTGAGTATTATCCTATGTTTAACCCATCAATTTCCTTTTCTAAGGATCATTGTATGCCACCATCATCATAATAATTTAATATTATGATTTACTAATTCATAAACATCCGGGATATCACAGAGAGAGCACATCAGAGAGAAAAAAAGAAATTAATCTTTTGTCTACGGCGCTGATCAGAAGCGATTAGGTTTTTATGTGCCTTATTTTCGACGGAACTTCCGTCGAAATTAGGTCCCTCAGAAATAACTAATTTCGAAGGAATTTTCGTCGAGATTATATATCCATCTGTTGAGATTTGGTTTGGTGCTGACGGAAAAACTGGCGCCAAGGGGTATTACTATTTTTCAACAGAATTTCGTCGAGATTAAAATATTATCGACGGACTTATGTTTGACTGAATTTTTTGTCGAAAATATAGCTATCTCCGACGGAATTAATTCTGAATTCCGTCGGAATTAGATAATTTTCTTGTAGTGCATGGATGTGGAGGATATACAATCTATAGTGTCTAGCTAGGAGTGAAAAACAAACACAAAAGAACATCATTCAAATGAAAAGTTTGATAGTTTTGAAGAAGAAATTATTTTCGAACAACACACTAAAACATCGTCTATCGTTGTTGAGGGAAGATGGTGATTTAAGATTTAGGAGTTGGAAACTAAGGATTTGTTTTATACTTTACGTCTTAATTTCAGTGTCTATTGGCAAGGAATTGGACCATGAAGTTCCAAGCATGTGTTTAGAGAAGCGAACAACATGGCGGACATTTTTGCAAGAAATGCTACTACTCAATCGGAGGGTTTTTGTTACTTTCATGCTACCATCATCTTTTGTTTACTCTTTTATAAACTGTGATATTATAGAAAAAGCTACCCCTAAATGTGTAGCTCAATATTTGAACAATCTGGCTCCGTAAGTTAAGTCTTTAATATATGAAGATATTTATTATTTTTTAAAAAGGTTTAGGAGTTGTTGTAACACTGAAAATAGGTTAGTGTTAGTTCATGATGTTCATCCTATGATAGGGTCCTATATGGTAGCTCGGGTCAAGTCTAGTATGATCTGAGACCTAGTCCTACGAGTCAAAGAAAAAGGTTAGAAGGACCCTCAGGGGAGTCCTTGGGAGTTTCCTCTAGTATGAGTGTTAGGGGTTGTTCGGGAGCTCCTTATAAGGAGCTTTTTACTGTTCTAGCGTTCTGCCATGACGTATTTAATGACTTATTTTTTAACTTATAAGTAAAAAAAATAAGTAACAATTTATAACTTAAAAAAATGACTTATAAGTCATTCTAAATAAGTTATTTTGACCAAATGTAATGTCTATTTTACCCCTCTACAGACTTGCTAAATTACATCTGTCGACGCCGGGTTTTTCTCGTCTCTAGATCTTTTCCTATTTTAGCCTTTTGATTTAATGATTCTTTGGAAAAGGTCGGCACTGATGTCGACGGGGTTTTGAAAGATCGTTCTTTTATGATGAGCCAATTAACCAGAGTCGCCAGTTGGTATATTTGAAATGGATGTACCAACTCATCCGGGTTTTCATTTTTTATAAATCGATGGCTCATATGTGACTCCGAATTAATTGGTCTGCGAACCGAGATTCATAGAGTTCGGGGGCTTGCTTAAGCGAGGGGAAGGTGTTAGGCACCCCCCCCGACTTCCGTGAAACACGGTTACCGCAATCTTGATGCTTTCCTATCCTTTAATTCATGAAGTGTGTATGTACGCGCGCGTGTGTGTTTGTGCCTATGTGAATGTTGTGGTGAGTTTGTATGAAAGAATCATTTGGATTTTTTAGGGAAAGTCGTGCTTCAATTTGAGAACGCTTCAGAATGTCTTTTCGGTTTATACGAGAAAGCTTTATTTTTTATTAGAAAGGTTTGATTTTAATTGTCAAAACTACAAGGTTTTCATTAGGTGTTGTTTTGGCAAAACAAGAGTTTTAAACCTTCGTCAAAATAGGAATCGAGATCTATACGTTGCTTTCGTAACTCAAATGATGGGCAACTTCTAGAATCTCTTTAACCCTATGCACAACGGTTTAATAAAACGCCATTATTTATTTTATAAATCATTTTTTGTGATGTTTGAAAACGATTTTTCCTTTAGCCTTCTCGTTGAATAGGAATCAACATTCATTAGCATTCCCAAATTTTAGCCTCGTGACTCTAATAACCTAGTTTGATTGATTTTATGAAAATCTTATCGTTTAGGTTTGAAAAAAATTTCATCTCATAAATCAAATCGAGCATAAACATGCGTCGGGGCTATTCATGGGCATGTAAGCCATCAAAATAACCCCAAACGCCTACAATCACAAGTTTCACTATTTCGGGGCCTTAAACACGATTCTCGCCTTGGCGTCGTTTTAAGGCCCGACGATTACATATTTACAATGAAAGGTACATCGAATTTATTACATATATCAAAAGATGTCCATCATCGGATTTGGACCACGGGGTCGCTTTCCTAGGCTCACATCCAAAATCGCTATACACCCACAAGATCCTGAAAATAGCAATCTAAACAATCTTTGCACAATACATCATTATAACGAGCTAAAATTTCACCAAATGGATATCATCGGGCCATTAAGAGAATTTCGTTCCATTTGGAACCCACACTAATAGCCTCAATACCACGGATTCACAACAATATACAAGAACAACTACATTTTAATATAATTCGGATGACAAAAAGCTTGGCAAAAAATGGTATAACAAAATGCTAAAACAAAGGATTTTTCACCTTGCAAATAATCCCCACAATATGTATGAATTCGTGTATTGAATAGAGTAGAAAATATGAGATGTAATCTCACAAAATGGGTACAATTTCTCACTATTTCTCACTCTTTTCTCTCTTAATTTCTGCTGTTTTCTTCTTCTTTCCGAACTGCTGCTCAATTCTGTCCACTCTCTCCTCTGAACTGTATGCTGAATGAGCTGAAATAGGCTGCATTAGGGCAGCCGCAGATTGATCTGCGGCCTAGCCGCAGATTGATCTGCGGCTGGCTGGCCCAGCCCCCATCGCACTCAGCTGGTTTCCTGGTTTCGAGTCCCGTGCGCACCACCATTATTTTAATCGTTTGGCCACAGATCAATCCGCGGCTGGGTGGGCTGATTTTCTCGATTTCCGTGCCGCACCTCGATTCGCGTGTCGTGATGTCAGTTTTCGCCGACAGGTTTGTATTTTGCAGTCCGGGAATCACTAGGAGACGTGCCGCATCATTCGGGCATGCTCATTTCGGACGGCCCTGCTGTCACGTCGGTTTCGGTTGTAAATCGTCGCGGTGGCGTCGAATGTTCGCACTTGTGCCCATTCCTTCGCTCCCGTAAGCCGGTTCAATTGACGATTTTGCCCTCCTGTCACGGTTAGTGTACGAAGCGCAAAATTTGGGTGTCTACAACTGCCCCTCTTTATCATGTTTATGAAATGTTAAATGAAATGAACATGATAAAGAAGTAGACACACGATGCATGAATGACAGTGCATAAGAATGACAGTGCATACATGATGCAACACATACAACTTATGATGCAACGCAAGATGTAAGGCATGCGACACATTCGTAAAGGTGTCAATGCATCAATCCCTAACCTGTCGCTCGTCTTGTAATCGTCGGGTCTCGTATCCGGTCGATTGTCCTGTGAGTGTCGGGTGATGTATCCGGTCGCTCGTCTGGTCGGGGCCGGGTCTCGTATCCGGTCACCCATCTCGTAATCACCTTACTTCATCGCATTGTCATCAGAGGAAGTTATTCTTCTTGACACCTAACCTGCATGGATCGCGTACAGAGTTATCATCTATTCAATGCGTGTGAAACAACATTTAAAATGCAAATTTGATGAAAAATGACCCCTGTACAGTCTCTTGATACTGTTCTACAGATGTCATCATTTGTCGGGGTTTGCTTGGATCTCAGCCCTTCCCAGGGATCGCTCACTTTTTGGATATTAGCCCTTCCCAGGGGTTGCTTGATCGCCGGTTATCGTCGCCGGTCGATCGTCTCGTCGGGGCCGGGTTTCGTCGCCGGTCACCCATCTCGTAATCGCCGGTTATCGTCGCCGGTCGACCATCTCGTCGGGGCCGGGTTTCATCGCCGGTCACCCATCTCGTAACCCCCGGTTATCGTCGCCGGTTGGTTATCTCGTCGGAGCCGGTTTTCGTCGCCGGACATCCATCTCGTAATCGCCGGTTATCGTCGCCGGTCGATTGTCTCGTCGGGGCCGGGTATCGTCGCCGGTAACCCATCTCGTAACCCCGGTTATCGTCGCCGGTTGGTTGTCTTGTCGGAGCCGGTTTTCGTCGCCGGACATCCATCTCGTAATCGCCGGTTATCGTCGCCGGTCGATTGTCTTGTCGGGGCCGGTTATCGTCGCCGGTCACCCATCTCGTAACCCCCGGTTATCGTCGCCGGTTGGTTGTCTTGTCGGAGCCGGTTTTCGTCGCCGGACATCCATCTCGTAATCGCCGGTTATCGTCGCCGGTCGATTGTCTTGTCGGGGCCGGTTTTCGTCGCCGGACACCCATCTTGTAACCCCCGGTTATCGTCGCCGGTTGGTTATCTTGTCGGAGCCGGTTTTCGTCGCCGGACAACCATCTCGTAATCGCCGGTTATCGTCGCCGGTCGATTGTCTTGTCGGGGCCGGTTTTCGTCGCCGGACACCCATCTCGTAACCCCCGGTTATCGTCGCCGGTTGGTTATCTTGGATCTCAGCCCTTCCCAGGGTTTGTTGTTTTTTGTCTTTTTCTTTTTCTGGATATCAGCCCTTCCCAGGGGTGCTCACCATCTTATTGTGGTTCGCGTGGATCTCAGCCCTTCCCAGGGTTTGTTGTTTTTTGTCTTTTTTCTTTTTGTGGATATCAGCCCTTCCTAGGGTTGCTCACCATCTTGTTGTGGTTCGCGTGGATCTCAGCCCTTCCCAGGGTTTGTTGTTTTTTATCTTTTTCTTTTTGTGGATATCAGCCCTTCCCAGGGGTGCTTACCATCTTGTTGTGGTTCGCGTGGATCTCAGCCCTTCCCAGGGTTTGTTGTTTTTTGTCTTTTTCTTTTTGTGGATATCAGCCCTTCCCAGGGGTGCTCACCATCTTGTTGTGGTTCGCGTGGATCTCAGCCCTTCCCAGGGTTTGTTGTTTTTTGCCTTTTTCTTTTTCTGGATATCAGCCCTTCCCAGGGGTGCTCACCATCTTGTTGTGGTTCGCGTGGATCTCAGCCCTTCCCAGGGTTTGTTGTTTTTTGTCTTTTTCTTTTTGTGGATATCAGCCCTTCCCAGGGGTGCTTACTATCTTGTTGTGGTTCGCGTGGATCTCAGCCCTTCCCAGGGTTTGTTGTTTTTTATCTTTTTTCTTTTTGTGGATATTAGCCCTTCCCAGGGGTGCTCACCATCTTGTTGTGGTTCGCGTGGATCTCAGCCCTTCCCAGGGTTTGTTGTTTTTTTGTCTTTTTCTTTTTGTGGATATCAGCCCTTCCCAGGGGTGCTCACCATCTTGTGGTGGTTCGCGTGGATCTCAGCCCTTCCCAGGGTTTGTTGTTTTTTTGTCTTTTTCTTTTTGTGGATATCAGCCCTTCCCAGGGGTGCTCACCATCTTGTTGTGGTTCGCGTGGATCTCAGCCCTTCCCAGGGGTGGTTGATTGGATTTGAGTGATTTTCTTTTGAAATGGGATGTGTGATCGGCTTCCTGTCCTGGATCTCCCACCAACATCGTCCACGTGCCATGCCACAAAAGCCATCACAGTCTGATCATTTGTGAGGTTGAAAGCGACGTGCCTATACTTTTCCATGGAGATTTTCATTTTGATCGTACCTGCATGCATGAGAAAGATGTTATGCATGATCTGGCAGATATGTTATGGACAGATGCATGTGCACAACATATGTTTAGATAGAAATGACCCTTGTTTAGTCAAATGATACGATTCGATAATTGTCGTTGTTTGCCAGCATTTGATTGGATCACGCCTCGTCGTGAAGTGTAATTTCTAGACTTCATCATTGGTTTGGTACTCTGCCTGTTCTTGGTCGTCTTCATTTCATCGAGTTGAGGCAGTCTGTTTTGCTCTCTGCAATGATCGACAGCTATGTTGGGCTCTTTGGCTTTTTGATCATTTTTGCTGGCCGATATGTTGTCGTCCTGCATTATATCATCCTTGTATGTGCTCATGCACGTGGATCATTTGGATGTCGAGGCAGTGATAGTCAGGATTGGGGATAGGCCCAATGACGAGAAGTTCTGTGCCGCCTCGGCTTCCTTCCACTTCACGATTCTTAACTGCCCCTGCCTTGGCGCGTGTTTTTACCAAGACTTTCTTTTGACAACTCGCGATGCTGACCGTGCTGAGTTATCCACAGCTCTACAAGATCCTGCATATCAGATGACTAACAAATGCCAAAACTTGAAGGCTCGGGCCGTTAGTGTTAGCTTAACACAAAGATATTATAATCTCGACAAAAATGCAGTTAAAGCACATGAAATTGAATATCTGTTGATCGCACAATCTAGCAAGTTGTGAACCGTGAATGTACTAGATTGGAGATTTTTATTTTTTTTTATTTTTTTTATTATTATTATTATTATTATTATTCAATCCCTCCCGAGTTGATGATTTTCCATTTGACGAGTTATGAAATCGTGAGAACACCTTCAAGCATTCATGGTACGTGAGTAAGGTCGAATTCAAAAGAACTACCTTCCCTCGTCCAAAGTATTTTGTCTCCATTCTCGACAACGTCCTTAGCAGGATTGACGTCATATGACAAATGCACTGTGCGATGCAGCACTCAGTAGGGGTTTCTCTTCTATGACTTCTTGTTTAAGGCCGAGAGTTTTTTTTTTTTTTTTTTTTTTGTATTATCTTCTCTTTTTATTAGCCCACTTCACTTGTCTCGTTTTCTTAGGCTATTCAAAGTTACCCATTTAACGAGTTTTGGACCAATGACTCCCAAACCAGATGGTTTTGGGGCATTAGGTGTACAGACACCCCTTCGGGTTTATTTACTCGAGTAACAAAGGCCACGGTTCGAGACAAGCTGGTGGTCTGCACTATTCATTCTTTGCTTGACCTTGCGCAAGATTCGTTTTCTTAGGCTTGAGTTACCCATGTAGCGAGTGTTAGGCCGGTGACTCCCAAACCAGACGGCTTTAGGGCACCAGATGCAGAGACACCCCTTAGGCTTAATTACTCGAGTAGCCCATGCCACGATTCGAATTTGCTCGGGCCTCCTCTACTGTAATGCTCGTTTTCTTAGGCTCTGAGTTACCCATATAACGAGTGTTGGGCCAGCGACTCCCAAACCAGGTGGCTTTAGGGCACTAGGTATAGAGACACCCCTTGGGCTTAATTACTCGAATAACCTAGGCCACGATTCGAGACATTATCCTGATAATCATTTATCGTCTGACTTCTTGATATTTGCTTGATAATTATTGACTGTCTGACTACGTGTTAATTGCCATCAACATCGTCATAGTTTTATACCCCACAACTGAAAGTTTGTGCAAATGCAAAGTGAAGGCTGTCACATGAGGTCGATTCTGCCGCAAACGTTGCTTTGAATTAAGGCTTTGTACCCGATCAAAAGGTTGAATAGCCTTCTTCGTCTAATCATACTCACGATCGTGCTCCACGGTTGCTTGTCAGAATTAATCCGATTCCTATCAAGCCAAATAAAATCCCCTTTCACGCGGATCATCGTATCCCGGGAAAACTATGCTTGACAAATGCTAGATGATCGTACCGTTGAAGGTTGAATTGACATGAGGTAGCATTTGATGGTGATGGTGCATGTTGATGGGATTGTTGCATGGGTGCTAATTTGCACGTCATCACCTCCTGGGTAGTTGATAAATGCCCCAGTGTTAAGCTGCCTTTTTTGTGATCTCCCTCGTACTGGTTGCCTTGGTACCTCGTTGGGCTGACAAAAGATCCGGTCCTTTGACTTGTTGAAAGGTTTGGGGGATTTTTGATTTTTGAGATTTTTGATTTTTGATTTTTTTTTTTTTTTTTTTTTTGGTGGTCGAATTTCCCCTACTCTGGGTCTTTGTAATCGTCAGGGTTTCTGATGTTTTGATGGCGAAGGTTTGGTCTAAGTCGGGTTTGGGGTTTACCTTCGACCCATCCTTTGATCTTGCCAGGCGTATTGTCGATATCTGTCTCGTCCTGCTCGATCCCCATCAGATCGAAATCTAGCTTTATACCCAAAATCGTGATCTTCCTTCAAATTTGGCCTATCGCTTGTCAGGCTAGAGTGCCTCAAATCAGGGTACCTGACATAAAACAAAAATGCTTGTCATATATATAAAACATTTCAGCACATGATCTTCTTTTTGGATAACATGACAAAATGACATGAGCGTGCAGGGATTTGAAATAAATTCAGAATTTTAAAACCCATTGATCTTCTACTGGTCGGGATTCATTGTCATACTCCTGGATTTACCCCTTCCTGGATATCACCTGATGCACGGTCCAACTGGCCACGGTGAGGTCAAGCAATGGAGCTCATTAGGGGGTACATGGATCGCATTGGCATGGATCCGGCATTGATGGCATTTCTTGACATGAGTATCGCAGTCAGTTTTCATGGTTAGCCAGTAGTGACCCGTTCACATGATTTTCTTTGCCAAAAATGTTCCGCTCATATGGGCTCGCACACATCGTCATGTACTTCGTTCATTAATCAGTGGGCTTTTTCGGCTTCCAGATATCTCAGCAGTCCCGTAGCTAGGTCCCATTTATGCAAATTGTCTCCGCTTAGGAAGAATTTCACTGCCCATCTTTGGATTCTCTTTCCTCGGTCAGATCTGCATTTTCGGGAGAGGAGCTGTCTCGAAGGAACTCTTTACTGTTTTGATACCAAGCCAATTTAGGGATGGCGTCACTATGGGAGATCTCTCCAATCTGATCCTCATAGGGCGGACAAGTCTGTACCGCAATTCCCAGGGCTAATCTCAGTCCCAGGATGCATCCCTCGCATTCGGTCGTATTGTTGGAGTGGCAGAACTGTAATTTCATGGCTACCGGCATCTGCCATTTGGATGGGTGGAGTATGGACTTTACGGCCTCTCAGTTGGGTCCTAGGGGCAATCTCACAAAACAAACCAGGGCCGTAGTTTAGTACTGTGCCAGTTACAAGTTGGCAGATGCATGTCAATACTGATGTATGATTATCATTCATTTTTTTTTTTTTTCGGTTCTCTAATCTTATCCTGCAACACAAGGTCAGTGTTTGATGACATGATAGTATTTAGAAGTTTTAGAAAACCTTGGTACGTGGCACGGATTGCCTTCCTGCAAAACCATGTCAGTATTCTCTTTATATGTTCAGGTGATGTAATCACATGACACATGACATATTTATTACGATGATGTCGATATGACAGTTGTATGCCTTTACATGACATTTATTTATTCGACTGAATGATAAAAGGGCATGAAGAAGCTTCCCTTTCGTTAGGTTTATCAGAGGCTGACCTACCCTAGGGTTACTCTCGCGGGCTTTTCGGCATGAAGGTCCCCAAATCTTCGCAATCTACTCGTCTGAGTCCTTCCGATTGGAGCAGATTTGGGTGGTGCGTTTCCTGAGCCATCTCCGGGGAGCAGCCCCTTCGAGTCCAGTAATAAGCAACCGACAGGTTCGCCTCAGGAGGAGGTACTCTCTCAACATACATTCACATTCATCGTCCTCACCGTATGCAAATGATTACTTTAAAGTAAAGCAATTCCATTCAATCATTCATTCATTGGGCAAAACACACATTCACACACCAAAAGTACAAAAGATCAAAATATCGCATGCACACACATATTCATGATTTTTAAAGGATAGGATAGCATCAAGATTTGAACGCGGCTTAAGCCCTCTAATGTCCCCAGCAGAGTCGCCAGCTGTCGACGCCGGGTTTTCTCGTGTGTAGATCTTTTCCTATTTTAGCCTTTTGATTTAATGATTTTTTAGAAAAGGTCGGCACTGATGTCGACGGGGTTTTGAAAGATCGTTCTTTTATGATGAGCCAATTAACCAGAGTCGCCAGTTGGTATATTTGAAATGGATGTACCAACTCATCCGGGTTTTCATTTTTTATAAATCGATGGCTCATATGTGACTCCGAATTAATTGGTCTGCGAACCGAGATTCATAGAGTTCGGGGGCTTGCTTAAGCGAGGGGAAGGTGTTAGGCACCCCCCCCGACTTCCGTGAAACACGGTTACCGCAATCTTGATGCTTTCCTATCCTTTAATTCATGAAGTGTGTATGTACGCGCGCGTGTGTGTTTGTGCCTATGTGAATGTTGTGGTGAGTTTGTATGAAAGAATCATTTGGATTTTTTAGGGAAAGTCGTGCTTCAATTTGAGAACGCTTCAGAATGTCTTTTCGGTTTATACGAGAAAGCTTTATTTTTTATTAGAAAGGTTTGATTTTAATTGTCAAAACTACAAGGTTTTCATTAGGTGTTGTTTTGGCAAAACAAGAGTTTTAAACCTTCGTCAAAATAGGAATCGAGATCTATACGTTGCTTTCGTAACTCAAATGATGGGCAACTTCTAGAATCTCTTTAACCCTATGCACAACGGTTTAATAAAACGCCATTTATTTATAAAATCATTTTTTGTGATGTTTGAAAACGATTTTTCCTTTAGCCTTCTCGTTGAATAGGAATCAACATTCATTAGCATTCCCAAATTTTAGCCTCGTGACTCTAATAACCTAGTTTGATTGATTTTATGAAAATCTTATCGTTTAGCTTTGAAATCAATTTCATCTCATAAATCAAATCGAGCATAAACACGCGTCGGGGCTATTCATGGGCATGTAAGCCATCAAAATAACCCCAAACGCCTACAATCACAAGTTTCACTATTTCGGGGCCTTAAACACGATTCTCGCCTTGGCGTCGTTTTAAGGCCCGACGATTACATATTTACAATGAAAGGTACATCGAATTTATTACATATATCAAAAGATGTCCATCATCGGATTTGGACCACGGGGTCGCTTTCCTAGGCTCACATCCAAAATCGCTATACACCCACAAGATCCTGAAAATAGCAATCTAAACAATCTATGCACAATACATCATTATAACGAGCTAAAATTTCACCAAATGGATATCATCGGGCCATTAAGAGGAATTTCGTTCCATTTGGAACCCTCACTAATAGCCCTCAATCCACGGATTCACAACAATATACAAGAACAACTACATTTAATATAATTCGGATGACAAAAAGCTTGGCAAAAAATGGTATAACAAAATGCTAAAACAAAGGATTTTTCACCTTGCAAATAATCCCCACAATATGTATGAATTCGTGTATTGAATAGAGTAGAAAATATGAGATGTAATCTCACAAAATGGGTACAATTTCTCACTATTTCTCACTCTTTTCTCTCTTAATTTCTGCTGTTTTCTTCTTCTTTCCGAACTGCTGCTCAATTCTGTCCACTCTCTCCTCTGAACTGTATGCTGAATGAGCTGAAATAGGCTGCATTAGGGCAGCCGCAGATTGATCTGCGGCCTAGCCGCAGATTGATCTGCGGCTGGCTGGCCCACCCCCCATCGCACTCAGCTGGTTTCCTGGTTTCGAGTCCCGTGCGCACCACCATTATTTTAATCGTTTGGCCGCAGATCAATCCGCGGCTGGGTGGGCTGATTTTCTCGATTTCCGTGCCGCACCTCGATTCGCGTGTCGTGATGTCAGTTTTCGCCGACAGGTTTGTATTTTGCAGTCCGGGAATCACTGGGAGACGTGCCGCATCATTCGGGCATGCTCATTTCGGACGGCCCTGTTGTCACGTCGGTTTCGGTTGTAAATCGTCGCGGTGGCGTCGAATGTTCGCACTTGTGCCCATTCCTTCGCTCCCGTAAGCCGGTTCAATTGACGATTTTGCCCTCCTGTCACGGTTAGTGTACGAAGCGCAAAATTTGGGTGTCTACAACATCTCTACCCCTCCTAACCTAAAAAGCCTAACGTAAACATTTTTCACTTCACATCGGCGAAGCTCTGATCTTCTCTGATCTGCTCTCTCTTGGCGCTCGATCCGGCAATTCTCCTTCTTTCGCTCCGCGGCTGTTACTCCTACTACTCATTCTACTCTTCAATTGCTGCTACTCCTTCGATTGTTGTAAGGTACCAAACCCTAGACTAAATATTTGATATGTATATATATATATGTGTGTGTGTGTGTGTATTATGTTATGTTTGAATCTTTGGCATGTGGTATTTCTTCTTCATTAATTTTGAGTGTAATATAAAAGATGAGTATGTTGAATACTTGAATCTATCTGTGACTTTGTTGTTTTTGTTTTGTAAAAATATAAATTAAAAAAAGTGAACTTTGTTGTTCTGGGAATTATAGATTGCATATCATGCAGTTAGTGTCTATTGATCATGGTTTGAAAAACAGCTAAGGACTTTTAATTTTTTGTTCATATAGTGTAGCAAACCTCATTTTTTACACAGTTGAAATGAGACTCTCTCCTTCAATGGACGGTTAGGCGCCATAAGAGACTCTGTCCTTATATAAAATATTAGTACTATTTTTAAACTTACCAAAACACTAGAAGTGAAGAAACAACTTGTAGTACAAAAAGTAAAGCTGAACAATTAGTAATGATGAAGAGTTCGCACATTTTATTCATTTAATTCTTTAGCAATACAATAAATATTGGATGGGAAGAAAAATTTCCTTAAAGAACTATCCCTAAAGCACAAGAAAAAATAATATTTGAAGTGTTCAGGTTCAGCTTAGTAAAAGTGAAAAAATAAAAAAATTAAAGTAAAAAACAAACAACCCAAATGCAACTTACTGCTAAGGTGCTGAACAAGAAATAACAAGAAGTTGTTCATGACTAAGCATTTGGAGGGACTGACTTGGGAGGTTTTGGTTGTGGATAAGCCTGATTTTGATGCATTTTGCCTCTTGGGTGGGAAGATTGTTGTGTATACGGGTTTGCTTAAACATCTCAAGTCAGATGCAGAGATTGCGACAGTAATTGGGCATGCGGTATGATGCATGCTGCTTAATTTCTTTAAATAATAGAGCTAGAGCATACAAATTGTTAATTTCAACATTAGCTAATGAAGTAGTGCTTATTTGTTGTTGATTGATTGTGATTAACTGTTGTTTGATTTTATTTATGTTTGAATACATAGGTTGGGCATGTTGTTGCTAGACATGCTGCGAAAAATTATGCAAAGTATCTGTGGTTTAGCATCATACAAATTGTTCTTATTTGTTTGGCTAGTTTTGATGGAGCTCATCAACGGTCTCGCATTAATCCTGATAATATCAAAAGGATAACAAAGTTTTTGCTTGAACTTCCTTTTTCACGAAGGTACATTAATTATACATCCTAGTTTTGCTTTAAAAATTAATTGAATTAGGACTTAGGAGGCATATATAGCCAAGACTCTTCCTTGGAGATCCTTTGTTGTTTGTTAGAACAGCCTTTACATGTGCAAGAGCCAAGTATATGACTATAAGTTGATACTGTTAGCTTCTTGTTATTTCTAGATTGTCTCCGACAAACTTTGGCATAAAATTGCTACTGTAAGATACCAAAGTTGCTAATGTCATTACAGATGTGTTCAAATAATAAAGTTTGTTGTTCATTGTTTGCTTGAAGATTGCAGCTACTTAAATGGTCGTTAATAAATTTCTCTATAATTGTCAACACTATGCCACATTTTTCATTCTAATCCCACTCCTTGAAATATTTGCATTCCCTGTTTTCTTCTTGTTTTACATTTTTTTTTACCTTTCGCCATTGATGTATTGTAGTTTTTGAGTCTCTCTGTGCTACATAATAGCCTCATTTAAAACTTCTTAAGAAGTCAGATTTTATGGCCATTTGTGCATTGTTAATGGTGGTGCCAATTAACTTTTGGAAACATAGTAAGTAAAACATATGGATTATAGCAAAAGACGCTACTCAAGATGTTGCCAAGGTGAGTTACATGTTGACGTTATTTTCTACTATATAAATTGGTCAGTTATAGGATATGGAGTATGTTGTATAATCCCTTTGCTGATATCTCCCAGGATGGTGGCGGCATGGTTGACTTATGGGATGACAAAGGTCTTATTCTTTTTTCATTGAAATTTTGATGTTGATTATGGTTTCTTGTTGTGATATTGTTTTAGCTTATACTTTTTTTTACATTCCTGCAGGTGAACAAAAAGTCAAAATCCAAAAAGGTAAAGCAACTATTTAAGTATATTGTTACCTCTTCTTTAGCTGCAGTTCTTTTCCCCTATTGTCAATGCATAGATGTTACATGGTTACTCTTGTGCAAAAATACGATGGCAAAAGCATTGATTTCTTCTTTAATGTAAAAATAGTATCATTGTATTTCAATGATAATGTGTATACTTCTGTTATTGTCCACCATGGATTTATCATCGACAGTTGCTGGCAGATGTCCAAACCTTCGATTATTCCTGCTGTAGAAGTTGAGCCTTTTGGATGCTCATTCAATCCCTCCTCTAATAGTCACCAGGTGCTTTTTGGATATTAATATTTGAAGTTGGTTAGATAGCTCTTGCTGCATGTAAATGGAACTTTTTGTAACTTTTATATGGTGTCAATTTCAGGATTCTCTAGCTCGCGCAGTTGCAGATGAGATGCAGAAAATATATCAAAATGAGAAGGAGGGATATCGTCCAGAAGATATTATTGTTGGCGGTGATGACAATGTTGTACATTGGGGTGGATCTACTTCAGTTATTAATAGTTTAATTATGCAAGCAACAAGAGATAATATTGCATTAAGAATCTCTAACTTGAAATAAAATTGTAGATATATTTAGAGAATTTGTTTAGGTTTTTATTTAGTGTAATTGTGGATGATTGTTATGATATGATATTGAATCAATGTATCTTTTTATAATTTCCTTTTTAGTAATCTGAACACAATAGCAATTCATTTTCCCTGCACATCTATTTTGTTATTCGAAATATCCAAGTTCTTAACATTTTAGTTTAGAGAAATGTTATAAATTATTGTATTTTATTTTAATAAAATTTCTGGACACCTCCTAGACCAATGTTAATTCCACCTAAAATCAATTTTTGTGTAAGGTAATCACAACCGAGCAATTTCATTTCTAGGGACAACAATTGACCAGGGCATTGCCTATGTGCTGATGTTAGTGGCTCTGGTGCTAGCATACATCATCCACACCCTTGACTCTCCCATCAACCTTTAAGCTAAACTAAGATTATTGGTTTTCATGCCTAATGATGAACAATAAGCTGTTTACCAATAAGTTATTTCAATAAGTCGTTTACCAATAAGCTGTTTAAATAATAAGTTGTTTACTAATAAGTTATTCAAATAATAAGTTGTTTAAATAATAAGCTGTTTACCAATAATAAGGACTAATAAGCTGTTTACCAATAAGTTGTTTACCACTAATAGCTGTTTACCAATAAGTTGTTTACTATTAATAAGTTGTTTATCAATAAGAAGTTGTTTAAATAATAAGTTGTTTATTAATAATAAGTTGTTTACCAATGAGCTGTTTAAATAAGTTGTTTACCAATAAGTTGTTTAAATAATAAGTTGTTTACCAATAAGCCGTTTAAATAATAAGTTGTTTACCAATAAGCTGCTTAAATAAGTTGGTTACCAATAAGCTGTTTAAATAATAAATTGTTTACCAATAAACTGTTTACCAATCAGTTGTTTAAATAAGTTGTTTACCAATAATAAGTTGTTTACCAATGAGCTGTTTAAATAAGTTGTTTACCAATAATAAGTTGTTTACCAATAAGTTGATTAAATAATAAGTTATTTAAATAATAAGTTGTTTACCAATAAGCTGTTTAAATAATAAGTTGCTTACCAATAAGCTGCTTAAATAAGTTGGTTACAAATAAGCTGTTTAAATAATAAATTGTTTATCAATAAGTTGTTTAAATAAGTTGTTTACCAATAAGCTGTTTAAATAATAAGATGTTTAAATAATAAGCTATCTACCAATAAGCTATTTAAATAAGTTGTTTACCAATAATAACCTTCGATATGATAATGAATCAATGTATCTTTTTATAATGTCCTTTTTAATAATCTTTACATTTTATTTTAACTTATAAGTCATTATCAGCTGAACACCTTCATAACTTGTTTTAACTTAATTTGTGACTTATAAGTCATTATCAGCCGAACGCTTTTACTTATAAGTTTCAACTTAAAACAACTTATAAGTCAACTTATATTTTAACTTATAAGTCATTTTAAAATAAGTCATTCCCGAACAGGCCTTTACACTCTGTTTCTGAGTTTTAAAATGGACAGAAAAGAAAAGAAATGGACGAAAAATTTAAGTTTTCTTTTCCAATTCCTATGTTTCTGAGTTTTTTGATAAACAGAAAAGAAAAGAAATGGATAGAAAACTTGGCTACTTTTTCTGTCAAAGTTTTCCATCCAAAATTGGCCTGATTTGGACTGAAAAGAAATTAGAATAAGTAATATTTTTATAATTCTCGTATTATCCTCAATTTTCAATATAATAAATTTTAAATTACAACTCATGTCCCCAATTTGTTAAAGTATTGAGAATATTGAACCCATGGTGAATGGATGCAATGCTCAAGAATGACATGGTACCATCTTCGAAAGACTCCTCAGCACCTTTTCTTCTTCCGACAAAGTCAATATCGCAATGGATGCATCCACTGTGCCTGCAAACAAGTCAACAGTGAATGAAAGTAGCACCTCGTAATTTTATTGGTAAAAGAGGTCTGACCACAAATCTCCACTGAAGTACGTTTTCTTCAATTACTTGACTGCTTCTGCAAATGTAAATAGTGAGGGGGAAAAGGGGAGTAAGAAAACAATTTATTCATTCACACATAATTTGGAAAGACAGTAAAAACATATATTTTGAGCTTAAATGACTTCACTGGTGTCCCATGAAAATAACATTTGAACAAGTCATCTCTGTCTCAAACAACCTTAACATTGAAATTATTAGGTTGCATTAGAACCATCTGCAAACGTTAAATAAAGTGTAGAAAGTGCAGGCCAAAGTACTAGCTCGAAATAGAGTAAAAGGCTTTCTAGAATTATTGCAACTATTGGATCTCAAGAATTTTCATTGTAGGTGCATCAGTATGTACAGAGAATGTTTACATTCCAAGTTTCATCACAAAATCATAAGTATACCGTAATGAGCAGTGTGCTTTACAAAATTTTCAATTTGAAGGTACAAGAAGAAATTACCTATACGCTACGTTTGTTTACAAAAATGATAAATGAGATAGGACTATTTGTACTAAATTACTAATTTAACTTGCATATTTTTATTCATGGTTCAATGGTTATAATTAATAGAAGGGTAAATTTGTAAAAGTGATATTTTTCTTTTCTTTTCATTGGAACTCAAAAACGCAAGAAAAGAAAATTTTTAAATTTTCTATTCTTTTCTATTAAAAACTCAAAAACAACATAAAGGAAAACTTTAAGTTTTATATTTTTTTCTTTTCTGTTCTAATTTAAGTTTTCTATTCTTTTTTTTTCGTTCAAAACTCAGAAACAGAGGGTTAGTGTGGTCTCTGTAGAGAGGGTCCCTCTACATTATAATTTAATATCTCGTAGAATACATAAAGTTATGTAGAAAGTTAGGAATACCAGGTATTTATAGAGAGTGATACAATGTTAACTGCACTTATGCCCTTGGTATTTAAGCAAGGTCCCATAATGCCTTACGTGAAATGACCACAATACCCCTAGTCTTGGGACTTGTGTCAAAATTTTATATTCTCACACTTGCCTCCTCTTTTTTGGGCTCTCGTGCAATGGGAGTCAGATGGTTGGTGTCGTAGTCTCTCAACCACTGTTTCTTGGCTGATAACTCTTCGTTTACACTTGGTTTCTTCATATATTGGCCATATTTTGATGTCCTCACAATTGTTAAAATACCTGTGTTTTATTTTATTTTTCTTAATTGATTTTTATGTTCAAATTACCGAGTTTAGAATCAATAAATCATACTATTATCTTTTTTGAACATAAAGAAGTAATAATAATCATAATAAAGTAAATAAAATTTATTACTAAAAATAAATATTCGTGATTTCAAATTTTTTAATTGGTTTACATAAAACTGACACCAACACTAATATATAAAAATGGTGCGATCCACATAAAGTAATATTCAATTCTAATTATTAAATAATAACCTCCAGGAGGGTGGAGAATAATCAACAGTTCCTGTGCTTGGAAGCCATGGACAACCCATTTTCATTGTTTACGAGGAATTAGATCTTCAGTTTGGGTACATTGGTCAAGCATATGCATTACAAATTGACTACTGCTGCTATCTTATTCATATTATCCGTATTGATTATCTAGTACTTCTGGAAAAGACTGGAAAAGACTATAAACAATTTGGATAACCTCAACCAGTAAAACATGATTTTAAGGATATAGTTTATCATGAAATTAAATTACAAATTATAAGATAAGATAAAATAAAATAATGTAAAATCATTTTTTAATCATCTCTTATTCTATTTATTCGCATACATCGGTATTTATTATCGACACAAAATTATCATTATATATAACAAGACTCATTTTTCATTGTCTTGGCCATAAAATAAGGAAGCGGATTCCTCATTATACTTTTCATTTAGTTTTTTTTTGATAAAAAATAAATTAAATAATAATACATTAGTTGTTACTAGTAATTATGTCATTCATGTTATCATTAATTGTATTATTTTATTTTTTTGACAAAATATTTAAAAAAAATTATTTTAAAAGTGTAATAAAAGAGAATCCTAATCCAAAAATGAACAACTTGAAAAGTGCATATTGCATTTGTTTCACTTTCTTGACCAATTTTTTTTGGTAATAATAATAGTATAAAGCTTAAGACTTTTCACACTTACATGTGAAAAGATTATCTGAACATGATAACTTTTGTCCACTTTCCTTTGGTTTAGGGTGATTATGGGAATTTTCAATTTGGAAAAAGGTAGTCTATCAATTTGGAAAATTCGTATTGCACAATATTGTCAGAAGAAAAGTGAAAATATGTGGATATATGGACCACAAAAAAATGACTGTAGCCAAAGGGAAAGGTGGATATTGTGGTCACTCAAAAAAGAGACAACATTGTTTTATGGGATAACCTCTCCGTTAATTTTTAAATTATAATTATTTTTTATATTTAGTCTCTTAATAATTTTTTCTGTATATTTCGTTCTCAAATTATATATTTCTTTTATATTAGTTCCCAAAATATAGTATTTTTTTCACGTTTCAAATTGTGATTGGTTGTTCACGTTTGGTCTTCAATAAATAGTTGTTTTTCATATTTAGTACCATTTAATTGCTCTATTTTTGTAAAATTAGACAAAGATTATAAAAATAATAAAATCTTAAGACAAAATATATGAAAAAAAATAATTTGGAGACTAAACGTAAAAAATGGCAATAATTTGGGAACTAACGAAGAGGTTATCTCTTGTTTTATCTAATTCTTTCGCCTATATTAACTAATATTGCCTCTATTCTAAATTATAAAGTTATTATTAATTTTTAAAATTTAATTTAAGATATTTTTAAATTTAAAATTAGTATGATTTATTAAATATTATAAAATAATAAATTTTAGAATTAATAATACTTTTTAGATAATTTACGATAACGAAAAGAAAATACATGGCGTATGCCATAGCTAAATTTACTTATAGATCAAGTCCAAAGCACCTAATATTTGATAATAAAACAAGGGTTAAATATAATTTACTATCCTAAACTATAGACATATTCCACTTTGGTGATCCACCTTTAAAACTTTTCAATTAGATGATTGAACTATTAATTTTTTCCACTTTTGTCCAAATTCACTTGACACGTCAGAAATTACTGACGTGTACTCCTGAGTGGGCCAACCTTCTGTTGATGTGTAACAAAAAAAGAATATTTTAATGACCATTTATACATTTATTATATACTAAAGGGCAAAATTGTCAAACCATATTAATTTAAACATTAAAACTAAAACAAAACAAAAAAACAAAACAAAACAAATTTTCTCTCAGACAAATCTCCTCATCCCCTTCATCCAAAAATTTCGTAATAAAACCATCTCGAAAATCATTTTTCGATCTGTGTTAGGCCAAGTCCGAGGGTTCTTAGATTGTAGGGCTTCTTTGTGTGCTGGGTTGGGGAGTGATGATCTGATGTGGTGGATGCTTGGGGCTAACGGTTTGGGAGGTTTCGGATCTTGATGGCTTTACTAGTGTTGGGGTTTTGAAGGATTGATCTCGCCGAAATCTGGGTTTGGATTTATTGGGCTTCTGGTCTAGTATTTGGTCCTTCGATTCTGGTGGCCTTTTATTTTGCGCGGATGGTTGCTTGTTAATCTGTGTGGTTTTCGATCTGAGTTTCTTGTGTGTTTTTGCTTATCTATCTACATTTTCATATTTGGATTCTGGGCTATTTCTGCCATTCCCTTTTCAGCTTGAATCGAGGCTAGTTATGTTCTTTATGTCTTCAACTAATTTGGTGTTTCCTAAATTTTCCCTGATTTTCTTTGTTCGTCCGATTGAGCTTCCATTGAAGCAATCTGGGTTTGTTTGGAGTTTTTTTTTACTTTCTCATGGCCACACAGCTGGTTCATGATTGGTTTGCTTTTTCCATTTATTGATTTCTGAGTTATTGTTCATCTGTAAAATCAATTTTGGTTTATTTTTGTGATGCTTGAGCTGCTTGTGCTTGTGTTGGGTTTGGGCTTGATTTTGTTTTCCATTTCAGTTTGATTTAGTGTTGCTACTATTTTATTTGTTTTAAGTTGTTTGGATTCCTTCTTGCTATAGTATTTTCACAGTTCCGTTCTGTGTTGTGAGATGTTTTGACTGTTGTTAAGGATTTTTCGCCGGGGATTTTTTATGGTTTGAGTTTCATGACCTTATGATCGGAAATCATGGTGTTTACCGGCTGTATTGCTGAGTGACTTCAAATTGGGGGTCTGTTCCCTATTGATTTCATGATTTGCCAAATTTACCCTTGCCCAAATAATTTAAATTAATTAAGTAATATAATATTATTATTTAAATACACATCAGCTTCCTATGGTCCCACTCAGAAGTACACGTCAGTAATTTCTGACGTGTCAAGTGAATTTGGACAAAAGTGAAAAAAATTAATAGTTCAATCATCTAATTGAAAAGTTTTAAAAGTGGATCACCAAAGTGGAATATGGCCTATAGTTTAGGATAGTAAATTATATTTAAGCCATAAAACAATGAATATTTGAAATATCATTAACAAAAATAATAAAAAAAATAAATGAAGATGACATTAATCAATAAGTATATTTATTTAAGTTTGACAATAGTAAGCCACATACTCACTTTTCCTATAAAGGAATTCATTATTAAATTGTCTAATATAAATTTAAATCAATGTCAATTTTAAATTTGAAAATATTTAAAATAATTTTAAAAAATTAATAATAATCTTATATTTTGAAGGCATAATATATTTTTTAAATTTTTTTTTACAAGTGTCAAAAACATCATTGTATATTATAAGAGTACATAAAGAACCTAAGTTAAGAAAAATTATATCAATACTTCAAAATTAACCATCTAAAAATATTATTTTTTTTCAAATAATGTTTAAGTGTATATTGAGTCAAATAACATTTGAAGTGTTTAATGTGTTTAGAACGTTTAAAAGTCGATACACACTTGAAAATTTTGTTCGTGTAAAGATAATTTATTTTAAACATAACCTATTTAATTTATAAACACAATATTTGGCACTCAACTAAAAATGATATTGTGCATTTGGAGATGAGAAATGATATACATGTCGACAAATATGTGACGAAGTTGGATTGCGACCAATATAAAAATCTATGCAATAAGATAGAATAAATTAGTGCAGTGCCATTTTTATTTTCTATTTATCTCATGTATGCACATACGTCGCAATTATAATTTGATTAAAAACTTTCGCAATACATAATAGAACTCTTTGAAGATCTAAACACAACAAACACTATTGCTGCAAACTTTGTGAGCACTAATAACCGAACACACCTTATGTTACATTTAGATTGGAGGACTCAAATATGCTAATAAAATGACTCATTCCTATTGAAATGAAAAAGGATTTGTCTGGTTGCTCCATTAGAATGAAATAAACCATTGTCATTCTTATCAAATTGTAAATTTTATTCCTTGAGAAAGTATGAAATTACTCATTCCTATCAAAAACGGAACAATTTTTTTTTTTTTCATTTCATTCATTTCTCTATTTCAGTCTTATACAAATTTTATTTCTATAATCCAAGCATAGCATTATAATTTTCGGACATGTTCAGGATCTGCTAGTAAAGCCCAGATATACTAGTCTGGCCATAAATGTGGACTAGAAAAGGACCACAAGCGCACTAACACAAGTGGTGTTAGGCAGAGGGATTCTCAGGTAACCGTTGTATAAGGCCCACAGCAACTGGGGGGCCCAACTCAAAGATCCGAAAAGCCATATTGGTCCCCAACTGATGGCCCATAAATTAGAGTAACCGCAAATTTACACCGGAAGAAGTTGCCAAGAGCTGCCAGTTCTCCAAAACAAGGCAAAAGTGGTGGTGGGAATAAGAATATGCTCTCTCTCCCCACCGACCTTATCGGAAATAAACCAATTATATTCAAATATCTTTTGGTCTTTTGCAATTTGCATGTTCCTTTGTCTCCATACGTACGTCCTTAGCTTTTAAGACCTTTCACTAAATGTTGTACTCAAATTTAATTTCTCTTTCTTTTAATTAGAGTTCCATTATCTAGAGATATGTAACTTTTCCTTGCTACAATTTTGCATGTTTTGTGCATATATATATATATATGGAAAGATAATCTATTGTATGTCTTAGTTAAGTTTGACTAAAATTACTTAATAAAATGATATAATTTTATTTTTAAAGGCTAAAATTTTTATTTTAGAATTTTATAAAAACAAAATTATTAGTTATAAATAAATTATTACTCATAAATTTAATATAAAATTGTGTCGTTTTATTAAGTAATTTTAGTCAAATTATGTTATTTTATTAAGATGTCTGAAAACAATGAATTTTTATAAATTTAACGCTGATACAATCAACTTAAAACTACAAAATAAAAGACAGGTCTTAAAATAGAAAACTTCTAATTTAGGGATGGAACTGGGGGTGGCAAGTGAGAGGGCTACAGTCACTACGTACTAGCTTTTATATATATATATATATATATATATATATATATAGGAAAATTTTCAAAAGCGAACTCTTAAAAAGCGAACTAAAGACGAACCGTCGTCTTTGGTGTATATGGCGACGATTCGACTCGTCGTCAAAGATTGCATGGCTACGGCGACGGGTCGAATCGTCGCCATAGACACCAAAGACGACGGTTCGTCTTTGGTTCGTTTGTTAAGGTTCGCTTTAGAAAGCTTCCCTATATATATATATAATTTTCTTTATTTTTTTTAGTCTATGTGCACTTTTATTTATGAACCCCTGTTAAGTTTATATATTATCTAATACTCTTTAAGTCTCAACTCGTGAGGATGAATTTGGATAAATTTACCACTTTATATAGGTTTGATACTTTATTTATTAATTTATAATTTTTTCGTAATTTTATGTGATTGCGTCTGACATAAATCCTACGTGCCTCCCTAACTATTAAGTTGTTGAAATATGCAAACGAAAAGTACAAAATGGGAGGCCAAATTAACCTGAACTGACCTTTGATGAAGTGCAGAGGGCATGCACCCATAATAAAGTGGATGGAAGATACACACATAATGTTAGTTCTTGAACCAAAGCTTAGCTTTAATATCATGTTTAAATATCTATTTGGGGCGTGTTTATTTGGACCCAATGGATACGGTGAGTCATAATTCATGTGGAGGAATGTTTCTATGTGGGAGTCTATTTTGGGTAGCAGGAGGACTTTAAGGAATCTAAGATTCCTAACTATATTTAAACTCTAGTTTTTAAGGAAAGAGTCAAGATTATATCTGACTTCCTTTCTTTTAGGAGATTGATTTCTATCCAATTATAAGTAATTACCATGATTAGGAGTCCTACTATAATTCGGGGACAGGGCGATGAAGGAGGCGTGATCATCTATAAATACAAGGCTAAACCCTAATTCACAGGTAATGACTCTTTGCTCACTAAAGTGTTAAACCTCTATTGTTAATACTTTGAACAGCCTGTACTTATTCTCACACCGGAGCTATCCCCAGGCGGCGAAAGTCGTCAGCTCTCTAAATGTGGTCTCGTTTCTGTGCAGGATTCAGCGTGTATTTTGGTGATTGAACGCGCGGCGGAATCTTGGCGTTAATATTGGCGCTAGAAGGAGGGCCTTTAGTGTAGTTTAATTCACAATCACTTTGACAAGCGGTAATAAAAGTAACAACTATGGTGAACACGACATCGAACCGGGCAAGAAATTCGATTGACCCCACGACTCAACCTAGGGGATCAGTAAATGATCGACTCAAAAGACTGATGAAGGATAGGTTGGGAGCCAAAGGCCAATTTGCGGGACCCCAGAAAGCCCAGTCAGCGCCGACCCGTCGACAGCTATTTTTCAACAGTCATAAGACGCCGCAATCTCCTGATCATACCGAGGACACCCCGTCCTGGACACGTGCTCAGCGAGAGAGTGGCTTGGGTGAGCGGGATCAAAGATAGCTAATCTTAGTCCGAAAGAAGCAGCATAATTAGGATTCCATGGAAACGCTGCGTCTTCAACAGCAGGAGATTGATGCCCAATTGGAAAAGTTGGTAGCCGAAGAGGAGGTTTCTTCGAGCAGACCACGTGACCGGGAGATTATAGTTCAGAGCCGATCCAGGACCTATCGTTCGGACGGCTCCAGACGAGAAAGGAGCAGGCCGAAGAGCCTCTCCCTGATCTGTGGCAAGCATAGAAGCCGTTCGCAAGACTGGAGCAGGTCGAAGAGTCGCTCCCTGATCCGCGGTAGGCATATAAGTCGCTCGCAGGATAGGAGCAGGCCAAAGAGCCGCTCCCCGATTCGCGGCAAACACCAAAGCCCTTCGCAGGATTTGAGCAGGCCAATGCGCCACTTCCCGATCCGCAGGAGGCACAGAAGCCGCTCGCAGGATACTAGTAGGCCGAAGAGCCGCACATCAGACTGGAGCAGGCGTTGAAGCCGCTCTAGGGATAATTCTTTGGAAAGAGGGAGGTCAGGTAATAGGAGGAGGATGGGTTCTCCGGATGACGCACGAGACAAGTTTGAATTGTCCCCCGGGAAGGACGAGACCGACTCCCTCGTAAAAAGACTGAAAGAAGTGGAGCAAAGGCTGGCGGCAGCCGATCAGTTGAAGGAGTTGCCGAACAATGTCAGGTCGCCTTTTACCCGAAGATAAAACTGGTGAAGGCTGATTAGTCCAAGAAGATGCCGACGTTGGAGACGTACGACGACACTGGGGATCCATATGACCACACACATGCATATAATCAGATTATGGATTATTATGACCATCCCGACGTCGCCAAATGCCACATATTCGTCACTACATTGAGGCGTGCAGCAAGCCGTGGGATTCTTTACTACGGGATTGGACATTACAAAGTCTAAGAAGTTGGTAAAAGATCTCATCCTTAATCCCCCCGGAGACTTGTCAGAGGCTTATAGTCGGGCCCATGGGTATATTACTCTCAAAGAAGCTATTGGAAGCTTGAAGCCTCAGGCACAACTGGAAGGGAAGCCAAAAGACCGGGATCAGAATAATACTCCCAGGTCAGATAATCAGCCGAGGCGAAGCTTTAATAGAGGAGGCTCGGGAGGAGGTAGACCACCCTTTTTGAACAAAAATGTGAATAAAATCTACACTCCCCTGAACACCGATCGAGCGAAGATACTGGAGGAATCAGGAACAAGCCGTGCTTCAAACCTTGCCAACGAACACAAAGTCTTACAGGGGAAATCATAATCGTTATTGCAACTACCACCAGACTTCGGGACATTCTACAGAAGACTGTTATAATCTGAAAGACCTGATCTAGAAGAACGTGCAGAGTGGAGAGTTGGTTCAATACGTCGCTGGGCGAAAGGGTTCGGGAAGGACGACAATAATAATAACACCAAGCCGAATACACAGTCTCAACCCAGGCAGGCCCCGACGGTTCGGGGAGTAGTGGATGTGATAACGGGTGGATCAGTCGGGAAGGTAACCGGAAAGAAGAGGCGCGTAGCGCTGGACTAAGTTCTGTCAATATATGAACAACCTGCCAGGAGGGAACGGTTGTACCCTGGCACAGTAATCTCTTTCACCAATGAAGATAACCTATTGGAGCCCATTGAACCGCATGAAGGGGCTTTGGCTATTACTGCACAGGCCGGGTCGATGGATATGAAGCGAATCATGATCGACAATGGTTCTTTTGTCGACATACTGTATACTCATGCGTATCAGAGGCTTGATTTGGAAGGGAAGAAGATGGAGATCAGGCAAGAGCCCCTACTGTATGGATTTAACAACGATTCGGTTCGGGTAGTAGGGACAATTGAGTTGCCAGTCATCTTTGGGACGACTCCTCAACAGGTGGAAATTATTGTCAAGTTCTTTGTCGTACAAGTGGATTCGGCTTATAACGTAATCTTGGGACGACCGACATTGACAGCGTTGCAGGCAGTGACCTAAATTGCTCACTTCAAGTTGAAGTTCCCTACGCCGAACGGGGTTGGCGAGGTGAAAGGAGATTTGGATATGGCACAGAGGTATTACAGAAATTCATTGATATCTTCTGTAGTTGGGAGGTGCAAGCAGAGGCAGGCGATGGCGATAGAAGTCGAACCGTTTACCGAAGGGAGTACATAACCCCTCGCTCTGCCGGCCGAAGAGACAGAGGACATTGAGTTGATTCCAAGGAAGAAGGAAAATACCGTTAAGATCGGGTCGGGGTTGCAGGAACCCTTTCAGACGGGATTGATAGAGTTTCTTTAGGTGTACGCAGACATTTTGGCGTGGGAGCCCAGCGACATGCCTAAGATTGATGAAAAGGTTGTCGTACATAAGCTGAACATAGACCCTGCTAAGAAACTAATCCGCCAGAAGAGGAGGATCTTTGCTCCGGAAAGGTAGAAGATTATTGATGATGAAGTAGCCAAACTGTTAGCGGCTGACTTCATATATGAGATTGACTATCCCGAGTGGCTGGCAAATGTGGTGTTGGTTCAAAAGCAGAACGGAAAGTTGAGGATCTGCATCGATTACACGGATTTGAACAAGGCTTGCCCGAAGGATTTCTATCCACTTCCGCACATCGACCAACTAATTGATGCCACATCGGGGTATGCACTACTGAGTTTCATGGACGCTTTTTCAGGGTATAACCAAATTTCGATGCATAAGAAAGATATTCCGAAGATGGTGTTCATAAGACATCGGGCGATCTATGGTTACAAGAAGATGACCTTTGGACTGTTGAATACCGGAGCAACTTACCAGAAGATGATGAACTATGTGTTCCGGAAGTAGCTGGGCCGAAGTATTGAGGTATATGTAGATGAAATGATCGTCAAAAGCCTATCTATTCGTGAGCATCTAGATAACCTGGAAGATTGTTTCCAGACTGTTAGACAGTACAACATCAGGCTGAACCCGACGAAGTGCACTTTCGGCTTTGGTTTGGGTTAGTTCCTTGGTTACCTGATGAGCAAAAGGGGAATTGAAGCGAATCCGGAGAAGATTCAGGCTATCTTGGATATGAAATCTCCCCAAACATTCAAAGATGTATAGCGGTTGACGGGTCGGATTGCAGCCTTGAGGAGGTTCATGTTGAAGTCGACAGAACAGTGTTTGCCGTTTTTTGATACTTTGAAGGGGCCGAAGAATGAGAAGACTTTTTAGTGGACTTCGGAGTGCGAGGACGCCTTTTAAGGAACAAAGAAATACTTATCTTCGGTGCCTCTATTGATGAAGACTTTGGAACCTTTGTATTTGTACTTGGTAGCGAGCTCGTTGGCGGTTGGAGCAGTGTTGGTTCGGGAGATAGGTGGAAAGCAGTTCCTTGTGTATTATGTTAACCATGCCCTTCGGGATACGGAGACTAGATATCCAAATCTAGAGAAAATTGCCTATGCTTTGATCATAGCCACCTAGAAGCTTTGGCACTACTTTAAGGACGGTTAATAATTGTATACATGGATCAACCTTTGAAGAATATTTTGAACAAACTAGAGATTTCGGGTCGACTTATAGCTTGGGCTATGGAGTTAATACAGTTTGTGCTGGAGTATCATCCTCTGACGGTGATCAGGCTTTGGCCGACTTTGTGGTAGAGTGTTCGTTTTCCAAACCCGATTTAGCTAATCAACCAGAGGTGGTGGGTTTGGTATCGGATGTTCGATCAACTCAGGCTTTGTGGACATTGTATGTTGATGGGTCGTCTACTTCGGATGTAAGCAGTGCAGGGGTGATCTTGACAAGTCCCGAAGGGTTCATGGTGCAGCAGGCTATTCGCTTCGGATTCAAAGCGACAAACAACGAGGCTGAGTATAAAGCTATCTTGGCAGGCTTGCGCTTGGCTAGGAGTCTTGAGCTCCATAGGTTAATCATCTTCAGCGATTCTCAGTTGGTAGTTAAACAGATATCAGGGGAGTATGAGACTCGGGGGGGCAAGGATGACTAAATATCTGGCAGAGGTCAAAGATCGGCTCCATTACTTCAGCTCGTTTGCCTTTCAAGGGGTAGATAGGTCGGATAACACCGTAGCCGATGTATTGGCCAGGTTAGCAACGACTGATATAAGTTCATTTAGTGGGTCAATGTATCTGGAAGTCTTAAATTCACCAAGTGTTCAGAAGACAGAGGTGATGGTGGTGGATTGTTCGGACAGTTGGATGGGACCTTACATAAGTTATCTTGCTGATGGCGAGTTACCTTCAAACCGGATGTTAGCAAAGAAAATCAACGGAGTTCGAACTTCGTGCTGATTGATGGAGATTTGTATCGACGGGCATTCACTTCCCCTTTGTTAAAGTGTTTGGTCTTGTCCGAAGCTGAGTACGTACTTCGGAAGGTGCATGAAGGAATTTGTGGGGACCACATGTGGGCGAAGACGTTGGCATACAAGGTTCTTCGGCAGGGTTACTATTGGCCAACGATGTTTCAAGAAGCGAAGGATTATGTAAAGAAGTGTCTGAAGTGCCAGTTGAATAATCTGATACTGCATCAGCCCCCGAAGGAGTTATTTTCAGTCCTTTCTCTAATTCCATTCGCTGTTTGGGGGATTGATATCTTAGGACCCTTGCCAAAGGCTAAGGGACAGGTCAGCTTCATGATAGGTGCGATCGATTATATGACCAAATGGGTAGAGGCAAAACCACTTCGGTCTATTTCTGAGGAAGAGTGCTTAAACTTTTTAAAGGAGTTTGTAGTGTTTCGCTTCGGTATTCCAATGGTTTTGGTGTCTGACAACGGACGACAATTTGTGAGTTCGAAATTCGAAGAGTTTCTGGCACACTTAAATATCCAATATAGGAAGACTTTGGTGGCTCATCCTCAGTCGAATGGGCAAGTAGAAGTGACAAACTGAACCTTATTGAATAGAATTAAGCGAAGGCTGGATGAAGCTAAGGACCATTGGCCGGAGGAATTGTTCAGTGTCTTGTGGGCGTATCGGACAACCCCAAGGACGACTACAGGGGATTCACCATTCAGGTTGGCGTATGGCACTGATGCCTTGGTACCGGTGGAAATTGGTTCTCCCTCTCTTTGGGTTAGTTGGTATAAGGAGCTATACAATGATGATGGCCTTCGGCTTAATTTGGATCTATTGGATGAGGTTCGCGAGTCAGCTGTAGTACGTTTGGCTAACTACTAGCAACGAACAACTATACATTTTAATAAAGGCATAAAAGTACAGAGGTTTGAGGTTGGTGATCTCGTGCTTCGGGAGGCTGAAGCGTCTACTCCTCAGAATACAGGCAAGCTTATGCCGAATTAGGAGGGTCCTTATGAAGTTGTTGAGGTGCCGAAGCCAGGAACTTACTGGCTTCGGGCGATGGATGGATCGTAAATAAAAAACACTTGGCATGCTGGGAGACTTAGAAAGTATTATCAGTAGTGCATGTTAAGTAGTTTCTTATGACTCTGTAATTTTATATTGGTGTTTAATGAAATAACAATTCAATGTTGCCCATAAAATGATATTTTCATTAATGATTGAGCATATGTGCATGGGTAAGTTGATTACATAATAATTTATTACAAAAATTTTTGTTTTGGCGGAGGAGATTTGCTTCAGGCTTCAGCTTTGTCATCCGAAGTGTCCAAAAAGTCTGCATTTAGGTGGACTGAGCGCATCTTTTCCTTGTCTTTGTCCCGAGCATTCTGATAGTCGAGGTTAAATTGCTGTAACACTTTATTCGTCAGCTCGGGGGACCTTCGGTACTCTTGAATGATCTGCTGTTTGATGGCTTCGGTCAGTGGAGGACCTAATGCCTTATAGCTGTTGAACTCTTTCTCTAAAGTGTTGTGAGCCTCAACAGACATTCCGAGCTTTACTTCAGTAGACTCAAGTTTTCTCTGCAAAGCTGCGTTGTCAACCATTAGAGCACCGCACTCGTTCTTCTTGTCTTCGTAGTTTTTAGGAATCGCCAAGCGGCGTTTCTCGCCTTGGGCAACTTCCTCCTGGATTTTCTTTAGTTCGACCTCGAGTTCATCACAGCGAAGGGCGACATTGGCATGTAGCTTCTTCTCTTTCTCCAAGTCGGCCATTGCAGCTTCGAGCGTCGACTTTTGACGAGCGACTTCGGCTTCTTGCTCCTCCACTCTTTCTTCGGCCTGGGTTAGTTGACGTAGGAGTCGACCAGTAATAACAACGGCCTAGGAGTAGAGGGAAGAGGAGTTAGATAATAAATTTAATATGTGGGCTCGGAGGACAGAGTAAACCAGAGATATTTACTCGGCTTAGGTTCAATACATTGGAGTTTACGAGTTCTCGGAGACTTGCCCCTTCGAATTTTTCGTCATCTCCGGGAAGCACAAAGTGGTCAAAGAGGTAGGTTGGGAAGTCTTTCGGTCTTTGGGGCCATAACGATGCCAAGGTAGGAACTCTCTGGATGCGATCGCGAGTTGGGGAAGGACGTTGGGGGTGATGGTGAAGGAGATTGGTGGTCAGAGGGAGTATCTATGTGTTATTTTTTGGCTGGAGGTTTGGAAGAGGAGTCTTCGGGTTCTTTTTGATTCTCTGGTTATGGGGCTTTGGAAGTTGCTGGGACGGTTTGAATGTTTTGTTCTACTTCGGGTGAAGGGTTTTGTTTGGCAGTTTTCACTTGACGCCTTCTTTTTGCTAGCAGAATGGTGGTCCTCTCAGAAGGAGGAATATCTAGAAGGCTCATTTCGATGAAGCTGGGAGTGGGGATAATGGAAGATAAGGAAATTTGTGACATCGGGATTACAGTGATCGGTTGGATTTGGTTCAGGCGGAGGAATTGTTTCTTCAGTAGGATCGGTAGACGTTTGGCCAACGTCGGTGATTGGGGTCGGCTTGATAGGAGATACTGTACGAGTTAAGATCTATGTCATATGGGAAATTTGAAATAGTACAAGTTAAATCAAAGGGTTCGGAACTTACGTTTGTGATCATACAACCAGGATTGGTTGTTCAGGAGCTCAAGGTCTCATTCCTTCTTCGGCAGTTTTTTGATGAGTTTCATCAGTTCTTGAAGATGGGAGTGAGGTAGCTCTCCGATGGCTACGTTTGATTTGGAGGCTTCGACCCAGTCAGGAATCTCGTGGATGCTGGGACCCTTGATGAAGAACCACACTGAATGTTATCCTTTATTGCTTGAGGGGGTCTTCATCAGAGGATGCTTTTCGATTCCTTTGCTTTGTTGCTTATTTATCTGTCGGAACCCGGATTCCCCGGATCAGCTCAAGGTGAATAAGGTGAAGAAGAAGTCGATGGTGGGGGTGATGTCGAGTTCATGGCATAAGGCGATGAAAGAAATAATGTGGATATAGGAGTTCGGCACCAGTTGGGCGAAGCCGACTCCGATGAACCCTAGGAGGGAGATGATGAAGGCGTGAAGGGGGAGGCGTACCCAATATTTGAGGGCATTGAGGGAGATGACAGTCCACCTGTCAGGCCGATGATACATTCGTTCGACATGGAGGGGGGCTCAGATATGGTATTGCTTTCGTATTTCGTTGAGATCTTGAGGTCCGATGGTGGAGGTAGTGTTGATGTAGGCGAAGGTTTCTTCATTTGCATATTCTTTGATCATCTTCTGGGTTTCGATCTCAGCTTTGGATTGGGATGGAGTATTGGTGGCAGCTATTGATTGACAGTAGATTGGGATGTTTTGAAAGGGTTTTTTTTTGTCGGAAAATGCAGAGGTTGCAAAGAGAGAACGAGGATGGATTTTGAGATCAGATCTAAAAAGTGGCGGTTACTTTTGGAAGAGAAGGGTTTTGAATTGTTTGACTTTTGGGGTTCCGCGCGATTTCCCAAAATGGCGTGGTTAGTGGGCTATTTAATGATGGCGGGGCCTGACAATGTGTGGTGAATACGTAACTGTAAGGTTGGATTTTGGGCCCCATGTTCTCATTTAATTATTGGGCTTTTATGATGAACTCTTTCATTAAATGTCCCATTATAATAAAAGACTAGGGGCAATATTGGGGTGTGTTTATTTGGGCCCAATGGATACGGTGGGCCATAGTACACGTGGAGGAATATTCCTATGTGGGAGTCTATTTTGGGTAGCAGGTGGATTTTAAGGAATCTAAGATTCCTAACTATATTTAAACTCTAGTTTTTAAGGAAAGAGTCAGAATTATATTCGACTTCCTTTCTTTTAGGAGATTAATTTCTATCCACTCATAGATAATTACCATGATTAGGAGTCCTACTACAATTCGGGGACAGGGCGATGAAGGAGGTTTGATCATCTATAAATACAAGGCTAAACCCTAATTCACAGGTAATGACTCTTTGTTCACTAAAGTGCTAAACCTCCATTGTTAATACTTTGAACAGCCTGTACTTATTCTTACACCGGAACTATCCCCCGGCGACGAAAGTCGTCAGCTCTCTGAGTGTGGTTTCGTTTCTGTGCAGGATTCAGCGCGTATTTTGGTGATTGGACGCGCAGCGAAATCTTGGTGTTGACAATCTAATTAAAATTTAATTAACAATAGGTGTAATTTCTCCTCTTTACGTTGTAAAACGCACAAAAAAGTGAGTTTTAATTATACTCCAAAATAAATACACAAAATAAATTTTTGAAAGAACAAGTGCCTGATTGATGCAGTTTTTATTTTTATTTTTTTAGCTTGAACACTCCCTTAGGATAATATAATCAAACACGAGCTTGGTAAATTAATTTCTTAATTATTTATATATAAAGCGGGAGGGGGACTTGGTTTCTCACTTTATTTTAGTTTATTTTATGATAAAATTTAAAAATTGCTATATTTTAGTTAAATTATCTTTTTCCAATGGTAAACTCATAGCAACTTCACTCAACCAACAATTTATCACCAGTTTATTTTCTTTTTATCACTTTCTATCCCTATTTTCTCATCTATTTTTTCTATCCATGTTTTTCAGGTTTTATTCAAATATTTTATTTTATCTTTCTTAATTGCATACACATAGTGTGTGCCACATAGGCTAGTACCTAATAATTAGGGAGTCTTGCTACACATGATGACAAATTTATGTCGCTAAAAAATACCGACGCATGTATATACATGTGATAGGTAGGAATTAGAATGACTGATGAGTGTGTTTTATATACATAAATTAGGTGCTTTTGAGCTTGATAATTTGTAAATCCTAAGTCATTTCGGTTGGTTTTATGTGTTTTTATCTTATTGTTATGTAATGTAGTTTTGTATTGATTTTATATGTTTTTGTATGCTTTTATGTGTTTTTATGTTGTTTTGTAGGAATTGAAATAAAAGCTCCTTGGAATCAATACCCATAACTTGCTTTTCGGTACTGTAGCTGCTTGTTTCCCAATTTTACCCATGATCCAATCTGAATCTCTCAAAATTCAAAGAACGAAACTTGTAGATATTTGTCTTAGCTTTCCATAACATCTTGAATCATCCAATTTGAAGTTCGTATGAGAGAGTTATGACCATTTTACCATCGGATTTGGCATGAATTTTACACAGCAGTTGCTTCGGGATCAATTTGAGCCTTTCTCTGGACATTATCTCGTCAAGCTCCAGTTATAAAAGTTGTAGATCTCCTTCTTAGCTTTCCATAGCCTACTTAATCGCCTTAATCCGAGTTTGGACGAAGAAGTTATGACCATTTTACTAACATAGGTCAAAGCTGAGTCGGGCTACAGGCCTTGGGCGCGGGCGCGCGACGACTGGCACCAGGCAGCCAGCGCGCGCACGCGGAGTGGGCGAGCTGTGGGCGTGCGGCATGGCCAGGGGTTGGGCGCCAGCGCGGCGGGCAGCGTGCGGGCGCGCCCGGGCGTGCTGAGTGCGATCTTTTGAGCTCCTAGTGCGATTCCAGCTTACTTTTTGACCCAAAATCTGATGTTTGGCTAGGGTTTTTCATAGAGGCACTATATAATATCTCTTTGGGGCTTCATATTTCACATCTAGAGATTGGGAGGCTAGACTAAAACATCATTTTCAGAGCAAAAGTGCTGCAATACAAGGAAAAACTCAGCAAAAGCCAAAGAACCAAGAAGGAAAGGATTGTCAAGGAGATATCTAGACCTTGGGAGGCTGCACATACATCATCAAGAAGAGCTTGAGGGCTGTAATTCAAGGAATTTTCCAGCAACAAGCTAAGGAGCAAAAAGAGAAAAGAATACCAAAGGAAGAGGAAAAGCTAGAGATTGTCATCAACCAAGCAAGCAACATATGAATATCTTCTAAATGGGTTTTATCATCTCTTACTTTCCTTTGAATTTGTATTTCTATTTTATGATGAACACCATGTGTTTGATGTTTTGCTTAGCTACCATGAACTAAAGCTTGTATTCTAAGATTTCAATGGAACCCAACACATAGTTTGTATTGACTTCTCTCTCTTTGTTATTAATTACTCATTTGTGAGTTGAATATCATAATTTATGCTTCATATCTTAATTGCCTAGCTAGTAATTACCGTGGGAACCTATATGAACTTGACAAACGGATTATAGTGTTTAGACCTTATTATGATATCATGCGAAAGTTAAAGATTATTGTGGGTTATTAATTGAGATTAAGTGACGTGTGTCTTGTTGATTATCCTCAATGATAGGTAACTTGATAGTATTTAGGATAGACATATACCTAGATACCGTGTGCAACCAATGGAGAATCTATTCTTAATGACTTCCTATGTGAAAGTTGGTAATTGAAGGGACGGTAAATGAGATTTATTGACACGTGTCTTGTTATTGTTCTTGAAATTAGTCTCTTGATAGTGTGTAAGATAGACATATACCTACATGCTGCATTAGGAAGATTCGAATTTGACCATCGACAGAGGCTTATAAGTAGCTTTGATTTCTCGGTTGGCAATTATATGTTGTTAATTAATTCAAATGAGAGAGTTAGGATATTCAAATGACGTGTTGGGGGAAATTGCAATCTTAGACTTGTTAACATTAGATTTCATTATTTTAACGCTTTCCATATCCCTTATTATTACAAAACAACAACAAATTCAAATCATCAATTGTCTAAATAAAATCGAGACGATATATAGTTGGTACTTGGGATACACTAGAACAATTCCCTGTGGGTTCGACAACTCTCTTATCATTATATTACTTGTTGACCGTGTATACTTGCGCGTATATTTCGGTTGCGAAATCGACCAACAATGACTCCACCATAATTTATTCTCTCTTATCCATTAGAGTTTCACGTTAGTCGTAATTCAACTTCGTCATAAATAAATTCATCAACATATAAATTATTTCCACTACAAAAAAGGGTCATTGCTGACGAACAGGCCCGTCGCCAATGGCCCATGTGTCGTCGGCAATGAGGTGAATGCCCGTTGCCAATCCTGTCGCCAATCCTGTCACCTCGTGCTCCCGTTGACCGCCGTCGGTATTGATGACATTATTGATGGACTATCCATCGCTAATGGGTATTGGCGACGGATAGTCAGTCGCCAATGACGGTTTAATTTTATTATAAAAAGAGTCATTGGCGACAGATTATCCGTCGCCAATGACTGATGTTCCGTCGATAATAGTTGTTTAATTTTATTATTAAAAAGGGTCATTAGCGATGGATTGTCCGTCGCCAATGACTTAAACAATTATTTTTAAAAAAATTGCAAAACCCCCTATTCATTTATATATACATAATTGTACCTGTTATAAACCAAAAATAACAAATAATTTTTCACTAACGCATACCAATAATCATCAAATATATATAATCAACCATTAAATGCATACACAATGTAATCACATATATAAACTACAAGATGTTAGTAGATACAAAATGTAATCACTGTACAACTCATCAACTAGTTAGATACATAAACCATTAACCTAACTAGATATAAAACCCTAGTTTGTACAACCCAAAAACTAGGTAGTTACATACATGAAAGTAAAAATATAAACATAAACTAGCTATATCCCTCGGTTAGCATCAGTATCATCATCGCCATTGGCAAACAAACAAACATTGTCCATCATGCCACCGCCGGTCCCACCCTCTATAGCATCATCAACATCAGCTTAGCGGTCCTCGCCATCTCCTCTAGGGTCCTCGCCAGCTCTTCTACGATCATCGCCTTCACTGCTGGCTCCACCCCCACAAGGCTCATCCACAAGACCTTACAAAATTAAAATATTAATTATAAAGTCACAAATGTAACCATATTTAAAGAATTTTCTAAGTGTTCTTTATATAAGTTAATTAGGCAAACGAGCGGATAACTCGGCCACCGAAGCTCGAAATCGAGTCTCGTAAGTTGTAACGTGTACGAAATATCTAAGAGGTGTTTTGCCTATGGTTTCGTGTCGTTTCGACGCCCGGGGCGAGTTTTGGTCTACTTTTCCTAAATTTTTCTAAGTGTTCTTTATATAAGTTAGGCAACCGAGCGGATAACTCGGCCATCGAAGCTCGAAATTGAGTTTTGTAAGTTGTAACGTGTTCAAAATATCTAAGAGTTGATTCGTCTATGGTTTCGCGTCGTTTCGACGCCCGGGGCGAGTTTTGGTATACTTTTCTTAAATTTTTCTAAGTGTTCTTTATATAAGTTAGGCAAATGAGCGGATAACTCGGCTACAAGAGCTCAGAATCGAGTCCCGTAAGTTATAACGTGTTCGAAATATCTAAGAGATGATTCGCCTATGGTTTCACGTCATTTCGAAGCCCGGGTCGAGTTTTGGTCTACTTTTCCTAAATTTTTCTAAGTGTTCTTTATATAAGTTAGGCAAATGAGCAGATAACTCGGCCACTGGAGCTCGGAATCGAGTCTTGTAAGTTGTAACATGTTTGAAATATCTAAGAGTTGCTTCGTCTATGGTTTCGCGTCGTTTCGACGCCCGGAGTAAGTTTTGGTCTACTTTTCCTAAATTTTTCTAAGTGTTCTTTATATAACTTAGGTAAACGAGCGGACAACTCAACCATCAGAGCTCGGAATCGAGTCTCATAAGTTGTAACGTGTTCGAAATATCTAAAAGGTGCTTCGTCTATGGTTTCACATCGTTTCGACGCCCGGAGCAAGTTTTAGTATACTTTTTCTAAATTTTTCTAAGTGTTCTTTATACAAGTTAGGCAAAGAGCGGATAACTCGGCCACCAGAGCTCGGAATCGAGTGCCATAAGTTGTAACGTGTTCAAAATATCTAAGAGGTGCTTCGCACATGGTTTTGCGTCATTTTAACGTCCGGGTCGAGTTTTGGTCTACTTTTCCTAAATTTTTTTAAGTGTTCTTTATACAAGTTAGGCAAACAAGCAGATAACTCAGCCACCGGAGCTCAGAATTGAGTCCCGTAAGTTGTAACGGGTTTGAAATATCTAAGAGGTGCTTGGCCTATAGTTTTGCATTGTTTCGACGCCCAAGGCGAGTTTTGGTCTACTTTTCCTAAATTGTTTTAAGTGTTCTTTATACAAGTTAGGCAAACGAGCGGATAACTCAGCCACATGAGCTCGGAATCGAGTCCTGTAAGTTATAATGCGTTAGAAATATTTAAAAGGTGCTTCGCCTATGGTTTTGCGTTGTTTCGAAGCCCATGGCGAGTTTTAGTCTACTTTTCTTAAATTTTTTGAAGAGCTCTTTATACAAGTTAGGCAAACGAGTGGCCGATAACTAGACCACTGGAGCTCGGAATTGAGTCCCGTAAGTTGTTACGTGTTCGAAATATCTAAGAGGTGTTTCGCCTATAGTTGACGTTTTTTCTAAGTGTTTGACAGTTTATATAATCAATATAATTGCAAATGATATACTTAAAGACATACATTAATATTTTTATTTACCTGTCGAATATGTGGGGGAAAGAGGTTGGCAAAGACAACCGCAGATACTCGAACGGCCTCCTCCCGGACCAGACCCAAGAGCTCGTTGGCAGATAATTCTAGATCTATGGAACCGTGGACGACCTCCTGAGCTAGCTGCTGATGGTGCGCCTGATTGGATTGCACTGCTCTCTATGCATGCCTCTATGATCCACCAGAAGAACTCGTCAGATAATGAAGGGCCGACTCTCGATCCATTCGCACCATCTGCTCCGGTACGGAGGCGACGCCTGGCTCTCACAGCAGGCACTACAGTGTAGGCTGGGACTCATGGCATGCCCAGAATCCTACTCTTCTTCGGTCCTCTTGTAGCCTGCACCTAGTCCTCCATCTCCTCTTCCTCACGCGTTGAGGGATCTAGGTCGGTTTCCTGCTAACCGTTAATAACTCTCTGGCTGCTCCACTCCCCACTAAGGCGCTCAAACCTATTCTAAAAAACACATAAAGATATGAAAAGCACAATTCTTTACAGAATATGAATACGAATTGTGTGAATTAAATTACAAACAAAATAAAAGGATAAAATTACTTATAGCTATGACCTCTGCCTCAGGTGAGATATAACCACCCTCACCTTTCTTCTGGTGGGTGTACCACCAAAACTCTAAGCCGGACGGTGGGTGCTTTAGGCTATCCTTGAGCCTCTTCCTGAACAGGTCATACGACTGAGACCCCGTGCAGTGTGGCACACGACTCTGATGTCGGGCTGCTGTATGTTATGCCGATATCTTCTGAAATGCATTGCCCTCTCGAAGATGCACATCCGCTCCCACACCTCAGTCCCGATAAAATCTGGACGAACATCTCTTAGTGTCTGTCCTTGGGCCATTTTGCTCTACGCTTTTTTCTTCCAGTCGTGGACCCACTTATGCCAGTTCGTCTCTAAATATCCCTGAAGAACGGAGTCGTTGCTAAATGCTAAATTGATAAACAATTTGTACCTTCAACGGTAATATTGATCCACGAAGAACGTATGTTGGCAGCTCTAGGTACAACTCGGGTAGAGATTGATAATCCAAGTTCAACCTAAAGCACCAAAATGGAGTAGTAGGGCAATATTTGCTGCTCACATAAATGATGAACTACCTAATTGAAAGCACAAAGAAATTAAGAGAGATAGAGATAGACTGAAATTTTAGAAGAACTTCTCCTAGGGTTATATTTGGGGAAAATTTTGAATTGGGAAAACGTACCAAGCTTGAGAGAGACAGAGAGAAGGAGTTAATTCCGATGGTGGAAGAGAGGGACGACGACGGGGAAGAGAGGCACGGTGATAGCGAGATTAAGCTGGCGATGGTGAGGAAGAAAGCAAAACACGGGAGAGAAACAAAAGCAGAAGAGGAAAAATTAAACTGCTAGTGATTAAATAAAGACTCATTCTCGACGGCAGCGCCGTCGAGATTACGCCCGTCGAGAATGAGGTCAATCCCGACGGCACAGACCGTCACCCCTGCCCTGAGCTTTTAGCTATATATCATTGCCGTGCACGCGAAGGAAAAAAAGAGCTCGACTGGGGATGAGATAGGTACTGCCGACGACAGCCATTCACGACGGTGATGCCGTCGCCATTGAGCGCATTCACGACGGCGTGTAGTCTGTCGACAATGACCTATTTATTGTAGTGTTCCCTAATTAGGGATTAAGATCTCTTCTATTACACTTATTTTTCAATTTCTCTCAATACATATTTAACGACACAAATATTTTATTTAGTGACGGTATATGCGACAGAATAATTTACTATGAATTTTATTGTATTGCTAATTAATTATTGTGAATTTTGTTATGTCAGTAAATGAAATATTTGTGTTGCTAATTGTATGTGTTGTTGAATGTGCATTATGAGAAATTAAAAGATATACTTAATGGTGGGATCCTAATCCAATAATTAGCATGTTTTGAGTTTTATGACTATTCAATTGGTCTAGACAACATTGGCTGAGCAAGTTAAGGGTATGGACCAATTTTACAAAAATGGATTCCTCTTTTCCAACTTGATCTAGCTAGTGCGATCCACCAAGCCTAACCTTCTATACCTCTAAATCCTGAAACTTATGTAGTATTAAAGATGTGATGTTTTGAGTTGGATTCGGATTTTATGTAATCCTTACGATGTAATAATTTGGGTTAAATTTTGAGTCCGAACTCAACCGAAAGGTAGTATATAATTGAGTGTATTATTAATAGTAACTTGAATTCTTACATATCAACTAACTCACATGTTTTGATATGAAACTTAGTTGTTACACTTCATCATATGTATGTTTATAGTTTTTTATTATATTTATTATAACAAGAATAATATTATGTCCACAAACTTTATACAAAAAATTGTGTACAAACAATATGATTCATATATTACATATTAATAAAAATATGTAAAATATCCAAACGGTAAATCTCGCTTCTTATTTTTTCTCTTTTTATACTATTTGTGTACAATTTTTTGTGTATAATTTATATGCATAATATTACTTTTATAACGAATGTTGCATTCGCACTGTCCCATAAAATGGCATTTAATGACAAAAATAATATATGTAACTTTCGTTGTTGCATATATAAAAAATAAGTTACAAACTTACATATAATTTACAGTGTACATATTAATGGAATCCAAATCCTTGTCAGCTGTATGCCACCTAGAAAAATTAGAAAAAGAAAGAGTCAAAATAGTTCTACAACTACTTCCTCCCTCTACCACTATATATATGTCCATAGGCCCTACTTTAATTCTACTACAACTACTGCCATTCCCTTCTTTCCTCTATCTCCCCTATCCTCATACACCATCATATCCTTTCCAACTAGCCATTTGAATAAGCCATGATGAAGAGTTTTAACAAGTCTCAAATGCTAAAGCTCTCTCTCATAGCTGCCCTTCTTGTCATTGCACCACTTTTATCCACCTCACTTAGGCCTACTTATTTCTACTTCATCTTTAACCTTCTTATCATTGCACTTGGAGCCGAAGCCGGCCTTCTTTCTTCCTCTAAACCCCAAGAAGACAAAAAAACCCTAGTAATTGCCACTCCTCCGGTTATTAATACAGACGTTTCCCTAGAGAAAAACGATGAGATATTTCCCCAAAAGAAGGTATTAAAGGTGGTGGAAAAATGTTCTTCTGAAAAAATTGTTAGTTCTAATGTGATGGTGGTGCATAAGATCAAAAAATGCCCCTCCACACCTAGTCTTTTTTTTATAGGAGGTGGCGAAACGGAAGCTCAAGAGGCTGGAAATGATTCTTGTTATGATGAAGAAGAGTTTGATGAGGTTATACCTAGTGGACAAGAGCTGTTTAACAAAGCTGAGACATTTATTGGGAATTTCTATAAGCAATTGAAGATGCAAAGGGAAGAGTCATGGAAGAGGATTCATGGATTTTACCACAAAGCCTTTTAAGCAGTAATAATAATAACCATCTCTTTTAATTTGTTCTATATTTATATAGTTTACCTTTTTAGGTTAATTGGTTATATGGGATATATGAGGATTCTAGTTTAAAATAGACAGTTCGTTTGATCAGTTTATAGAAACAAATTGCATTGATTTAGCAAAGAGTTGCATTTCATATGATTTTTGTTACTCAATTAGTACTATTGCAACTCTCTCTAACATAAATGCAATCTGTTTCTACAGACCGTACAAATGAACTACACATTTTAAATTGTTTGTAATCATGATCTATATCATGGTTGAAGAATTAAGGGGAAACATTACATTCTATCTATGTTTCCCCCATTTATACTTGGGGTAGTTCTAGTTGGACATATCCAGCATACCGATAGATGTTCTACTTCCTTTTTTTCCTCTCTCTTTTCATTTTTCTTTTCCTCATTCACTACTTTCTTTTGGTGTGCGCCGGGAATCTCCCGACTCTAAAGTGCGTCTATGGAGTTTTGAATCAATGACATCTCTTCGATGCACATATATCTTAACGTTGATTACAGCAATCTCTTGGAGTTTTATAGATGTACTGTCAAATGTTGTGTAAATCTCTTTGTACAGGCTTCATGAGTCATTAATAGATTACAAGGTTTATGGATGGTGATGTATTCTTTATTAGTTCATATATCTATCTATGGTTAATCCTTGTCCAGTTTACTCATCTTGTTTTACCCTTCTGAGAAAATTTCATATTTTAACAGTTTAACTTCAGGAGTTGATCATTTACTGCATAATTAGAAAACCCTGGTTTCACAAATTTTTGGTTTATCTTTTTTCTTTTCTATCCTAATTAGTATAAATACTATTCAAATTTGTAAAGTAATAATATGTAAAATGTGTCAAATTTTTTGTCCAACTTTTTTCTTTCTTATCTAAATTAATTAATATAAGTATTACCCAAATTTGTAATTAAATACTATCTAAATTTATAAAGTAAAAATATTTTAAATTTTGATATCCACTATATAATTAAAAACATAAACTTAATTTCACAATTTTTTTAGTTTAATATTTCTTATATTATCTCATATTCACTTATTATAAGTTTAAGTAGTTAATGCACACACACAATTAAATTCTATTTAAAAAATCTCCACATATTTGTTGGTGTTTTGCATGGAATTGCCGAGCTTGTTGAAACTAATAAGAAAGAGATTTTTAAATCTTTGTTGATACACTTGTAACTCAGATAATATGGTAAACCTTATCCGTGTAAATTTTCAGAATCCATTGGGAGGTAACTGTTTTAAGTTTTCTATATTATATGTCTATTTATTACTAAAGGCAGGTACAGATTACGTACACTAAATAAGGAAAATATATAGAGCTACTGGATAAGTTTGTGATTTCTTGTTTCACTTATTCACTAGAAAAGGACAGAGATTTATGATTCAAATTTATTTTTATTATTATTAAAATATAAATATAATTATTCGAGTTTAGGTAGAATTTTATTAATAATTCATGATGTAATTTTAAAATTAAACAATTTCAAATGAAGAATATCTATCGGAATATTAATATTATATATATATATCTCGAATAATATAAATTTTAATATATAATTATTAATAATAATATGTATAATAATAACAACTTATAATATATATATATATATATATATATATATTATTTTTAACATATGTTTCAATTTTTTAATATAATAATATTATAAAACAGACAACCGCTCCATCTGAAAAAATATCTTTAAGAAAAATATAATAAAATAATACTAAAACAAAATCTAGTGGTATTGTATAAAATGTAAGCATGCCTAAATGAAATACATGATCTCAGAAAAGGCTTATTGTAACTGCCAAACAAACGGTTTTTGGAAAACAAGTTAAAATAAAAATAAAAAATTTATCAAGAAAGAAAAAATAATAAATAAAGTATCATTTAATTTAAAAGCTTTAATATGTTAATTAGAGAAAATGATGTATTTCAAGTGCCTATGTCAGAATGTGTTAGACCAAATGTAATAGCTTAGTAGTAAAAACATTTTATTTTAGTGTATATATTCACATGTTGTAGTCTACCTCTCAACAAAAATCAAAATTCACAATATAAATTTAGTTTTGATTATGTTCTTATTTCTTAATTTGGATTTGTACTTTCCTTATCAAATTATTTTATAATTAAATTAAATTTCGCTAAAACTTGAATTCTTAACATATCACTCAGTTTAATTATATTAAATTAAGTAGTTGATAAATGCAGAGCCAGAAATAAAGTCTCTAAAAGCTCGAAGTAGTGCTGAAACAAGTGTATAAATGATGCTAAATGTTGTGAAATAATAGATATAACAAAATGTATATCAACAAAAATATATATTGATAAACTCTTGCATTTAAGTGGTCATCCACAATATATTTGATATCTATCAAACCACTTGGATGGGTTTTACACTTTCATTGAGAGAATTGTTCTACTATCTACTTTTTCTATTCTTCTATCTGATGCATATATATAGGCATGGAGAGAGAGAAAGTGGAATATGAAGAGATAGGAAGAGGAATAGACATGAAAACCAAAGGTTTTCTAACACTCCCCCTTGGATGACCACTTTCTAAGAATATGCCTCGTTAAAAACCTTACCAAATAAAAACCCTGTGGGAAAAAAAATTTGGCTAAGGAAAAGAGTACAATATTCTTGTATATCTTCTAGTGCCTTAGGATTGTCTCATTAAAACCTTGCAAAGGAAAACCCAGAGGGAAAAAACCTTAGCGAAGGAAAAAGAGTACAATCAACACATATCCTTCAGAAAATTTACTTCCCCTCATGAGTACCATTGTTCATGGTAAAAATATCCTTAAGTCGACACATGCTAATGTTGTGCACCATCTTCTTAAAAGTCGCAGTTGGTAGTGGCTTAGTGAATATATCACCCAAATTATCACATGATCGTATCTGCTTGACATCAATATCGCTACTCTTCTGGAGCTCATGTGTATAAAAGAATTTTGGTGCAATATCTGATTTGAGTGATACAAGCAGCATTATCTTTGTATAATATCGTTGGACTATTTATGATTGATGATAATCCACAGTTCTCACGAATGTGTTGAATTACCGATCTCAACCAAACACATTCACGACTCGCTTCATGAATTGCGATAATCTCTGCATGATTTGATGAAGTAGCAGAAATTGTTTGCTTAACAGATCTCCATGAAATAACAGTATTTTCATAAATAAATAAATATCCTATTTGTGATCTGCTTTTGTGTGGATCGAAAAGATAACCTGCATCAGCATATCCAACTAACTGTAGTTTTGATCCATTTAGATAAAATAATCTCAAATCAGTAATCCCACGAAGATATCGCAAAATATGTTTAATTCCATTCCAATGTCTTCGAGTTGGTGCAGAACTGTACCTTGCTAGTAAGTTAACTGCAAATGCTATGTAAAAGTGCTTCAGGACTTTTTCTATGTATGTTGATTGATGAACAAGAATTCCATTTGGAAGATGTTCAATTTGCAGGCAAGACAAAATTTTGTCTTACCAAGATCTTTCATCTCAAATTCATTCTTTAAACAATTTGTTGTTTTTGTTAACTCTCCTGGAGTCCCTACAAGATTTAAATCATCAACATATACTGCAACAATAGTAAATTCGGATTCTGATTTTTTTTTTTGATAAAAATACATGGACAAATTCGATTATTCTCAAATCCTTCTTTCAAAAGATATTCACCGAGGCGATTATACCACATGCGTCCGGATTGCTTTAATCCATATAAGGATCTTTGTAGCTTGATAGAATACATACTTCGAGATGTAGAATTATATGTTTAAGGCATTTTATATCCTTCAGGAATTTTCATGTAGATATCATTATCTAATGATCCATACAGATATGTTGTAACTGTTAGAGTTTATGCCCTAGAGGCTAATTATTTAATGTAATTGCTTAACATTTCTTTTGATATTTGATTGAATAAATGAATTATTTTATTATAGTTTCATTTACTGTGTTATATAAATGTTAACATAATAAAAGTCCTTAGAATAATGATACAAATTATATAGCTTCAAGTATGTGACTTGAACATGAGATTATATATTTACAATAAGTATCATTACTCTTAAATGTCCCTAGTCGAGTATCATTGAGAATGGGACAACAATGATACATTGAGACTAGTATATGGATTGACTGATGGCCAAATCTCATTGGTCATTAATATATGAGATATTAAGTCAATGCATAGGTACATGTTAAAGAACAATGTACTGGACAGACCCATTATGAGAATTCTACGTGGAGCATTATGCAAAGTGTCATAAGCAATTCTCATAGTGACAATGATGTAATGGTCCTCCGACCTGAAATCACTATATTACTATACGATAATTTATGTACTTTGATATCATCAAAGGTCACCTTTAAAAGGGTGGACAATAAAGGTGATTATTGGGTACATCATGAATCGTGTGAGGAATATGAGTGATCTAGATGGAATTTAACCCTCCTATACATTAGGGGTGATATCCATAGGCCTCTTGATTGAGTAGGACTATGAAATGCATGACCATGCTCAAATAGTGATTTGTTTCATATAGTCTACTCATTGATCAAGAAAACTCAGATTAAATTATGAAGAGTATGACACATTCCATGGCTCGAGTTTAATCTAGGATGTCAAGGTTAAAAGCATTAAATTACATTGAAACATTGGTCACGAAAAGGTTGCATCGAGTCACCGATCTTATTATTATTTGGGTAGCAGTGATGCATTACTAGATGCCACTCACTGTTTATAATTTTATAATATGATTTTAAAATTATTGCCAATATAATAATAACCTATAGGGTCACACACTTAGAACGTAATTAAAAGAGAATTAATTTAAATTGTAAGGATTTAAATATATCAATATGATTGATAGTATTTAAATTACGAATTTAAATTAACAGGATAATTTGTATATATATGTATATTAATTAAGTAAGACTTAATTAAAATATAATATATATATAAATTCGAATTTTACTTTTCTAATAGGATTAGGGTTTTGCTTAACCTTTTGGACTCTATATATATCAGATATATCAGCAGTCTTGTTTATGTGAAACAAAATAGAAAAACCCTAGCCATTTTAGAAAAGAGAGTTGAAAGTAACACTTAAGAAAATCCAGATCTTGGCGGCTAGTACCGGAGTTCTCTTTGCTACAGATCGTGTGATGATTTGTGGGACGTTCGTGTGGATACCGTAGAGACGCAGTTCCGTTGGATTGCGTTGGAGATTCGAAGCCCTTCCAGAATTTCATTGTTGCATTCAAGCTCGGATAATCGGTAAAACAAATCTAAACCTCTGAATTAATTTGTTTTTCGCATGGATCCTGTTTTAGGGTTTCGAAATAGTTTTAAAAATTTTAAATTCCGCTGTCTTTATCTGTCGGAAACCCTACAGTAACAACATCCATTAATTGCATATCCAAATTTTCTTTTGCTACCAAGCTAATTAAAAATTTAAATGTAATTACGTCCATTACAGGAGCATATATTTCTTCATAATCAATACCAGTTCTCTGCGAGAAACCTTGTGCTACAAGTCGCGCTTTATACCTTATAATTTCATTTTTCTCATTTCGTTTACGTACAAATACCCATTTATATCCAACATACATTACACCTTCAGGTGTTCGAACTGCAAGTCCAAAAACTTCACGTTTATTTAGAGAATTTAATTATGCTTGAATCGCCTCTTTCCACATTGGCCAATCATTTCTACGTTGATATTCTTCAATGGTTTGTGGTTCATATTCATGATCATTACTTCTGGTAATATCAAGAGCAAGTTTATATGAAAATATGTTGTCAACAATAATTTTATTTCTATCCAATACTTCTCTTGTATGTACATAATGTATCGAGATCTCGTTATTTTCAGGTACCTGATCCTCTTAGGGGATAACTCTTCAATAGTTTTATTTTCAGGAGATTTTTGCTCATAAGTTTTGGATAAATCAGTTATTTCGGTGGCCTGTTTTATGGGTATAACCTCTTTATAGGCTGCAACTTGTTTTTCTTGTACTTTTCTCTTCCGGGGAATTTTATCTTTAACACTGATCGATCTTCCACGCTTTAGGTGTGGTTTTGATTCATTTGTTGCTGTATTAACTGATTGTCCTACAAGGACTTCAATCCGTGCTGGAGTATTAGCAGCTGAAATGTGAGATTTCACTATTTTCTTATTATCGGTGAATACATCCGGTAATTGATTTGTAATTCCTTGCAAATGAATAATCCTTTGAACTTTTAGTTCACATTGATTTGTACGAGGATCAAGATGAGATAACGTCAAAGCATTCCATGTAATCTCTCGTCATGCTTTAGGCAAACGTCGTGCTTCAGGCAACGACTTTTCTCCCCCTAATGGTGGGAAGATTATTTCATTAAAATGGCAATCCTCAAAATGTACTTTAAAAACATCACCAATTAGAATTTCAAGATATCTAATGATAGATGGGGAATCAAAACCCGTATAAATTCTAAGTCTACGTTGAGGACCCATTTTAGTGCGTTGTGGGGGTGCAATAGGTACATTTACAACACAACCAAATGTGCGCAGGTGAAAAATATTTGGTTGTTGGCCAAGTACAAGTTACAATAGTGAAAATTTATGATAAGCAGTTGGTCTAATGCGAACTAATGATGCAACATATAAAATAGCATGACCCCAAGCAGAAACTGGTAATTTTGATTTCATAAGCAAAAGTCGAGCAATAATTTGAAGTCTCTTGATAAGTGATTCAGCTAAACCATTTTGAGTATGTGTATGTGCAACAGGATGTTCAACATCAATTCTAATAGAAATGCAATAGTCATCAAAAGCTTGATAGGTGAATTCACCAGTATTATTGAAACTAATTTTTTTTTCTAATTATTTGAGCAAGAAGCCTAGTAAATTCAATATTTCTAGTAGAAAGTAAACATATATGTGACCATCTGGTTGATGCATCAATTAAAACAATAAAATACTTAAATGAACCACAAGATGAGTGCATTGGTCCACATATATCACCCTGAATTCTTTCTAAGAAAGATGGACACTCAACAATAATCTTTGAATGTGATGGTTTGGCAATTAATTTACCTTGAGAACAAGCACTACATGGATAATCAATAGGTAAAAGAATATTCTGGTTCTTTAAGGGATGTCCATGAGGGTTTTTAATAATTCGACGCATCATTATTGATCCTGGATGACCAAGACGATCATGCCAAAGCATAAAAATCTTTGGGTCTGAACACTTTTGGTGTATTGCAACATTTGTTTCAATTGTTTTCATTGTAGTATAATATAACTCAGAAGAGAAAATAGGCAGTTTTTCTAATATGAGCTTCTGACCCGATACTATTGAAGTAATATAAAGAAATTATTCATTGCCTTCGTTATTAGTTTCAACATGATAACCATTATAACGTATATCTTTAAAGTTGAGTAAATTTCGGCTTGACTCAGTAGAATACAAAGCATTATTAATACAAAGTTTTGTGCCCTTTAGCAACATTATAATCGCTCTTCTAGAGTCTTCAATTATAATCGCTCTTCCAGAGCCTTGATTAAGTTTGATGAATAATCGCTCTTCCAGAGCTTTCAATTAAGTTCAATGAACCTGATATGGTATTGACATTGGCTTTGCATAATTTTAAAAATCATTCTATATGATAATCGCTCTTCTAGAGCCTCTAATTACCAGTAGGACCCATACATCTTCATATATGTAAAACATAAATTAAACTTTATTACTTGAAACATAAATGAAACATATCAAAATAAAAATGCTTATTATAATGCCATAATTTAATGAAAGAAAAATAATTAATTGATACGGTCATTTCCATTTGGAAAGTCAAGATAATTCATGAGATCTTCAAGATCATTATGATCATTCATGGGATCTTCAAGATCATTATGATCAACAAAGTTTGTTTCAATTCCATTCTCTTTTCTTTTATGTAAGCTTGGTACAAATCTACCAAATATTTAGGAGTACGACAGGTACGTGACTAATGACCTTCCATTCCACACCAACGACCACGACCATAATTTCCTTTATGTTTATCAAAGAAGGTTTCATTCGCTTCAGGGAATAGAGTAGAACCGGTCGAGCGATATTGATGGTTTTTTTTAGCAAAAACTCATTATTTTGTTCAACCACTAGAAGACATGATATCACTTCAGGGAACATAGTTTCCTCTATCGCTTCAGAAAATATTTTGTGAACTTATGCTCTCGATATTGCTACTGCGGGAGCATATTTGAGACATGAAATATAGTCAATGTTTTCTCTAATATGTCTTCATAAGTGAGATGATGGCAAATAAAAATTATTGATTTTTGCATGATCCTGCAGGGATGCGTGATTGCTAACTTAATTGTATCTTCAAGATTCTATGCCTCTAGATGAATCTCAGCATCAAGAGTCCATGACAAATAATTCTTGCTCAAGATATCAAGGGTAGCAAATTCAAGTTTTGTAAGGTTCAAAATTTATATAAATATATAGCTTGATTTCTAGCACAGTATGAGTCTTTCCTTGTCACTATTTTAACTTACTAAAATAATTAAATATACACAATCAAATTTAATTGTAATGAAATAATACTTACAATGAGTTGAAAGAACTTCCTTTTCAAAATTGGGTAGAAACTCGTGCTGATAACGTGTTGTGAAATAATAGATATAACAAAATGTATATCAACAAAAATATATATTGATAAACTCTTGCATTTAAGTGGTCATCCATAATATATTTGATATCTATCAAACCACTTGGATGGGTTTTACACTTTCATTGAGAGAACTGTTCTACTATCAACTTTTCTCTATTCTTCTATCTGATGCATATATATAGGAATGGAGAGAGAGAAAGTGGAATATGAAGAGATAGGAAGAGGAATAGACATGAAAACCAAAGGTTTTCTAACACTAAATACATATTTGGTTTAGCAACATAAATATAGATCTAACATTATCAACAGTCTTGATTTATATTGTGCTTCCTACTCCCTCCATCCCATAATATATGACGTTTTAGATAATTTTATTTTTTCCAAATTATTTGACGTTTTATATAATCTAGGATAATTAATCACAATCTTTTCAAAATTACCCCTCATTGGAAATGTTACAGATAAGAGAGAGAGAATATGAGATAAATATATAGTAAATGGTATTATAGACAATTAATACTATATTTAATGCTATACAATTATTTCCTTAAATCTTGTGCACAGCTCTAAAACGTCATATATTATGGGACGGAGGGAGTAATAAATTGGTGTTCTAATCGAATTACACTTTTTAATTGTATTAATATTAGACCAAATTTTAAAATTTTCCCTCCAAATTGCCATTCAATTTCGATATGGCCACTAAGGTGTCAAAAGTCTTAATTTAGTCTACCATCAGACCAATTGTGTCCAATCCAGTCCTTACATTGACTTTGGCCTTTTTAAGGGGCAAAATTATAAACTTACCTAAATAGTTTCAATATAAGTAATAAAATAAGACAACTAAATATAAAAAATAAGTAAAATAACAACTAATTAATTAACTAATATAATAATAACTCATATATGAAATGCTAAACACTTCATTTTCATTTTCCTCCGTTCCAATACAATTAGATTAACCCTTCATATTCAGTTCGTATCTCACTTCAATCTCACTTAAAAAAATTAATTTTTTTCACACATCTTCAAATTGATCTCTTACTTGAAGCTGATTAACGTTTAATTATGAGTTGGATCATGAGGAATATAGAGGACAAAGCATTTGACAAATCAATTTATGTTACATATTTATTATATATGTTTCTAGGGTTTTGAAAAAGGGGTGGACGTGTTTAAAAGGGTGGGCTTTATTTGGTGAATATATTTACTGAAAATGTGGTTTTGTTTTGTCAATTTATGCATATCATGCCTTTGATAATAATATCCAATGAGTAAAAAGTGAATAAATTGCCTTTTCAAGTACTATAGTTGTCTGATATGTCATATAATAGCTGATGGTTGGTTTAAGTGTTATGTAGTATGTATTTTCATATATTGTATTGATTTTGGTTGTAATGAATGATATTATATGGAATATAATAGGGCAATGGGTTGGTTTTAGTGCTATGTGTTGTCTTTTTCTATATTGGTACTGTTATTGAATGTAGTGTTTTAACTTTATGTACTATATGTGTTTGTTTATTGACATTTAGGGAGTGACTGTTTCAATATTAAATTTTACTATGGGGGCAAGTTTAAGAATAATAGTTATGTCGGGGGCCAGGTTGGGTATATTGATTATTGTGAAATTGACAGGATATCAAAAGTGGAGTGGTTTGCTATGCTAATTGCTAAAGGAGTTTGGATGTTCTGGAGAAAAGATATTAAGCCAGAATAGGCCTGGGGTGGGGTTAAAGAGATTGGAAACTGTTAAGGATGTGCTTGAAATTGAGCAATTTATGCCTGCTGAGAAGGAGATAGAGATATATGCAGAAGACAAGAATCTTGAGTCTTTCTTTGTGAAGGTGACACCTAATACAGCTAGGGATACAAGCAGGGGTGGGAGTGAAAGTGGGAACGATGCTGAAGCAAATGATTCAGATTCAGATTCAGATTCAGATTCAGATTTAAATCGTTGAATTTTTGCTATAAAAATCCTATTTATTTATTTATTTAATGTTTATTTATTTGTGTTAGACATTGATTTATTAATAAAAGTACATCATTCATCATTCATTAAATGATCATTTAGTTTGTTTATATATATCTCCATATTATAAATGTTATGGTTTATGTGTATAAATAAATGTTATACACAAAAGATATAAATCATATGTAATATATAAATAAAGAAATAATGGTTTATAACTTAGGATAATTTGGAGATATTATCCTGTAGATTATAGTACTTTAATAGAGATGATTTATCTTGATCATAGAAGTTGGACTTCTAATTAAAGTACTAGTGCATTAACGGTGTGCATTAAACAGATCATATGACAATATTTTATTTATAAAATATTTTTACATAAATACTAATTTGTAAAATTTCTTAATTTTGAAATAATAGTGGACTTAATATTTATATATATATATTAGTTTGATGTTCCAATGAGTGAGATTACATCATATTAATTAATACCTCAGAATGTTGATTAATATATTTAATTAATATTAGGAACATTATTATTGTCAAAACATCTATAAGATTTTTCATAAGATAATTTATCATTGATCATAGAATCTTGGCCGAGTCTTTTTAATATTTATTATTAAAATGATTGATTTAATTGTTAAATTAATTTATGATCAAATAGAGATAAATTGTGGATTTATAAAATTAGTTTAAATGTATTGGAATTATATTAATTGATTATGAAATATTTATGTACATTTATAGAGGAAATATTTACAATTTATTAGTAAAGGGTTTATTTAATTAACTCCTGGACTGAAGTACAATTACAATTATTTAGTGGAATTAATTATAATTAATATTCATTTTGAATATTATTATTGGATAATAATATCTATATAAGTATTAGAGTCAGAAAAGGAATCCCTTAGGATCCTCTTCCTAGCCTAATATGGACTAGATTCATAAGAGATGAAAAAAATCAATGTTAATATATATATCATTAATCAGAAATAAATTGGGAACTTTTTTATCAAAAGAAAACACAAAATTCGTATTCTCTCTTTTCAGCCTAAGAAAAACAAAGTTAGGGTTTTTTCAGAAAGGGGTTTTGGAGACCACACTCAAGGTTCAGCATAAGGTCATAGGAAGGAAGATCTTGAAGATACAAGAGATTGTACGGATATTAAAACGTGCTAATCCAACCAAGCACTAGGTAACGAATTCGTACTTTTGATACACGATATATATATATATATCCTGGTTTTATTTTATTTTATATTTTTTTAAAAAAAACCTATTTACGAAAAAGTTTTTCTACAATTGGCATCAGAGCAATCTTTATGCTTTTATATGAATAACATAAATATATGTATATGTGATTTTCGAAATCTGCTGCTTTACGGTTTTAATAAAGTAATCTGTCCGTTTATGTTACATAATTAAATATGCATGAGATGTATTAAAGTATTCGTTATAGTATAAAGTAGGATAGATTATTATTCTAACTTCTGTTTTGCAGAATTGATTGTTACATACTCTCATGGCTAATACGAATGTATGAATGTATGTTTTAATTAACTGTTGGTTTTAATTTTGGGTTGTAAAACTCCTGCTGTGAGTTATTTAATTTTCTGCAGTTTAGATAATATGTAAACTCTAAATGAGTATAGGTTTCATTGATGTAATTATACATAGATGAGATGTACACTTCGTATGAAGTATAGGACCTATATGTAATCCGTTGTGCTGATCAACGAGTAAGCTGTTGAAGAAGATGGACATAAAACAAATTTCCAGAATCTGAGACGGACAAGGAGTCGTTTTTTTTCTTCAGAATCTGAGATGGACAAGGAGTCGTTTTTCTCCAGAATCTGAGATGGATATGGAGTTAAACAACATTCGAGTTCAACCAAGATTGTTATTAGCCATGAGAGTATATTGTTATGTAGTGATCTTGTTATGTGATGCTTAATGATGTGATTATGTGTTTGTTATTAAAACCTAGATTAAAGCAGCAGAATTGAATTTTACTTAATTCAGAAATTCAGAACACGAGCCCAATAAATTTTTCGAAATTATATTTGTATGGTATTTCTCAAAATATTTTCTGAAATTGTACAGATTGTACGGTGTTTCTAAAAATTTTTCGGGGCTCCGCCCCGAACCTCGGCCTGCCGGAGTTTGGGCTGGATGTAACGAACTTTTGAATTATCTAATATTTAATATTTATTATGTGTGAATTATTAATATATGGATTAATAAAAGATAACAAAAATTCAAGTGAGTGAGGAAATAAATCCCACAGCCTCCATTATATATCTATAGTTATGACATCTAATATGCTTCCTACGAAAAATATTAGTGATCAAGATAACAAGTATAGATTCCCACAAGGATATGAGTTTATTAAAATAATAGTATAAATATACTTTTCCTACGGAGATATATTTCGAGCTATGAATATTTTATGAACTCTATTATAATGGTATACACTTGATAAAGAGGTTAATAATTTTTTCATACGGAAAGGTAGTTTATTAATACTCTTGAAGGCTAAATAATATAGGTATGTTATTTTCTTTGATAAGAGTTAACTAGAAAAAGAAAATAATGGTAATTTAAAATAAATGTCTTTCCCTACGGATGGACTTTACTTATAAAAAATTAAAATACCTATGTTAGAAAGTAATGGATTGCTTATTATAAGCTTTATTTTACTTGATAATGATCATATGAATGATGACTATATTTTTTTAATTTTAGATATCATGTCTGCAGTCAACCCATTCTCAATCATTCTAAAAGAGAACCAATTGACTGACCCTAATTATGTTGATTGAAATAGGAATTTGGACATTGTTCTTACTGCTCAGGATTACAAATTTGTGCTTACTGATCCTTGCCCTGAGGAACCTGCAGCTAATGCTCCTCGTGCTTCTAAAGAAGCGCATGCAAAATGGATAAAGACTGATGAGATGGCTAAATATTACATCTTGGGCTCTTTATCCAACATTTTGTAGCATCAGCATATGACTGTCCCAACTGCTAAGGCCATGATAGAATCTTTGCATGGTATGTTTGGTGAGCATGCTCGTGCCGTAAGGCAGAGCATTATGAAGTCTCTCATGGAAGAAAAAATGGCTGAGGGAACTCCAGTGGGTGAACATTGTCTCAAGTTTATATCTCGCTTTAGCGAACTGGAGGTCCTCGGAGCAAATGTCGATGTGGAAACACAGATTGACATGTTACTACAGTCGTTGCTCGATACTTTTAAAAATTTCAGGGTTAACTATAATATGGGGCAGTTTCATTATACTCTCCCTAAGTTAATGCAACAGCTTTAAACGGTCCAAGGTATTCTAGCACCTAAGCCAGTTATCCATGTAGCTGAGGCTAATGTTGCTAAGGCTAAGGCGGGAAAGAAAAAGAAACCAAACAAAAAGAAAAAGAATACAAAGTTTTCTAGCACTGGGAGAGTTGGAAAGAAACAGGGACAAGGCGAGGTTAAGTCCAAAGGGAAGTGTTTTCACCGTGGTAAAAAGGGACACTGGAAGCGCAATTGCTCAGCTTTCCTTGAGAAAGTGAAAAACAAGGGTAAATTTCAAACTTTACTAGTAGAATCATATTTATTGGCGGTTTCTACGGGATCCTGATGCGTAGATTCCGGATCCACTAATCATGTTTGCATTATTTTGCAAGGGTTCCAGGAGACCAGAAAGCTAAGTGAAGGAGAAATTTATCTATAGTTAGCATCAGATGCAACAGTTGCAGCAGTAGCAATAGGAATAGTTCATTTACAATTTTCTAGTGATAGGAGTTTATATTTGAATAATGTATTTTATGTACCAAACGCTTGTAGGAACTTAATTTCGGTTTCTTGTTTATTTAAGCAAGGGTACTCCGTGGTTTTTAATAATAAAGTTGTTATTAAGAAAAATTCTACTTTTTACTTTTGTTTGTGATGGTACATTATTGAACAATTTATATATTCTCACTCCTGTTACAAGAACACTACAAAATACTGAAATTGATAATAACATATCTAAGAAAAGAAAAGTTTCTTTAACAAATAAAACTTATTTATGGTACTTACTGATGAGCGGGTTTATACCTGTGAATTAGATATATCTTAGGCTTATTTCTTTACTATCTTTGAGTATTTTTAGTGCCATTTTACTTGTTTATGCATTGGTTTTGTAGGAAATAAAGCAAAGCCATTTGTACGTCAACGCTTGGGTGTCTTGTTTGCCATTTTTGAGCTTCCGATTGACATAGCAGCTGGTTGCGGCTCAATTTCACCCATGATCCAATCCGATTCTCTCAAAACTCAAAGAACGAAAGTTGTAGATCTTGATCTCAGCTTTCGGGAACATCTTGAACCATCCAATTTGAAGTTTGTATGAGAGAGTTATGATCATTTTACCATCAGATTTGGCATGAATTTTACATAGTAGCTGTTTCCTGGCCATTTTGGACCTTTCTCTAATCAGTATCTCGACGAGCTCCAGTTATGAAAGTTGTAGAGCTACTTCTTATCTTTCCGTAGCCTCTTGAATCGCATTAATCCGAGTTCGGACGAAGACGTTATGGCCATTTTTCCAACAGACGTCGAGGCTGATTCGGGCAGCAGAAGCATTCTCGCCGGGGCGAGAATCTCAGGCTTAAATTTCTCGCCGGGGCGGGAATGCGCGGAAGGAAAAAAATATTGGAGTTCAGTTCTTTTGGGAAATTGATTTGGAATTGGATTCTTTCTATTGATTTGATTCGGAAACTATAAAAGAGACAGAGAGAGATGGAAATAGGGGGGAGACATATACATATACATAGATACATTCATAGTCGCATACTATGCAAGGATTGAGATACAGAGCTGATTTGGGAGATTGGAGACTAGAGAAAGCATCGCAAGGAATTCAGATTAGAGACTTGAAGATTGAAGAACTTCTACTGAGTTTTTCTTATCCTCTATCTTAGATTTGTAATTTAATTGTGATGACTTATTTGGGATTCATGTTTTCTATTTTCAGTATGAACTAAATTTGCAATTAAGGCTACAATTGAATCTTTTATGTTCATGGATTAATTATCTATTTGATTCCAGTTATTATTTCATCTTAAGTTGTCTATCATATTTTGTGTTTATTGAGTAATTGATTGATCATCAATTAGCGGAATATTTTAGATGAATTCGGGAGATGAAATCTAGGGTTAGATCTGAATGTGATAGCATGTATTCTTAATTATTTGCATGGGATGAATAATTGGGGTTGTGAAGTGAATAGGGATATCTCTTCGCTGCATGTAACTATTGGGAATTGGTGTTTAATGAATTTAATTCTTTAGTTTTGCATAGGAATATCGCAAAATTAATTGAGTTAGATAATTTTATTTGATCACTTGGGAAAGGGCTTATGAATAACTTTGAATTCCTGTTAACAACTCTATTGAAGTTAATAATTGGATGAATTGGATAATTAGTTTGTATTACATAATTGGGGACATTGTAGTCTAAAGCCTTTAAAAATCTGAACTTCAACCTTTGTGTTAGTTTTTATTCTTAGTTTTAATTTAATTAGTTTTAATCGTTATATAAATTATGATTGTTTAAATAAAATTGAATTGATATAGTACTAGTAGTTGGAAATCATTGAACAGAGATTCCCTGTGGGTTCGACACTCTATCTTATCACTTTATTACTTGTTGGTCGTGTATACTTGCACGTAATTGTCGATTGTGAAATCGGGCAACAAGTTTTTGGCGCCGTTGTCGGGGAATCTTTTTGTTTAATATTTATTTCCATATTAGTTATAATCAGTTCAATCTTAATTTAAACGTTTTATTTTTATTTTATTTATTTCTTTTTTTGTTTTACTTCCCTGTAAGGTACATCATGGCCAACTATGACTATCAGTGGCCGTATACGAGAATGACGCAACCAAGAGCGGCAGGGATTTATGAACTCGATGAATTGTCAGCACAGATTGAGACACTTTCGAGGATGTTTGACACTTTAGCAGTACAACGTATTCAAAGTATGGCGGTAATTTGTGATTATTGTGCTGAAAATCATTCGAGTCATCAATGTGCCATCAGTTATGAGTCGATGCAGTATGGTGGCAATTTCGGCGATTACCTCAACAATTATGCATATTCCAAAAACTATCATCAGGATTGGGGGTATCATCCGGATTTTTTATGGAGCCATAATACTCAAGTCTAAATCTTTGTTCCAAGCCAATCATACACTCCAGAATTTCCGGATTCAGCCTATCCATATGAAGAATTGAGTTTGGAGGAGGCCTTGGCGAAGTTTATTACAGCTACGGATAAAAAGATGAGTGATCAGGATCAGCTGTTGAACTTGGTGGATTTAAATGTAAAAAGCCAAGCAGTGTCGATTCGAAATCTTGAGAATAGATGGGACAGCTTATCAACGCCTTCAACAATAACTACCTAGGTACATGGCCCAGTGACGTGGTTCTCGAGACTGATGGATTTCCCGCGCCAAAACTGCTACCGGAGGTGCTGATTGACGATGATTCTGATATGGAGGAGAATAGTGGGGATCAGGAAAATACAGCCGAAGAAGATCTAGTCGTGAGTTCTGACGCTGATGTACCAATTTTGTTAGTGCCCCATGTACCTTCTCTGCCAAAGCTCAAAGATCCGGGTAGTTTTGCAATTCCTTGCCCAATTGGTAGTCATGTCGTTGGCAAATCTCTAATTGACATCAGAGCTAGCATGAATTTGGAGCCATGGTGGGATGAGAAAGGGGTCCGTGAGAAATTAGTTGAAGATCCAGTTGTGTTTAAGAAGTTTCAATTCAATATTCCGTTCACAAACACAATGGAGCATATGCCTAGCTATTTGAAGGTTATAAAGGAGATTCTACAGGAAAAGAGCATGCTAGGTGATTTTGAATCAATGGCCCTTACAGAAGCAAAGTCCTCAGACGTTTCATTATTACTAATGGATGGAGAGTTCCTCAATTTTCGAAGGGGCATTGGATAGAAAAGGAAGTAGTCAGGCTGAAAGACTATAATTCAAGCGCTTGATGGGAGGCAACCCAATCATTTTAGTATCTTTAGCTATTTTAGTTTTTTGTATTTTTGCATTTAGTTAGGATAGTAGTAGTTAGTTTCTAAGATTTTCAGTGCTTAGCTAGTCTCTCATGCTTTTAAAAAGGTTGTGCTAATCCATGTTATGCTATGTTGCTTTGAACAGGTAAAAGGTTTTGGGATTGCACCAATTGAAGAAAAGGGGAACAAAGCAAAAATTTCAGAAAAGAGGTTTCTCGCCCCGGCGAGAAAAATGCACTAGAGATCCTCGCCCCGGCGAGAACCTCTCTGCCAAAACTCGCCCCAGCGTGAAAATTTTGGCCCCAGCCCATTCTTCTCTGTCCATTCTCGCCCCGGCGAGAACCCAAGGCAAAAATCTTTGCCCCGGCGAAGATGACTGATTTTAGTTTTTAATTTCCTTCCCAAAATCAGATTCCATTCATTCCAAAACCTTCATAACCAATTCAAACTCAATCCTAAACTCTCTCCAACCTTATCCCACACGGATTCCACTTCTAATTGATTCAAGCAATGTCAAGGGTTCCTCTCCACTATATCAAACATTCACACAGTTTTATCAAGCAAATTGGGGAGCGTAGCTACTTGAGCAAGGCATTCATAAATATCAAACATCAAAATCAACTGAATCCGAGTGCAGTTCCAATTTTTCGAGCCTCAGCCGCTGCAAGCATTCTCACTTTCAGATTCGGATAATGAGCAAGGTCAAGCACACCGCTTGACCAGTCAGGGAAGTCCTTCGTTTAAATTTCTTTATTTTGCAAACAATGAGGACATTGTTCATTATGAGTTTGGGGGTGGATTTGCTGTCATTATACATAGTCATGTCATATTGCATTACATAATTGTTTAGTTCATGTACATTGCATTTGTTAGTTATTTTTGCATATTGTAGGAATAATTTTTTAATTTTTAATTTTTTTTTAAAAGTAAAAATTTAAAAATCACAAAAATATTTTCTTTTTATTGCATTATCTTATAGCTTTAGGATCATATATAATTGCATTTAGGATAGTTTGAGCAATGAATTGATGTAGAGTATTTAAGGAAGGCCGATGATGAAAATTCTGATCAGTTAGCTAATTAGTTTAGTGAGACGGATAAGGAGTGCTAAATTAGGAATTTTGACTGTTTTTGATTTTGTCAAGCTTGAGACCCTTTTAATTCTTCTATGCACATATCCATTTGGTTGAGTTAGTTTTAACTTTAAGGAAGTTTATATGTTAAATGCTCATGAAAGATATTTATGAACTCTATATCTTGTTTGATCATGCTTAAAGTGTAATATGAGGAAGAATATAAGTTGGGTGAAATCATGGTTAATTTGAAAAAAAATTGAAAATTTTGAACCGTCCCCAGTTGAAAAAATGGATCATGTGGTGGGTTGAGATGGAGCGTAAAACGCACTCACTCATAAACACATGCAACGAGATGGAGCGTAAAACGCACTCGTTCAATTGAAAGTGATATGGAGCGTAAAACGCACTCACTAAAAAAAAAGAAAAAAGAAAAGAGAATGAAATGAGAAAAAATTGTTTGAATTTCTGGGGAGGGGTTTTAAAAGGGGCTTAAATGTTTTAAATAACCTTGTGATCCTTTAGTTATGTTTTTCTATATTTGCTTTGAGTTGTGGAAGATAAGCATATAGAGTTCTTGTTGTTATACTAATCTTTTTGATATCTTTGATGATGCAATTGATTTCATGAGCTTCTTTGAATATTTTTTTTCTAGTTTGATATATTTGGATTCACACACACACGGAAGGGTTGAAAGTAAGATGAAATTGGTGATATGTTGATTTCTGATAGTGCATAAATTTGAAGTTTTGTTGAATGTTAGTTACTGATTTTTGAGGCCTGATATTTATAATATATGTTGATTGATTGCTCAGTCGTAATACATCATGCATCTGCATTCATTTAGATAGGTTTGTTTATTTTTGTTTTTCTTGTGTTTTTGCTTGAGGACAAGCAAAGTTTTGAGTTTGGGGTATTTGATGAGCGGGTTTATACCTGTGAATTAGATATATCTTAGGCTTATTTCTTTACTATCTTTGAGTATTTTTAGTGTCATTTTACTTGTTTATGCATTGGTTTTGTAGGAAATAAAGCAAAGTCATTTGTATGTCAACGCTTGGGTGTCTTGTTTGCCATTTTTGAGCTTCCGATTGACATAGCAGCTGGTTGCGGCTCAATTTCACCCATGATCCAATCCGATTCTCTCAAAACTCAAAGAACGAAAGTTGTAGATCTTGATCTCAGCTTTCGGGAACATCTTGAACCATCCAATTTGAAGTTCGTATGAGAGAGTTATGATCATTTTACCATCAGATTTGGCATGAATTTTACATAGTAGCTATTTCCTGGCCATTTTGGACCTTTCTCTGATCAGTATCTCGATGAGCTCCAGTTATGAACGTTGTAGAGCTACTTCTTATCTTTCCGTAGCCTCTTGAATCGCATTAATCCGAGCTCGGACGAAGAAGTTATGGCCATTTTTACAACAGACGTCGAGGCTGATTCGGGCAGCAGAAGCATTCTCGCCGGGGCGAGAATCTCAGGCTTAAATTTCTCGCCGGGCGGGAATGCGCGGAAGGAAAAAAATATTGGAGTTCAGTTCTTTTGGGAAATTGATTTGGAATTGGATTCTTTCTATTGATTTGATTCAGAAACTATAAAAGAGACAGAGAGAGATGGAAATAGGGGGGAGACATATACATATACATAGATACATTCATAGTCGCATACTATGCAAGGATTGAGATACAAAGCTGATTTGGGAGATTGGAGACTAGAGAAAGCATCGCAAGGAATTCAGATTAGAGACTTGAAGATTGAAGAACTTCTACTGAGTTTTTCTTATCCTCTATCTTAGATTTGTAATTTAATTGTGATGACTTATTTGGGATTCATGTTTTCTATTTTCAGTATGAACTAAATTTGCAGTTAAGGCTACAATTAAATCTTTTATGTTCATTGATTAATTATCTATTTGATTCCAGTTATTATTTCATCTTGAGTTGTCTATCATATTTTCTGTTTATTGAGTAATTGATTGATCATCAATTAGCGGAATATTTTAGATGAATTCGGGAGATGAAATCTAGGGTTAGATCTGAATGTGATAGCATGTATTCTTAATTATTTGCATGGGATGAATAATTGGGGTTGTGAAGTGAATAGGGATATCTCTTCGCTGCATGTAACTATTGGGAATTGGTGTTTAATGAATTTAATTCTTTAGTTTTGCATAGGAATATCGCAGAATTAATTGAGTTAGATAATTTTATTTGATCACTTGGGAAAGGGCTTATGAATAACTTTGAATTCCTGTTAACAACTCTATTGAAGTTAATAATTGGATGAATTAGATAATTAGTTTGTATTACATAATTGGGGACATTGTAGTCTTAAGCCTTTAAAAATCTGAACTTCAACCTTTGTGTTAGTTTTTATTCTTAGGTTTAATTTAATTAGTTTTAATCGTTATATAAATTGTGATTGTTTGAATAAAATTGAATTGATATAGTACTAGTAGTTGGAAATCATTGAACAGAGATTCCCTGTGGGTTTGACACTCTATCTTATCACTTTATTACTTGTTGATCGTGTATACTTGCGCGTAATTGTCGATTGTGAAATTGGGCAACAAGTTTTTGGCGCCGTTGCCAGGGAATCTTTTTGTTTAATATTTATTTCTATATTAGTTATAATCAATTCAATCTTAATTTAAACGTTTTATTTTTATTTTATTTATTTCTTTTTTTGTTTTACTTCCTTGTAAGGTACATCATGGCCAACTATGACTATCAGTGGCCGTATACGAGAATGACGCAACCAAGAGCGGCAGGGATTTATGAACTCGATGAATTGTCAGCACAGATTGAGACACTTTCGAGGATGTTTGACACTTTAGCAGTACAACGTATTCAAAGTGTGGCGGTAATTTGTGATTATTGTGCTGAAAATCATTCGAGTCATCAATGTGCCATCAGTTATGAGTCGATGCAGTATGGTGGCAATTTCGGCGATTACCTCAACAATTATGCATATTCCAAAAACTATCATCAGGATTGGGGGTATCATCCGGATTTTTCATGGAGCCATAATACTCAAGTCCAAATCTTTGCTCCAAGCCAATCATACACTCCAGAATTTTCGGATTCAGCCTATCCATATGAAGAATTGAGTTTGGAGGAGGCCTTGGCGAAGTTTATTACAGCTACGGATAAAAAGATGAGTGATCAGGATCAGTTGTTGAACTTGGTGGATTTAAATGTAAAAAGCCAAGCAGTGTCGATTCGAAATCTTGAGAATCAGATGGGACAACTTATCAACGCCTTCAACAATAACTATCTAGGTACATGGCCCAGTGACGTGGTTCTCGAGACTTATGGATTGCCCACGCCAAAACTGCTACCGGAGGTGCTGATTGACGATGATTCTGATATGGAGGAGAATAGTGGGGATCAGGAAAATACAGCCGAAGAAGATCTAGTCGTGAGTTCCGACGCTGATGTACCGATTTTGTTAGTGCCCCATGTACCTTCTCTGCCAAAGCTCAAAGATCCGGGTAGTTTTGTAATTCCTTGCCCAATTGGTAGTCATGTCGTTGGCGAAGCTCTAATTGACATCGGAGCTAGCATGAATTTGGAGCCATGGTGGGATGAGAAAGGGGTCCGTTAGAAATTAGTTGAAGATCCAGTTGTGTTTAAGAAGTTTCAATTCAATATTCCGTTCACAAACACAATGGAGCATATGCCTAGCTATTTGAAGGTTATAAAGAAGATTCTACAGGAAAAGAGCATGCTAGGTGATTTTGAATCAATGGCCCTTACAGAAGCAAAGTCCTCAGACGTTTCATTATTACTAATGGATGGAGAGTTCCTCAATTTTCGAAGGGGCATTGGATAGAAAAGGAAGTAGTCAGGCTGAAAGACTATAATTTAAGCGCTTGATGGGAGGCAACCCAATCATTTTAGTATCTTTAGCTATTTTAGTTTTTTGTATTTTTGCATTTAGTTAGGATAGTAGTAGTTAGTTTCTAAGATTTTCAGTGCTTAGTTAGTCTCTCATACTTTTAAAAAGGTTGTGCTAATCCATGTTATGCTATGTTGCTTTGAACAGGTAAAAGGTTTTGGGATTGCACTAATTGAAGAAAAGGGGAACAAAGCAAAAATTTCAGAAAAGAGGTTTCTCGCCCCGGCGAGAAAAATGCACTAGAGATCCTCGCCCCGGCGAGAACCTCTCTGCCAAAACTCGCCCCAGCGTGAAAATTTCTCGCCCCAACCCATTCTTCTCTGTCCATTCTCGCCCCGGCGAGAACCCAAGGCAAAAATCTTCGCCCCGGCAAAGATGACTGATTTTAGTTTTTAATTTCCTTCCCAAAATCAGATTCCATTCATTCCATAACCTTCATAACCAATTCAAACTCAATCCTAAACTCTCTCCACCCTTATCCCATACGGATTCCACTTCTAATTGATTCAAGCAATGTCAAGGGTTCCTCTCCACTATATCAAACATTCACACAGTTTTATCAAGCAAATTGGGGAGCGTAGCTACTTGAGCAAGGCATTCATGAACATCAAACATCAAAATCAACTGAATCCGAGTGCAGTTCCAATTTTTTGAGCCTCAGCCACTGCAAGCATTCTCACTTTCAGATTCGGATAATGAGCAAGGTCAAGCACACCGCTTGACCAGTCAGGGAAGTCCTTCGTTTTAATTTTTTTATTTTGCAAACAATGAGGACATTGTTCATTATGAGTTTGGGGGTGGATTTGCTGTCATTATACATAGTCATGTCATATTGCATTACATAATTGTTTAGTTCACGTACATTGCATTTGTTAGTTATTTTTGCATATTGTAGGAATAATTTTTTAATTTTTAATTTTTTTTTAAAAGTAAAAATTTAAAAATCACAAAAATATTTTCTTTTTATTGCATTATCTTATAGCTTTAGGATCATATATAATTGCATTTAGGATAGTTTGAGCAATGAATTGATGTAGAGTATTTAAGGAAGGCCGATGATGAAAATTCTGATCAGTTAGCTAATTAGTTTAGTGAGACGGATAAGGAGTGCTAAATTAGGAATTTTGACTGTTTTTGATTTTGTCAAGCTTGAGACCCTTTTAATTCTTCTATGCACATATCCATTTGGTTGAGTTAGTTTTAACTTTAAGGAAGTTTATATGTTAAATGCTCATGAAAGATATTTATGAACTCTATATCTTGTTTGATCATGCTTAAAGTGTAATATGAGGAAGAATATAAGTTGGGTGAAATCATGGTTAATTTGAAAAAAAATTGAAAATTTTGAACCGTCCCCAGTTGAAAAAATGGATCATGTGGTGGGTTGAGATGGAGCGTAAAACGCACTCACTCATAAACACATGCAACGAGATGGAGCGTAAAACGCACTCGTTCAATTGAAAGTGATATGGAGCGTAAAACGCACTCACTAAAAAAAAAGAAAAAAGAAAAGAGAATGAAAAGAGAAAAAATTGTTTGAATTTCTGGGGAGGGGTTTTAAAAGGGGCTTAAATGTTTTAAATAACCTTGTGATCCTTTAGTTATGTTTTTCTATATTTGCTTTGAGTTGTGGAAGATAAGCATATAGAGTTCTTGTTGTTATACTAATCTTTTTGATATCTTTGATGATGCAATTGATTTCATGAGCTTCTTTGAATATTTTTTTTTCTAGTTTAATATATTTGGATTCACACACACACGGAAGGGTTGAAAGTAAGATGAAATTGATGATATGTTGATTTCTGATAGTGCATAAATTTGAAGTTTTGCTGAATGTTAGTTACTGATTTTTGAGGCATGATATTTATAATATATGTTGATTGATTGCTCAGTCGTAATACATCATGCATCTGCATTCATTTAGATAGGTTTGTTTATTTTTGTTTTTCTTGTGTTTTTGCTTGAGGACAAGCAAAGTTTTGAGTTTGGGGTATTTGATGAGCGGGTTTATACCTGTGAATTAGATATATCTTAGGCTTATTTCTTTACTATCTTTGAGTATTTTTAGTGTCATTTTACTTGTTTATGCATTGGTTATGTAGGAAATAAAGCAAAGCCATTTGTACGTCAACGCTTGGGTGTCTTGTTTGCCATTTTTGAGCTTCCGATTGACATAGCAGCTGGTTGCGGCTCAATTTCACCCATGATCCAATCCGATTCTCTCAAAACTCAAAGAACGAAAGTTGTAGATCTTGATCTCGGCTTTCGGGAACATCTTGAACCATCCAATTTGAAGTTCGTATGAGAGAGTTATGATCATTTTACAATCAGATTTGGCATGAATTTTACATAGTAGCTGTTTCCTGGCCATTTTGGACCTTTCTCTGATCAGTATCTCGATGAGCTCCAGTTATGAAAGTTGTAGAGCTACTTCTTATCTTTCCGTAGCCTCTTGAATCGCATTAATTCGAGTTCGGACGAAGAAGTTATGGCCATTTTTCCAACAGACGTCGAGGCTGATTCGGGCAGCAGAAGCATTCTCGCCGGGGCGAGAATCTCAGGCTTAAATTTCTCGCCGGGGCGAGAATGCGCGGAAGGGAAAAAATATTGGAGTTCAGTTCTTTTGGAAAATTGATTTGGAAATGGATTCTTTCTATTGATTTGATTCAGAAACTATAAAAGAGACAGAGAGAGATGGAAATAGGGGGGAGACATATACATATACATAGATACATTCATAGTCGCATACTACGCAAGGATTGAGATACAGAGCTGATTTGGGAGATTGGAGACTAGAGAAAGCATCACAAGGAATTCAGATTAGAGACTTGAAGATTGAAGAACTTCTACTGAGTTTTTCTTATCCTCTATCTTAGATTTGTAATTTAATTGTGATGACTTATTTGGGATTCATGTTTTCTATTTTCAGTATGAACTAAATTTGTAATTAAGGCTACAATTGAATCTTTTATGTTCATGGATTAATTATCTATTTGATTCCAGTTATTATTTCATCTTGAGTTGTCTATCATATTTTGTGTTTATTGAGTAATTGATTGATCATCAATTAGCCGAATATTTTAGATGAATTCGGGAGATGAAATCTAGGGTTAGATCTGAATGTGATAGCATGTATTCTTAATTATTTGCATGGGATGAATAATTGAGGTTGTGAAGTGAATAGGGATATCTCTTCGCTGCATGTAACTATTGGGAATTGGTGTTTAATGAATTTAATTCTTTAGTTTTGCATAGGAATATCGCAGAATTAATTGAGTTAGATAATTTTATTTGATCACTTGGGAAAGGGCTTATGAATAACTTTGAATTCCTGTTAACAACTCTATTGAAGTTAATAATTGGATGAATTGGATAATTAGTTTGTATTACATAATTGGGGACATTGTAGTCTTAAGCCTTTAAAAATCTGAACTTCAACCTTTGTGTTAGTTTTTATTCTTAGTTTTAATTTAATTAGTTTTAATCGTTATACAAATTGTGATTGTTTAAATAAAATTGAATTGACATAGTACTAGTAGTTGGAAATCATTGAACAGAGATTCCCTGTGGGTTCGACACTCTATCTTATCACTTTATTACTTGTTGATCGTGTATACTTGCACGTAATTGTCGATTGTGAAATCGGGCAACACTTACGTTTAGGTCATATTAATCTAAATAGGATCCAAAGACTAGTAAAGGATGGACCTTTAAGTTTTTTTGAAATTAATTCTTATCCAGTCTGCAAATCCTGTATAGAGGATAAAATGACTAAAGGACCTTTTAAAGCAAAAGGTGATAGAGCCATAGAAAAGTTAGATTTGGTTCATACTGACGTATGTTGTCCATTGACATCGAAAGCTAAAGGAGGTTATGAGTATTTCATCACATTTACTGATGATTACTCAAGATTTGGTTATGTATACCTAATGTATCATAAGTCTGAAGCTTTTGAAAAATTCAAAGAGTTTCGGGCAGAAGTTGAAAAACAAACGGGTAAATACATAAAGACCCTTCGATCTAATCGAGGTGGTGAATACCTTCTTACAGAATTCAAGAATTACATGTCTAAGAATGGAATAATATCATAGTTGTCTGCACCAGGGACTCCCCAGCAAAATGGTGTAGCAGAAAGAAGAAACATGACTCTTTTAGATATGGTTAGATCTATGATGAGTTATTCTACACTATCTATATCTTTTTGGGGATATGCTTTACAATAGGTAATATACTTATTGAATATTGTTCCATCTAAATCAGTTCTAAAAACACCATTAGAATTGTGGTCAGGGCGCAAGTTTAGCTTGAAACACATTCATATATGGGGTTGCCCTGCACATGTGCGAAAAGGGAAAACAGATTTAGATAAGCTAGGAACAAGATCAGAAGTATGCTTGTTTGTAGGGTATCCAAAAGAGACAAGGGGTGGACTGTTTTATAGTCCTGAAAATCAAAAGATATTTGTGAGTGCAAATGCAATTTATCTGGAAGAGGATTATATGATGGAACACAAGTTTAGTAGTAGAATTGTCTTAGAGGAAATGTCTAAAGATTTTTCACCGCAATCAGCACCAAAACCTGATAAACTAGTAATTACACCACAAGTCACAATACCTGAATCTTCTAACTCGGGAGAGCCTCGTCGTAGTGGGAGGATTTCTAGACCCACACAAAGACTTACTCTTTTGGGAGAGTCAACTAAGATTGTGTCAGATGATCTAGATTCAGATCCCAGGAGCTATAGTGAGGCACTTGCTGATAAAGATGTTAATCTATGGCAAGAAACAATGAAACAAGAAATGGAGTCCATGTATTCCAATAAAGTCTGGAAACTTGTGGATGCGCCTAATGGAGTAAAACCTATTGGGTGCAAGTGGATCTACAAAAAAAGAGAGGGGTGGATGGAAAGGTCCAAACCTATAAAGCTAGGTGGTGGAGCTATTAGTTGGAGGAGTGTTAAGCAAGGATGTATTACTGATTCCACTATGGAAGTAGAGTATGTTGCAGCTTCAGAGTCTTCCAAGGAAGCTATTTGGTTTCGAAAGTTTTTAATGGAACTTGGAGTAGTACCGTCAGCTGCTAGTCCCATGGTAATATATTATGATAATACTGGGGCAGTAGCATAATCAAAGGATCCCAGAGACCATAAGAAATCTAAGCACATTGAGCGCAAGTACCATATCATACGAGAGTATGTGAACAAAGGAGATCTGAAAGTATGCGAGATTCCAGGAGTTGAAAATCTAGCAGATCCATTCACAAAAACATTACCTGCTAAAGTTTTTGAATCTCATTGTGATGCAATCGGTATTAAATTCATGCCAAATAGGATTTAATAGCTAGTGGGAGATTATTGGATTTTTGCTATAAAAATCCTATTTATCTATTTATTTAATGTTTATTTATTTGTGTTGGACATTGATTTATTAATAAAAGTACATCATTCATCATTCATTAAATGATCATTTAGTTTGTTTATATATATCTCCATATTATATGTGTTATGGTTTATGTGTATAAATAAATGTTATACAGAGAAGATATAAATCATATGTAATATATAAATAAAGAAATAATGGTTTATAACCTAGGATAATTTGGAGATATTATCCTGTAGGTTATAGTACTTTAATAGAGATGATTTATCTTGATCATAGAAGTTGGACTTCTATTTAAAGTACTAGTGCATTAACAGTGTGCATTAAACGGATCATGTGACAATATTTTATTTATAAAATATTTTCACATAAATACTAATTTGTAAAATTTCTTAATTTTGAAATAATAGTGGACTTAATATTGTTATATATATATTAATTTGATGTTCCAATGAGTGAGATTACATCATATTAATTAATACCTCGAAATGTTAATTAATATATTTAATTAATATTAGAACATTATTATTGTCAAAACATCTATAAGATTTTTTATAAGATAATTTATCATTGATCATAGAATCTTGGCTGAGTCTTTTTAATATTTATTATTAAAAAGATTGATTTAATTGTTAAATCAATTTATGATCAAATAGAGATAAATTGTGGATTTATGAAATTAGTTTAAATGTATTGGAATTATATTAATTAATTATGAAATATTTATGTACATTTATAGAGGAAATGTTTACAGTTTATTAGTAAAGGGTTTATTTAATTAATTCTTGGACTGAAGCGCAGTTACAATTATTTAGTGGAATTAATTGTAATTAATATTTTTTTTGAATATTATTATTGGATAATAATATCTAAATAAGTATTGGAGTTAGAAAAGGAATCCCTTAGGATCCTCTTCCTAGCCTAATATGGACCAGATTCATAAGAGATGAAAAAGATCAATGTTATTATATATATCATTGATCAGAAACGCATTGGGAACTTTTTTATCAGAAGAAAACACAAAATTCGTATTTTCTCTTTTTAGCCTAAGAAAAATAAAGTTAGGGTTTTTTCAGAAAGGGGTTTTGGAGACCACAACATAAGATCATAGGAAGGAAGATCTTGAAGATACAGGAGATTGTACGGATATTAAAACGTGTTAATCCAACCAAGCATTAGGTAACGAATTCGTACTTTTGATACACAATATATATATATATATATATATATTTGTTGTTTCGTATATATGTATTTTTTTATAAAAAAATCTATTTTCGGAAAGTTTTTCCTTCACTGACTACTGCAGTATGATTGTGCTGAAGATGATAACATGTTTGAGACTTTTGTTGATCACTCAGTAGATACTGTAGCCCATATTAAAGATGGTGCAGAGGAAGTTAATACTCAGAAAGCCATGACAGACGAAAGGAACATAGAAATTGATAGTCAGAAGGGGAAAAGAAAAGAAATAGTGGAAGTTGTTGAAAAAAAATCAGAGTAAGAAGAGGAAGACACCGCAAAGGAAAGGGGGAAAGATTAACAAGGGAAAACAAAAAGAAACTGCAGAAGATAATCTGCATGATATTGATATGTATTGATTTAGAATATGAAGATTATGAGTTTGATTAAGTACTAATTACATTGACAAGGCATGATGATGAAAATGACCCAAAATGGCCTGAGTTCAACCCCTTTGTTGATATGGAAAACCCAAAGTTTGAGCTTGGAATGAAGTTTGCTAATAATCAGGTGTTTAAAGTAACTATTAGATCTTATGACATAAAGCACGAAAATGTATAACATTTTACAAAAATGAAGGGCACAAAGTTAGGCCAAAGTGTGAAGAGAAAAGATGCAAATGGATGGTTTATGTCACAAAATGCAGCTTGAAGCCACCTTACAAGTTAAAAGTATTTTAGAGAATCATAGATGTGGAAAGAAGTGCGCAAAGGTGCATGTCAAAAGTGAATGGTTGGCAAGTAATTTCTTGAGTACATTTAGGGAGAACCCAAATATATCTACTATTGAATTCCAAAACAAGGTTAATCAAAAGTTAGTGATTGACATATCAAGAAACCAGGTATTCAGAGTTAGGAAGAGAGCACAAGAGATTATAAATGTAGATGTAATAGGTTAGTTAAACAAGCTATTTTACTACAGGCAAGAAATACTAAGGTTGAATCTTGAATCAACTGTAGAGGTCAAATATGTTGATGGAAGCATGGCTAGTGGAGCTCCACAGTTTTAGAGGATGTACTTTTGCTTTCATGCAATGAAGGAAGGATTCAAATATTGCATGTCTTTGGTTGGTTTAGATGGGTGTCACTTATAAGGACCTTCAAAGGGAATGCTATTAACTGCTATTGGTATTAATGCTAATAATTGTGTATACCCAATAGCATATGTAGTGATAAAGGGGGAGAACTACAAGTCTTGGAGTTGGTTTATGGAACAACTAAGAGATGATTTGGGGATGGACAATGGATATAGATTTCTAATATTATTTGACAAACAAAAAGGCTTAATTTAAGCAATTCAACAATTGCTTCCTAGTGTAGATCATAAGTTCTACTTTGTCCATTTCCATAACAACTTCAAGATAGTAGGCACAAAAGTTTTGCTTTGAAGGAAATAGTGTGGAATGCTGCTAAAGCTAGCTATATCAGTTCTTGGAAATATTAGATGAACAAGATGAAGGATGTTGATCTTAAGGCTGCTCAATGGTTGTAGGACAAGCCTCCTAGACAATGGGCAAGATCTCATTTTTAAAACATGAAGCAAATGTGATATTCTGTGCAATAACAATTGTGAGTCATTTAATCAGAAAGTAGTGGGACCAAGAAAATTGCCCATTTTAAATATGTTAGAAGGTGTGAGGGACTATATAATGAGTAAGTTGACTAACCACTACACTATGTTATTGATGAGTGTGTTTTATACACACAAATTAGGTACTTTTAAGCTTGATAATTTGTAAATCCTAAGCTATTACATTTGGTTTTTATGTATTTTTATGTTATTGTTATATAATGTGGTTTTATATTGCTTTTATGTGTTTTTATATTGATTTTTTGTGTTTTTACTTTGTTTTGTAGGAAGTGGAATAAAAGCTCTTTGGATCAATGTTTGGGGTGGCTCCGTTCGCATTTTCGTCTTGTCATTTACATAGTAGTCACTTCAGGGCCAATTTGAACCTAGTTCCAGCCCGTATCTCTCAAAGCTCAAAGAATGAAAGTTGTAGAGCTACTTCTTACCTTTCCATATCATTTTGAATCGCCCAAATCGGAGTTTAGATGAGAGAGTGATGGCCATTTTACCAACAGACGTCGAAGCTGAAAATTCCAGAAAATGGCCAAGCGCCTAGGCGCTCGTTCGTAGTTCATTTCAAGCGCCTAGGCGCTCCAAGGCAGGGATCCAGCACCAGAACTAGCGCCTAGGTGCTCCAGAGTCAGATTTACGTGATTTTGCTGAGTTTTTTAGGGTTTTATGATGTAATGCTATAAATAGAACATGTAACCTCCATTTTGTGACATCTAATACTTCTGAAATCGCATCTAGAGAGGTGGAGGCTACCAAATACATCACCAAGAAGAGCTAAAGTACTGCAGTTTAAGGAAAATTCAGCAAAAGCTAAGGAGCAAAAAGGAGAAAGGATTGCCAAATGAAGAGGAAAAGCTAGAGATCATCAACAACCAAGTAAACAACATCTGAATATTCATCAAAAGGGGTTTTATCATCTCTAGCTTTCCTTTGAATTTGTATTTCTATTTCATGATGAGCACCTTGTGTTTGATGTTTTGTTTGGCCATGAACTAGAACTTCTATTCTAAGATTTCAATGGAACCCAACTCCTAGTTTGAATTGAATACTCTCTCTTTGATATAAGTTAATCATTTGTGAATTGGATATCATAACCTATGCTTATAGATTAATTGCTTGGCTCGTAATTACCTTGGTAACCTATATGAAATTGGAAAATGGATTATGGTGTTGAGACCTAGTTATGATTTCATGCGAAGGTTAGAGATTCTTGTGGGTACTTCATAAGATTATTGTGACATGTCTTATTCATTATCTTTGAGAATTGCTAGCTTGATAGTATTTAGGATAGGGATATACCTAGATACCGTATGCATCCAATTGAGAATCTAATTTTAATGACTTCCTATGCGAAAGTTGGTAATTGAATGAGTAGTTTACGAGATTGTCGTGACATATGTTTCGTTAATTATTCTGGCAATTGGTCTCTTGATAGTGTGTATGATAGGGATATACCTACATGCCACATTAGGAAGATTCATAATTGACCATCGGGAGAGGCTTTTATATAATTGTGATTTCTCGGGTGACAATTCTTGTGATTCAACTAGTTAAAGAGAGAGAGTTATCAACAATCGATGGGTTCGTCTCCTGGTGGAGGAATCACATAACATACATTCACATACATTCATCGTGCCTCACCGCATGCATATGATGACATTTGAAGCATTAAATTAAAGCATTCAAAAATAGAAGGCATTCATCACACATACATTCGAATCATTCACACCACACATAGATAAGAAAGGAAAACAATAAGATTGTATGCGACTTAAGCCCTCTAGTGTCCCCAGCAAAGTCGCCAGCTGTCGACACCAGGAATTAACATTTTTCCTATTTGTCGTGTTGCTACCCTTTTAAAGATTTCAATTTATTCATTTCGCTTTAAAGGGTGATTTTTTAGGAAAAATTCGACATAAATGCCGACGGGGTTTTTGAAAGGTTGATTTTGAGGATGGGCCAATTTGACAGAGCCGCCAGTTGGTAAAGATTTAAATGGATGTACCAACTCATCCGGATTTTAGATTTTTTCGCAATATGACCCAACATGTAACTCCGTAAAATTGGTCTCGAAACCAAGATTCATAGAGTTCGAGGGCTTGTTTAAGCGAGAGAAAGGTGTTAGAAACCCCCGACTTCCGTGAAAACACGGTTACCGCATCTTATTGTTGTCCTAAGTGTGAAGTGTGTGTGTGTGTGTATATGTGTGTGTGTGTGATTTTGAAGGAAATCGCTAGCTTTGGATTGAAATCGTGAGAGGTGCGTTATTTTGAAAGTAACTAAAAGCCTCTTCAAACTTATGCACGAAGGATTTGATTTAAAGAAAATGTTCGTTTTAGCTTTGATTTTTGATGAAAAGCCTTTTGAGGTGACGTTTTTTGGAAGATACAATTTTCAAACCCTTTCGCCAAATAGAAGTCGAGATTCGTCGTTACTTTCAATTTTAACTTAAAGTGGTCTTACTAACCCGAGCGATTGAGTTTTTATTTTAAAAAATCTTTGTCGTTTTGTTTAGCAATCATTTTTGGTGATAAACAGGAAATTAAGCATCAAAATAGGGTCGGGCCAATCCGTGTGCATGAAAGCCATCTCAATAGGCCCGAACACCTGCAATCGTAATTTTCACTATCATGGGGCCTTAAATCCGATTTTCATGGGATGGAACCCTCGATACCATTTTAAGGCCTAAATTTACATTTACAATGATCGGATAATAACTTTACAATCGAAATAATGTCCATCGTGGGAATTAGCTCAAGATCCGATTCGAGAATCTCGACTATAATATTCCTAGGCTCACATCATAACGTACTAAATATGCAAGCAAAAGAGATCTAAAAAAGGGTTCTCGCAACCCTATCTTTTAGATAGCAATATCGAAGCCAACATTTCGAGGGACTGTGTGGTTTGTTGAGATCTATGGAAAGAGACTTAGAATCTAGGATATAAATCCGTAGATCTAAAATGCCTCAGATATATAAAATGCCATAATTGGGATTTAAACGAAACATATATAAAATTGTATCCTAAAACCGCTATCAGGTGATTCAATTATTAGAATCCCTAGCGCGATTAGTTAGGACCTCCTCCCCACTAGATACGGATCTAGGGTTTTGCGGAGTATTGATAAAATTAACTTAAAACATTGTAAATGACTAGATCCACCATATATCTAAGGAAGATCTAGCAAAAAGGTTAAAGCTTTAAACTTTAGAACCATTAATAAGCTAGATTCAAGCTAGATCTAAGGTGGATCTAGCGAAAAGATTCAAACTTTGACAATGACAAATGCAAAAAATGATATAGATCTAAAAGGGACTTGATAAAAAATATGATAATCGAAAAATAAGCAAACTTTGAGTGCAACAATGAACAAAATACAAGAGATCTACTAGATCTATATTGAATTTATAAGAAAGATTAAATCTTTCACTTTGAGGAAGGAGATTTGACACTTCTTTGCTCTCAAATATATCTAGATCTAGCTAATCTAGTATAAAATTATACAAGATCTAGTATTTTATGCCTAAAATTCGAGCCCCTCTCTCTAAATTCCACAATTTCTCTCTCTAAGATCCCTATTTTTTTTTGAAAATCTGCTGAAGTTCGATATTTATAGGTTTCTCTGGGCTGTCGCAGATACACCTGCGGCTGGCTCATGTGGGGTCCACACGCCTCGAACTTCATGCCATGTTGTCGGTTCTTCGCCTCGTTCGTTGGAATGTTCGTATCTTTCAATCCGGGAAGGGTTAGGAGATGTGTTATACCATTCCAGAAAGCTCTTTCCGAGAGCTACGCAATGACATATGGTTTGGCCAATTCCAAATTTGGGAAGATAAAGCGAAATGCATAAATAGATCTTCCCGTCGACGCCTGTTGGTCAACCATCACGTCTTAAGTAGCTTGTCACTTCGTAGTCATTGAGATAGCTTCATGCCGGTTGATTTGAATCTCGAAATCCTCTGTTCAGATGTCCTCTGGTGAAAATGACTATTTTTCCCTCCTGCCAGGGTCAGAAGATATATGCAAAATTTCAGGTGTCTACAATTTGATAATATGAAGGCGTGTGTAAAAAAAATATAGAGGCCCTCCTATATATTTATATCTGATATTTGATATTTGTCTGCTAGGGTTTTCTTGCTTGTAGGGCGGGAACCATTGTTGATAAGTCCAAATATGAATGAATTGATATGGATAAGAGTGCCAATGGGAATTAGTATGATCCCTTACGTATTTCACGCTTGGAAGGAACTTGAGTTGTGGAGACTAGTGTTCGGGCCATTCACATGATCTTCGGGACCTTGAAGGAGTCGGGACCTAAGAGATGTGAGGTCCTTTAGGAATTCAAACCCCCTCCCTAGGGAGGTTCGAGGTTATGCTCCTTATTAAGCCGCAACTCTTACATTACCTTTGTAATGGAGTGAGAGAGTAAGTTGCCCAAATGAATGTTCTAATCCTTGTTGTTTGGGATGAATATATGACGTCGTCTATTGAACGATATTCTTGAGACACATACGTTTTTGTGTATCTTCCCGAGTGATGGTGCCGAGGACTTTCCCCAAAGGACGACAACGTTTGACTTTTTTCCGTGGTGGTTATAGCTATGTGCATGATTTCCTAGATCAAGGATCATGCGACATGTGTCGCAGGTTTAATGAATCTCGAGTGTTCAGTGGGTAATATAAATATATTTGAATCTATTTTGTTGTTTTCCAAAGGCACTTGGAGATCTAGAAGGGGGGTTGAATAGATACTTTTAAAAACTTTTCTTTTTAACAGAGTATTACCAACTTCTAAATTAAGCAAGTTAATTTAATTATGCATAGCGAAATGATAATTTGAAAATCCCCTTTCAAAGACTTAGGAAAGTTACACTTCTAAATTTAGCAATCAAATGTGGAACTAAGTCACAGGCTAAATCATAGAGTACTAAAAGTAATGAATCGGAAATTAAATGCTGAAAGTAAATGAGACAAGATATTTTAAGTGGTTTGAAGAACAAATATCTCCTACTCCACTCTTCTACTCCTCGAGCAGGAAATCCATTAAGGATGGGGTGATCACTAAGATTTGTTCATAAAGAACAATTACAACAACTGAATCAGAAAGATTCCTTCAAGTCACTAAGACTAGGTCACTAAGATCGGTTCACTCAGAACACTTCAAGTCACTTAGACTTGGAAACAAAGGTCACTAAGACCTGAATAATTACAGAATAAATAAGGTGTTTTGGGGTGCTGCTAAGTTGTTTTAAGATCAACACAATAAAACTTAGTAGCAAAACAAGATGTTCTAGATCTTCAAGATCTTTAAGATCGTAAAGTAGAGCCTTAATAGTTTGGTAGCAGTTTAACTTGTATGATTTGTTCTTGTTTATTTGTTCGTTACAGTTGAATTGAATCTGCGTGGCTCTTATAATCGTCCTCGAGATTGTCCCGTTTGAAAGTTACCATTGCTCATTTAATGCTTTGATCCTAGAAGATCTTTAATTGTTGACTTTTAGGAGAGTATGTGTCAGCTTGCTTTCGGCTATAATATATCACATCAGATTGCTGCAATGACCTGCATATGGGTCGCTGTCACTTTACCAAACTAGTTGTTTAGACACACTTCGATCTGATCTTCTTTTCAAACTTTAAGATGTTTAACAACTATCTTGGGATCTTCACCCTTCGAGTCTTCATAGTGTCAATCCATTGTCAAAGCTGACATACTCTATGATTTTTCTAATCGTGGAGTTTTATGGTGGTTGTAGAGTATATGGCTAAATGACTCTATAATTGGCAAACTTTACAACCATATTTACGATCTTTAATGAGCTCTACGATCTCTGACAGATCTACAGTCTTCAATAAGCTCCACGATCTCTGAGAGACTCTACGGTCTTGACCAATATACTCTACAATCATTCGCTTAACTTTACGATCACCTAAACAACTTTACGATCGATTAATTTCTTATAGCTATACATTCAGTTTAGTCAACAAAATAGATCAACCTAACAAGTTTGATCTACTAATCTAAGTCCTTTTATATTAATTTCATTATAAGGACTTCACAAAAGCTACTGGTTACAAATATACATTATATCATCATCAAATCAAATATGCATTTGTCCTAACAATCTCCCCCTATTTGATGATGACAAAACCAATAGTTTCAAGCAATCATCAATTCTAAGATGGAGATAATTTAATACTTTGAATTTAAAAATGGCTTATATACAATGAGCAATTGTATGTCTAGAGAGAAAAAATAAATTTATTGATTGAATTTTACAATATAGATATCTATCTATTTATTTACCTCCCCCCTATAACTCCTCGACATATCTCTTCGCTCAGTTTCTCACCTTCTCATGTAGCTTTCTCTCCCTTCAGCTTCTCTTATATGGATTTCTTCTATAGAGTCTCTAGGACTGAGATCAAGGCCCAAAGGAATAGTTGGAGGTGAAAAAGAATCTTTAGAGGGAAGATGAGAAGGAACAATTGATGTTTGCTGATGTCGTCTCCTCTCCCCCTTTTTATCAGCATTTCTATTACTTCGTAGAGCATGAACTTCCTTAGAGAGTTGCTTGACAACATTGACAAATTCTTACATGTAACTCTTGAAAAGTGTAATGTCGTCTCTAGATTCTTGATATCTAGCTTCAGCTTGTTCTCTTTGATGTTGAACAAATGCCATCGCTTTATCAGTGTGCTCCATTGACTGCATCACTAGACTTTTAAATTCCAGCAATGAGGAGCTCAAAAAGAAAACCTTGTTTGAGAGAAACTTTATAGATTTAACATTTGTAGATTAGAGAGAGAGTGTATATGTACATGAGGGATGTTAGGTGAAGAGGATATGGATATAAGAGAAGGAGTATTTTGTGTTTTGATCGTAGGGTTTTGGGACTCTACGATCAGAGAGTTAGGAATTTGTACATCGAACATAAGGTGTTGGGACTCTATGATCGGGGAGTTAGGGTTTTGACTCGACGATTGCTCATCACTCGTAGTTTTGGACTCTATGATTGCTTCATTGCGAGATTAGTTCTGGCTCCAAGGCCCAAGAATTCCAAATTGATTGGTTCTGTTTCTCTTCTTTCAGATATTGAGAGATCTTCAAATTCAGCCTCAAATTTCTCCCTTGAGTTATAACATTGTTAGGCTCAAAATCAGGTTGGCTTGGCTCTCTTCTGATGTCCTCTACGATTGATTCAATAATCCTTGTAAGCTCCAAGGAATCACTGGTAGAGCTTGGAATTGGACTCTCCCCCTCAGAAGTAACTTCGACTGACTTGGCTATTTTTGGGGTTCTCTTTTTCTTCTCCCAAACATTCTTCATCTTTTTCCTAGATTTCTTTATTAATCTTCTTTTCCTTGGCTTAGGTTTAGAAACCTTCACAATCGTCTCTTCTTTCTCTTGACGTGGCTCTAGTATATTAGCTATCTTAGTCGTCTCTTCATCATTCATTGGCTCGGGTTCAGAAGCCTTCCCAACCTGTTCATCATCATCTGCTACTGCTTCTGGCTCTACAATTGGAGAGCTGGGTGACTCTACGATCGTCTCAGTAGAAATTAAATATTCAACTGCTATAAGCTTGTTGGACTTAGCCATCTTAGCAGATTTTCCTTTTCTAACCTATTGCCTTAACGATATGATGAATATCGTAGAGCTTCCTTTCAGAAGGCATTTTCACTCTACGATGCCGCTTCACTCTACGAAGTACTCTACGAACTTCTTTACTCTGCGAAGCACTCTACAAACTTCTTTATTCTGTGAAGCACTCTGCGAACTTTGTTTTACTTGTCTGTTCTACGATTTCTTCCTGTAAAGTTAGTTTTCTCTAGAGCATAATATTAAGGATATAAATTTAACATTCCTAATTCACTTATTAACTTATTAAATCTGGATTCATCTAATGGTTTGGTAAAAACATCAGCTAATTGATTTTGAGTAGAGATGAAATGCAAAGATATAATTCTATTTTGAGCATGATCTCTAATAAAATGGTATCTGATGTATATATGTTTAGTCTTAGAATGCATGACAGGATAATGAATGATAGCAATAGCACTAATATTATCACAGTATATAGGGATAGACTTAAACTCAAACACATAGTCAACTAGCTGATTCTTTATCCAAAGAATTTGAGCACAATAGCTACCAACAACAATATACTCAGTTTCTGCAGTTGATACTGAGTTTTGCTTCTTGCTGAACCATAAGACTAGTTTGTTCCCAAGCAATTGGCATATACCACAAGTGTTTTTTCTATCTATCTTGCATCCTACAAAATCAGCATCTGAATACTGTTAGATTTGTATATAACGCAAGCATGCAATCAAATTACATAAATAGAGCGAAAGCGTGATAAAAACGGTTTTTAAAATTTTAATACAAACCATCACCATGATCAATCTATGTGCTCAACTAACGATATAAACAAAAGAGAAAGAGAATAAGAATTATACCCTCGTAGAACAAAGCTTCATCGGGTACAAGTTCAACTCCTAGTCCTTTGTGTTCTCCTCGAATTCCACCGATTAAATTCCTTTGCTTGATCAACGTTAGCCACCCAAGTGTTTGGCCTCTAGAGGTGATCCACCAAGGAAGAATAGGTATTCAAGAAGTTGGGTATTGGCAAAACCCTAGTTTCTATCTCTATAGAAATTGTGAGTACTCTCCACAATCTAATGCAAGAGTGTGTAACCCTAATCTATGATAAGACTCCTCTTATTTATAGATGTAGGAAAAACCCTTCCCTAAACTATTTAGGATTAGGGTTTCTATTATAATTAAACTCCTTTAATTATTATGTTCCTAATTCAATTAGGAATTCATGGGAGAGTACTTCTATTAATTAATTCCCAATCCATATTAGGAATTAAATAATAGTAATAGTAATAATAATAAGACTCCTCTTATTAATTTATATTTAATATTTCCAAAATATTAAATAATAAATATTAAGCTATTTAATTTATTCTATCTCCATAGATTAAATTAAATACACTTAACTTATTATTACAATTAGAACAATTCTAATCTTATTCAAATAAATAAATTAAACTATTTAATTCATTTAAATAAATAATATTTATTCTACAATAAGGGTAAGTCCCCTTAGCGATCAACGACTTTTCAAATAATATAGATTTTAACATTAATCACAAAAGAACTTTTCAGTGCATAGTTATTGTACAATTCAATCCTTCTACCATACAACGTCCCAATTAAATATAAGATATGGATTTACTGTCAAGTCTTATTTTATTTAATTATATGTATTTCGATTCCCAAATGCACAACTCTAAATAATGCAAATTAGAAACTCCTTTTTAATTTCATTCTGCCTTGGCCAAGGACTACTGAGTTGTCATTTATCGAATCACATAGGACATTTCATCTTTTACTAGACGAGGTAGATTCTTTGTTGATCATTCACCTATCTCCATGCACAACTAATTATACCCAACCATACCCTTTGATATACCCAAAAGGTCTTAAGGGACATGTCAAAGTATAACTCATCATACACAAGATACTATGATGATCTTAAGTCCAAGGAACACTTGTACTACTATCACTAGAGGAATTCCTATTGACAGGCGAGTAAAACTCCATTAGGTATTCCTTAGTGAGCCACGTTCAGTGAACTTATTCTCCAATAAGCACCTACATACTTGCTTTAGTGTCTCCACACAAATGATTATGAGATCAATCATCCTCTTCCCAAGAGCAAGCAACGTATGTACTAATCTATCCGGATTCACTAATCCCCTTTTAGTAATCCAACGATTAGGAACGATTTTAGTTTGTGAGCTATCTTGAATTTAGATCTCATTAGCATGATCACCATCATGATTCTAAAAGCATTGCTCAAAACTATGGGTTTATCACATTTAATATAACAGCACCATGTAGATAATGTCAAATGTCTTTTAAGAAAATCAATTCTTTTATTAATAAATGAATAAGATTACAAAGTATATGCTACATCATATCAAATATGATTGGCTTGTATGCGTACTACTTTCAATCTCCCACTTGCACTAAAGCCAATCGCCATGGTATCTAATACCCATCTTCTCTAAGTGACGATCAAACTGCTGTTGAGTTAAAGCTTTAGTAAATGGATCTGCAATGTTGTCTTGAGAGTCCACACGCTCCAGGGTGACATCTCCTCTTTTAATGATCTCTCTAATCAAATGAAACCGCCGCAACACGTGTTTGGATTTCTGATGAGACCTGGGTTCCTTAGCCTGTGCAACAGCTCCGTTGTTGTCACAGAATAAAGGTATGGCTCCTCTAATGCTAGGAACCACTCCAAGTTCAGTTATGAACTTGTTCATCCAAACAGCTTCCTTTGCAGCTTCACTTGCAGCTATGTACTCTGCCTCTGTCACTGAATCAGCAACTGTTTGCTGCTTGGAACTCTTCCAACTCACTGCGCCACCGTTTAAGGTAAACACGTACCCTGAAACGGATTTACTGTCATATTGGTCCGTTTGAAAACTTGAGTCTGTATAGCCCTTTAGTTTCAATTCAGACCCACCGTAGACTAGAAATACATCCTTAGTTCTTCTTAAGTACTTTAGGATATTTTTTACTGCCTTCCAATGCTCTTCTCCTGGATTCGACTGATATCTGCTTGTTACACTAAGTGCATGAGCGACATCTGGTCTACTACATATCATACCGTACATGATAGATCCTATTGCGGAAGCAGAAGGAATCTTACTCATACGGTCTCTTTCCTCAGGTGTCTTTGGGGCCTGTTTCTTGGAGAGATGTATTCCATGGCTCATCGGCATGAGACCTCTCTTGGAATCTTCCATGCTAAACTTCTTTAGCATCGAGTCAATGTAATTTCCTTGGGTCAAGCCTAGCATCCTTTTAGATCTATCTCTATAGATCTTTATCCCCAAAATATAGGATGCCTCACCCAAGTCCTTCATGGAGAAATGTTTAGATAACCAAATTTTGATCGACTGTAGCATAAGAACATCATTCCCTATCAGTAATATATCATCAACATATAATACAAGGAATGAAACAGTACTCCCACTAACCTTCTTGTACACACAAGGTTCATCCTCATTTTTGATAAAATCAAACCTTTTGATTATGTCATCAAAACGGATGTTCCATCTTCGAGAAGCTTGCTTCAATCCATTAATGGATCGTTGTAGCTTACAGACTTGGTTTGTTCCAACCATTGAAACAAAACCCTCTGGCTGTATCATATATACATTCTCCTCAAGCTCTCCATTGAGGAAGGCCGTTTTCATGTCCATTTGCCATATCTCGTAGTCATAATAAGCTGCAATTGCAAGCAAAATTCGAATGGACTTGAGCATAGCTACTGGTGAGAAGGTTTCATCATAGTCAACTCCTTGTCTTTGTTTGAAATCTTTTGCAACCAGTCGGGCCTTATAGGTCTCTACCTTGCCATCTGCTCCAATCTTTCTCTTAAAGACCCATTTACACCCAATAGGCTTAATGCCCTCAGGTGGTGAAACCAAAGTCCATACTTGGTTTTCATACATGGAGTCCATCTCGGATTTCATGGCTTCTAGCCATTTCTCTGAGTCTTCACTACTCATAGCCTCTTCGTAAGTCATTGGATCATCATCATCTATGATGCGTACCTCATCATCATCCTCTATGATGAATCCATACCTCTCAGGTATCTTTGGTACTCTTCCAGATTTACAAATAGGTTATGGTACAGTAGGTTCTTCTACTTGGTCAGGTACATGACTTTGATCCGAAGTATTTTGTGGTTCTTGAACTTCTTCAAGATATATCTTACTCCCACTGACTCCTTCAAGGATAAACTCCTTTTCCAAGAAGGCAGCGTGTTTCGCTACAAACACCTTTTGATCAGTAGGATGATAGAAATAATATCCTAAACTTTCTTTTGGATATCCCACAAATCTACACTTGTCGGATCTAGTCTTCAACTTATCATGCTCAAACCTTTTGACATAAGCTGGATAACTCCAAGTCTTAACATGCTTAAGACTAGGTTTCCTTCCTGTCCATATCTCATATGGGGTCTTTGGGACGGATTTGGTAGGTTCCTTGTTAAGTAGGTATGCAGCCGATTCTAGGGCATAACCCCAGAAGTATACTAGAAGGTCGGTAAAAGTCATCATGGAACGAACCATGTCCAACAATATTCGATTTCTCCTTTCAGATACACCATTCAACTGTGGCGTCCCTAGTGGAGTCCATTGTGAGATTATACCATTCTCTTTGAGATAATTGAGAAACTCATTCGTCAAATATTCCCCTCCTCGATCCGATTGAAGAATCTTAATACTCTTACCAGTTTGCTTCTCTACTTCACTTCTGAATTCTTTGAACTTTTTAAACGATTCAGATTTGTATTTCATTAAATACACATATCCAAATCTAGAATGATCATCAGTGAAAGTAATAAAATAAGAATACCCTCCTCGTGCATTCGTTGTCATATGTCCACATACGTCTGTGTGTACCAACGCTAACAACTCTGTAACTCTTTCTCCTTTTCCACTAAAAGGAGATTTAGTCATCTTACCCATGAGACAAGATTCACAAGTTGGATATGATTCGTAATCAGATAGCTCTAAAAGCCCATCTTTATGCAACTTGGATAATCTTGTTTCATTGATATGACCGAGTCTATAGTGCCACATAAAGGTATAATTAACATCATCTCTTTTTCTTTTCTTAGTTTGTTCAATTTGAAGTATATTTTCATGCAAGTCAAGTATGTAAAAGTCCATTCAGTAGATTGCCAACACCATATAAAATATTTTTATTTTAAATAGAACAACTATTGTTCTTTATTATAATACGAAAACCATCCATATCCAATACAGAAATTGAAATAATGTTTCTAATGAGTGTCGGAACATAATAACAATTATTTAAACTAATGAACTTGCCCGAAGGCAGTGCTAAACAATAAGTCCCTACAGCTAATGCAGCAACCTTTGCTCCATTTCCCACTCGTAGGACGACTTCATCCTTGTTTAACTTTCTACTTCTGCTTAGTCCCTGCATATTATTACATATGTGAGAACTACAGCCGGTATCCAATACCCAAGTAGAATTTTGACTTTCAGAAAAATTAATTTCAATCATGAACAAACCTAGATCGGAAGTCGAAGCTTCTCCAAGCTTCTTCTGGTCCGCAAGATACTGCTTGCAGTTCCTCTTCCAGTGTCCCGGCTTATTGCAATGGTAGCAAATTCCTTTGCTATCTGGATCAGGTTTCTTTCTATCCTTTCTCTTCGCCTTGCCCTTAGCCTTCTTGTTTTTCTTCTTTTCAGAAGACACCTTGGGTCTCTTCTTTTTCTTGGAAGAATCATCCACTAGTAAGACTTGGTTCTTGTTGGATGAGAAGTGACCTTCAGCAGTTTTCAACATGTTAAGTAACTCAGGCAAGCTGACGTCCAACTTATTCATATGAAAATTCACAACAAATTGTGAGAAGGTGTCCGAGAGTGACTACAAGATCAAATCTTGACTTAACTCCCCATCCATCACGAACCCAAGCTGTCCAAGTTGTTCAATCAGATTGATCATCTTAAGGACATGAGTCTCAACAGCAGTGCCCTCGGTCATACGAGATCGGAAGAGCTCCTTAGATATCTGATATCTAGCAGTCCTACTTTGCTCACCATACAACTCTTTGAGGTGCAACAATATAGTAGGAGCATCCATAGTTTCATGCTGACGCTGACGCTCGTTACTCATGGATGCGAGCATGATGCATTGAGCCAAGATTGCATCATCTTGCCACTTTCTGAAAGTAGCAATCTCTTCCTCGGAGGCTGTTTCTGCAACATTTGTAGGGACTGGCGAATTTAGGACATAAGAAATCTTTTCAGCAGTGAGAACAATTCTCAGATTCCCTAATCAGTCCGTGTAATTCGGTCCGGTCAGTTTGTTAGCATCAAGTATACTACGCAGTGATAGTGAGTTTGACATTTTTAAATTCTGCATGTGAAATAGACAACATTTTAGCATACATTCATTTAATTAATTACCAAAATAAATTAGGTCTTTATTTTAAATTGGTATCTCTCACTTTTTCAGCAAACTATATTACCCTCAATATATAGTTCGACAAATCTAATTAAAGATTTGCTAGTGAGATTAAGGATCCCATTTCAAATGTATATAGCCTTGTGTGTGCACAACAAACTATATATAAATAAATAGGTAGACAACTATTGTCAATTACATCACTATGTAACTCCTTGTATTTTGCCTCTTAGATTATAATGGTCAAGTGTGTGCACATCCGAACTAAAATAATCTAAGTTAAGTCCAACCTAGCACTTCCATATATGTGAAGAGAAAAAGATCGCCCTTGTGTGTGCACAACAAAGCAGTAATGTTCAATTCCTTAATAAGCATCAAATGTGATAAAACAACATCTTAAATATTTAATACTCGCCTTGTGTGTGCACAACAAACTCATATTAAATATTTAATACTCTATTGCTTTACCATGCTAGAAGGCGACGTTCGATATTCCTAATATCTTTGAACGCTTAGGACTTAATATTATTTCTTTGAGGGGTTTATTATTATTAGTCTCATCTTGTTTAGCGCGCATGCGCATATATATATATATATATATATATATATATATATATATATATAAAATACGTGTCATATTATTTTACATGCGAAGCATGTTGGATAATATATATATATATATATATATATATATATATATATATAGAAAGAATGCACATAAAAAATACTATATTCTACCCGGATTGATTATGGACTTTTATTCTAGTTTGGTTCACTAGAACCATCAAGTGAACCAAAAGGTCAAACCTAGGGTGCAAGAATAAAATTTAAATATAACTATTACATTTAAACCAGGGCTCCAATACAAACGGGTCTTCAAGCGCTTCTTGCTCCTTTGTCTCCAATTCTTCAAAATTAATTCTAACTAGTCCTATTACATAAACTATTTACAATAAATAGAAACTTTGATCAACAGTCAAGGGGAAGTACATAGGAGGGAGATAGAATTTACATTAAGAAAAATTAGAGAAGACGAGGTACGCAGACCCCATTTATAAAAACCCATACATTCAAGCATCCACTAAAATAAATCCAATCATACATTGGTCAATAGTCCATAATCAATCCCTATTTATTACCATACATATCTCTATATGTACCAATAAATAACATTCATCATATGAATAATAAAATCATTCCATATATGCATTGATATCAATTAATGGGCAAAAGTTTTGCTAATATTTAGTTTTTGAAACAAAATAAACTCTTTTATTTTTAATCAAAAACCAAATTCAAATTAAACTCCTTTAATTTTAGCAATCTGAAATCCTATTCCAGATAAAATAAACATCTTTATTTTAAACTTATATCAATTAAATAAACCATTTATTTCAATTGAAGGAAAAAATATTTTTCGGATTCTGCTGTCCGGCGCAGCTGCGCCCAGAATGAACTGGGAAACGGCGCAGCTGCGTTGAACCCCAGAAACGATTTTCTGGGTTTGGGCGCAGCTGCGCTCCTGAATGAACTGGAGTCGGCGCAGCTGCGCCGCGTAGCAGTTTCAGAAAAAAATAAATTCTGCCCAGAAATTTCGATCCAATCGCATACCATACACACATGGAATCATCAAAATCGATAATTAACACAAGATTTGGCTCTGATACCGCTGTTAGGTTTGTATATAACGCAAGCATGCAATCAAATTACATAAATAGAGCGAAAGCGTGATAAAAACGGTTTTTAAAATTTTAATACAAACCATCACCATGATCAATCTATGTGCTCAACTAACGATATAAACAAAAGAGAAAGAGAATAAGAATTATACCCTCGTAGAACAAAGCTTCCTCGGGTACAAGTTCAACTTCTAGTCCTTTGTGTTCTCCTCGAATTCCACCAATTAAATTCCTTTGCTTGATCAACGTTAGCCACCCAAGTGTTTGGCCTCTAGAGGTGATCCACCAAGGAAAAATAGGTATTCAAGAAGTTGAGTATTGGCAAAACCCTAGTTTCTATCTCTATAGAAATTGTGAGTACACAATCTAATGCAAGAGTGTGTAACCCTAATCTATGATAAGACTCCTCTTATTTATAGATGTAGGAAAAACCCTTCCCTAAACTATTTAGGATTAGGATTTCTATTATAATTAAACTCCTTTAATTATTATGTTCCTAATCCAATTAGGAATTCATGGGAGAGTACTTCTATTAATTAATTCCCAATCCATATTAGGAATTAAATAATAGTAATAGTAATAATAATAAGACTCCTCTTATTAATTTATATTTAATATTTCCAAAATATTAAATAATAAATATTAAGCTATTTAATTTATTCTATCTCCATAGATTAAATTAAATACACTTAACTTATTATTACAATTATGTCATTTACTTCTTAAATAAATATTTTTCTTTTGCGGTGTGACCCTTTAGGTTCTCCATATTAAACCGGTTGTGAATAAATCAATTAGAACAATTCTAATCTTATTCAAATAAATAAATTAAACTATTTAATTCATTTAAATAAATAATATTTATTCTACAATAAGGGTAAGTCCCCTTAGCGATCAACGACTTTTCAAATAATATAGATTTTAACATTAATCACAAAAGAACCTTTCAGTGCATAGTTATTGTACAATTCAATCCTTCTACCATACAACGTCCCAATTAAATATAAGATATGGATTTACTGTCAAGTCTTATTTTATTTAATTATATGTATTTCGATTCCCAAATGCACAACTCTAAATAATGCAAATTAGAAACTCCTTTCTAATTTCATTCTACCTTGGCTAAGGACTACTGAGTTGTCATTTATCGAATCACATAGGACATTTCATCTTTTACTAGACGAGGTAGATTCTTTGTTGATCATTCACCTATCTCCATGCACAACTAATTATACCCAACCATACCCTTTGATATACCCAAAAGGTCTTAAGGGACATGTCAAAGTATAACTCATCATACACAAGATACTATGATGATCTCAAGTCCAAGGATCACTTGTACTACTATCACTAGAGGAATTCCTATTGACAGGCGAGTAAAACTCCATTAGGTAAGACTTGGTTCTTATTGGATAAGAAGTGACCTTCAGCAGTTTTCAGCATGTTAAGTAACTCAGGCAAGCTGACGTCCAACTTATTCATGTGAAAATTCACAACAAATTATGAGAAGGTGTCCGCAAGTGATTGCAAGATCAAATCTTGACTTAACTCACCATCCATTACGAACCCTAGCTGTTCAAGTTGTTCAATTAGATTAATCATCTTTAGGACACGAGTCTCAATGGTAATGCCCTTAGTCATTCGAGATCGAAAGAGCTACTTAGATATCTAATATCTAGCAGTCCTACTTTGCTCACCGTACAACTCCTTGAGGTGCATCAATATAGTAGGAGCATCTATAGTTTCATGCTGACGCTGAAGCTCGTTACTCATGGATGCGAGCATGATGCATTGAGCTAGGATTGCATCATCTTGTCACTTTCTGAAAGTAGCAATCTCTTCCTTATTGGTTGTTTCTGCAACATTTATAGGGACGGACGAATTTAGGACATAAGAAATCTTTTCAGCAATGAGAACAATTCTCAGATTCCTTAGCCAGTCCGTGTAATTTGGTCCAGTCAGTTTATTAGCATCAAGTGTGCTACGCAGTGATAGTGATTTTGACATTTTTAAATTCTGCATGTGAAATAGACAACATTTTAGCATACATTCATTTTATTAATTACCAAAATAAATTAGGTCTTTATTTAAATTGGTATCTCTCACTATTTTCATCAAACTATATTACCTTCAATATATAGTTCGACAAATCTAATTAAAGATTTGCTAGTGAGAATACGAATCTCATTTCAAATATATATAGCCTTGTGTGTGCACAACAAACTATATATAAATAAATAGGTAGACAACTATTATCAATTACATCACCATGTAACTCCTTGCATTTTGCCTATTAGATCATAATGGTCAAGTGTGTGCACATCCGAAATAAAATAATCTAAGTTAAGTCAGACCCAATATTTCCATATAAGTGAAGAGAAAAATACAGCCCTTGTGTGTGCACAACAAAGCGATAATGTTCAATTCCTTATAAACATCCAATGTAATAAAGCAACATCTTAAATATTTAATATTTGCCTTGTGTGTGCACAACAAACTCATATTAAATATTTAAAACTCTATTGCTTTATCATGCTAGAAGGTTACATTCGATATTCCAAATATCTTTGAACGTTTAGGACTGACTATGATTTCTTTGAGGGGTTTGTTATTATTTGTCTCATCTTGTTTAGCGCGCATGCACACACACACACACACACACACACACATATATATATATATATTGTTAGGTTTGTATATTACGTAAGCATGCAATCAAATTACATAAATAGAGCGGAAGCGCGATAAAACGGATTTTAAAATTTTATACAAACCATCACCATGATCAATCTATGTGCTCAATTAACGATATAAACGAAAAAGAAAGAGAATAAGAATTATACCCTCGTAGATAAAAACTTTCTCGGGTACAAGTTCAACTCCTAGTCCTTCGTGTTCTTCTTGAAATCTACCGGTTAGATTCTTTCTCTTGATCAACGTTAGACACCCAAATGTTTGGCCTCTAGAGGTGATCCACCATGGAAAAATAGGTATTTAAGAAGATGGGTGTTGGCAAAACCCTAGTTTCTATCTCTATAGAAATTGTTAGTACTCTCCACAATCTAATGCAAGAGTGTGTAACCCCAATCTATGGTAAGCCTCCTCTTATTTATAGATGTAGGAAAACACTTCCCTAAACTATTTAGGAATAAAGTTTCTATTCTAATTAAACTCCTTTAATTAAATTAAACTACTAATCTAATTAGGAATTCATGAGAGAGTACTTCTATTAATTAATTCTCAATCCCTATTAGGAATTAAATAATAGTAATACTAATAATAATAATAAGACTCCTCTTATTAATTTATATTTAATATTTTTAAAATATTAAATAATAGATATTAAGCTATTTAATTTATTTTATCTCTATAGATTAAATTAAATACACTTAACTTATTATTACAATTATGCCATTTACTTTCTAAATAAATATTTTCCTTTTGCGGTGTGACCCTTTAGGTTCTCCATATTAAACCGGTTGTGAATAAATCAATTAGAACAATTCTAATCATATTAAATAAATAGATTAAACTATTTAATTCATTTAATTAAATAATATTTATTCTATAATATGGGTAAGCCCCCTTAGCGATCAACGACTTTCCAGATAATATAGATTTCAACATTAATCACAAAAAAACCTTTCAGTGAATAATCACCGTATAATTCAATCCTTCTACCATACAATGTCAAACTTAAATATAAGACATGGATTTACTGTCAAGTCTTATTTTATTTAATTATATTTATTTCGATTCCCAAATGCACAACTCTAAATAATACAAATTAGAAACTCCTTTCTAATTTCATTTTGCCTTGGCCAAGGACTACTGAGTTGTCATTTATCGAATCACATAGGACATTCACATATTTTACTAGACGTGGTAGATTCTTTGTTGATCATTCACCTATCTCCATGTACAACTTATTATACCCAATCATACTCTTTGATATACCCTAAAGGTCTTAAGGGACATGTCAAAGTATAACTCATCATACACAAGATACTATGATGATCTCAAGTCCAAGGATCACTTGTAGTACTATCACTAGAGGAATTCTTATTGACATGCGAGTAAAACTCCATTAGGTATTCATTAGCGAGCTACGTTCAGTGAACTTATTCTCTAATAAGCACCTACATACTTATTTTAGTGTCTCCACACACATGATTATGAGATCAATCATCCTCTTCGTAAGAACAAGCAACGTATGTACTAATTTATCCGGATTCACTAATCCCCTTTTTAGTAATCCAATGATTAGGAACGATTTTAGTTTGTGAGCTATCTAGAATTTAGATCTCATTAGCATGATCACCATCATGATTCTAAAAGCATTGCTCAAAACTATGGTTTTATCACATTTAATATAACAACACCATGTAGATAAAGTAAAATGCCTTTTAATAAATCAATTCTTTTATTAATAAATGAATAAGATTACAAAGTATACACTATATCATATCAAATATGATTGGCTTGTGTGCATACTACTTTCAATCTCCCACTTGCACTAAAGCCAATCACCGTGGTATCTAATACCCATCTTCTCTAAGTGACGATCAAACTGCTGTTGTGTTAAAGCTTTAGTAAGTGAATCTGCAATGTTGTCTTGAGAGTCCACACGCTTCAGGATGACGTCTCCTCTTTCAATGATCTCTCTAATCAAATGAAACTGTCGCAACACGTGTTTGGATTTCTGATGAGACTTAGGTTCCTTAGCCTGCGCAACAGCTCTAGTGTTGTCACAGAATAAAGGTACAACTCGTCTAATGTTAGGAACCATTCCAAGTTCAGTTATAAACTTTTTCATCCAAATAGCTTCCTTTATAGTTTCACTTGCAGCTATGCACTATGCCTCTGTCACTGAATCAGCAACTGTTTACTGCTTAGAACTTTTCCAACTCACTGCGCCACCGTTTAAGGTAACTACATATCCTGAAAAGAATTTACTGTCATCTTGGTCCATTTGAAAACTTGAGTCTGTATAGCCCTTTAGTTTCAACTCAGACCCACCGTAAACAAGAAATACAACCTTAGTTCTTCTTAAGTACTTTAGGATATTTTTCACTGCCTTCCAGTGCTCTTCATCTGGATTTGACTGATATCTGCTTGTTACACTAAGTGTATGAGCGACATCTGGTCCAGTACATATCATACCGTACATGATAGATCCTATTGCTGAAGCATAAGGAAATTTACTCATACGGTCCCACTTCTCAGGTATCTTTGGGGCCTGTTTCTTGGAGAGATGTATTCCATGGCTCATCGGCATGAGACCTCTCTTGGAATCTGCCATGCTAAACTTCTTTAGTATCAAGTCAATGTACTTTCCTTGGGTCAAGCCAAGCATCCTTTTAGATCTATCTCTATAGATCTTTATCCCCAAAATATAGGATGTCTCACCCAAGTCCTTCATGGAGAAGTGTTTAGATAACCAAATTTTGATCGACTGTAGCATAGGAACATCATTCCCTATCAGTAATATATCATCAACATATAATACAAGGAATGAAACAATGCTCCCACTAACCTTCTTGAACACAGAAGGTTCATCCTCATTTTTGATAAAATCAAACTTTTTGATTATCTCATCAAAACAAATGTTCCACCTTCGAGAAGCTTGCTTCAATCCATAAATGGATCGTTGTAGCTTACAAACTTGGTTTGTTCCAACCGTTAAAACAAAACCCTCTGGCTGTATCATATATACATTCTCCTTAAGTTTCCCATTGTGGAAGGCCATTTTCACGTCCATTTGCCAAATTTCGTAGTCATAATAAGCTGCAACTGCCAGCAAAATCTGAATGGACTTGAGCATAGTTACTGGCGAGAAGGTTTCATCATAGTCAATCTTTATCTTTGTTTGAAACCTTTTGCAACCAGTCGGGCCTTATAGGCCTCTACCTTGCCTTCCGCTCCAGTCTTTGTCTTAAAGACCCATTTGCACCCAATAGGCTTAATGCCCTTAGGTGGTGAAACCAAAGTCCATACTTGGTTTTCATACATGGAGTCCATCTCGGATTTCATGGCTTCTAGCCATTTCTTTGAGTCTTTACTACTCATAGCCTCTTCATAAGTCAATGGATCATCATCACCTATGATGCGTACCTCATCATCATCCTCTATGATGAATCCATACCTATCAGGTATCTTCGGTACTCTTCCAGATTCATAAATAGTTTGTGGTACAGTATTTTGTGGTTCTTGAACTTCTTCAAGATATATCTTACTCTCATTGACCCCTTCAAGGATTATCTCCCTTTCTAAGAAGGCAGCATGGTTCGCAACAAATACCTTTTGATTAGTAGGATGATAGAAATAATATCCTAAACTTTCTTTACGATATCCCATAAATCTACACTTGTCGGATCTAGCCTTCAGCTTATCATGCTCAAACCTTTTGACATAAACTAGATAACCCCAAGTCTTAACATGCTTAAGACTAGGTTTCCTCCCTATCCATAATTTATATGGAGTCTTTGGGACGGATTTGGTAGGTACATTGTTAAGTAGATATGCAGCCGTTTCTAGGGAATAACCCCAGAAGGATATTGGAAGGTCGGTAAAACTCATCATAGAACGACCATGTCCAATAATGCTCGATTTCTCCTTTCAGATACACCATTTAACCGTGGCGTCCCTGGTGGAGTCCATTGTGAGATTATACCATTTTCTTTCAGACAATTGAGAAACTAATTGGTTAGGTATTCTCCTCCTCGATCCGATCGAAGAATCTTAATACTCTTTCCAGTTTGCTTCTCTACTTCACTTTTGAACTCTTTGAACTTTTCAAACGATTCAGATTTGTATTTCATCAAATACACATATCCAAATCTAGAATGATCATCAGTAAAAGTAATAAAATAAGAATACCCTCCTTGTGTATTTGTTGTCATAGGTCCACATACGTTTGTGTGTACTAATGCTAACAACTCTATAACTCTTTCTCCTTTTCTACTAAAAGGAGAGTTAGTCATTTTACCCATGAGACAAGATTCACAAGTTGGATATGATTCGTAATCAGATAGCTCTAAAAGCCCATCTTTATGTAACTTGGTTAATCTTGTTTCATTGATATGACCGAGTCTACAGTGCCACATAAAGGTATAATTAACATCATCTCTTTTTCTTTTCTTAGTTTGTTCAATTTGAAGTATATTTTCATGCAAATCAAGTATGTAAAGTCCATTCAGTAAATTGCCAACACCATATAAAATATTTTTATTAAAAATAGAACAACTGTTGTTCTTTATTATAATATCAAAACCATCCATATCCAATACATAAATTGAAATAACGTTTGTAATGAGTGTTTGAACGTAATAACAATTATTTAAACTAATGGACTTACTCGTAGGCAGTACTAAACAATAAGTTCCTACAGCTAATGCAGCAACCTTTGCTCCATTTTTCACTCGTAGGACGACTTCATCCTTGTTCATCTTTCTACTTCTGCTTATTCCCGACATATTGTTACATATGTGAGATCCACAATCGGTATCCAATACCCAAGTAGAATTTTGACTTTCATAAAAATTAATTTCAATCATGAACAAACCTAGATCGGAAGTTGAAGCTTTTCCAAGCTTCTTCTGCTTTTGATCTGCAAGATAATCCTTGCAGTTCCTCTTCTAGTGACCCGGCTTATTGCAATGGTAGCAAATTCCTTTGCTAACTGGATCAGTTTTCTTATTATCCTTTCTTTTTGCCTTGCCCTTAGCCTTCTTCTTTTTCTTCTTTTCTGAAGATACCTTGGGCCTCTTCCTTTTCTTGGAAGAATCATCCACTAGTAAGACTTGATTCTTGTTGGATGAGAAGTGACCTTTAGCAGTTTTCAGCATGTTAAGTAACTCAGGCAAGCTGACGTCCAACATATTCATGTGACAATTCACAACAAATTGTGAGAAGGTGTCCGGGAGTGACTGCAAGATCAAATCTTGACTTATCTCCCCATCCATCACGAACCCTAGTTGTCCAAGTTGTTCAATCAAATTGATCATCTTTAGAACATGAGTCTCAACAGTAGTGCCTTCGGTCTTACGAGATCGGAAGAGCTCCTTAGATATCTGATATCTAACAGTCCTACTTTGCTCACCATACAACTCCTTGAGGTGCATCAATATAGTAGGAGCATCCATAGTTTCATGCTGACGCTGAACCTCGTTACTCATATATGCGAGCATGATGCATTGAGCCAAGATTGCATCATCTTGCTACTTTCTGAAAGTAGCAATCTCTTCCTTAGAGGCTATTTCTGCAACATTTGCAGGGACTAGCGAATTTAGGACATAAGAAATCTTTTTAGCAGTGAGAACAATTCTCAGATTCCTTATCCAGTCCGTGTAATTCGGTCCGGTAAGTTTGTTAGCATCAAGTATGCTATGTAGTGATAGTGAGTTTAACATTTTTAAATTCTGCATGTGAAATAGACAACATTTTAGCATACATTCATTTTATTAATCATCAAAATAACTTAGGTCTTGATTTAAATTGGTATCTCTCACTATTTTCATTAAACTATATTATCCTCAATATATAGTTCGACAAATCTAATTAAAGATTTGCTTGTGAGAATAAGGATCTCATTTCAAATGTATTAAGCCTTGTGTGTGCACAACAAACTATATATAAATAAATAGGTAGACAACTATTTTCAATTATATCACTATGTAACTCCTTGTATTTTACCTCTTAGATTATAATAGTCAAGTGTGTACACATCCGAACTAAAATAATCTAATTTAAGTCCAACCTAGCACTTCCATGTATGTGAAGAGAAAAAGACCGCCCTTGTGTATGCACAACAAAGCAGGAATGTTCAATTCCTTAATAAGCATCAAATGTGATAAAATAACATCTTAAATATTTAATACTCGTCTTGTGTGTGCACAACAAACTCATATTAAATATTTAATACTCTATCGCTTTATCATGCTAGAAGGCGACGTTCGATATTCCAAATATTTTTGAACACTTAGGACTTAATATGATTTCTTTGAGGGGTTTGTTATTATTTGTCTCATCTTGTTTAGCGCGCATGCACACACACACACATACACATACACACAAACACACACACACACACACACATATATATATATATAGTAAGCATGCACATATAGAATACTATATTCTACCCGGATTGATTATGGACTTTTATTCTAGTTTGGTTCACTAGAGCCACCAAGTGAACCAAAAGGTCAAACCTAGGGTGCAAGAACTGTATTTAAATATAACAAATGGGTCTTCAAGTGCTCCTTTGTCTCCAATTCTTCAAAATTAATTCTAGCTAATCCTATTACATAAACTATTTACAATGAATAGACACCTTGATCAACAGTCAAGGGAAAGTACATAGGAGGAAGATAGAATTTACATCAAGAAAAAATAGAAAAGACGAGGTACGCAGACCCCATTTATAAAAAAATCATTCATCCAAGCATACTCTAAAATAAATCCAATTACACATTGGTCAATATGCCATAATCAATCCTTATTTATTATCATACATATCTCCATATGCATCAATAAATAACATTCATCTTATGAATAATAAAACTATTCTATATATGCATTGATATCATTTAATGGGCAAAAGTTTGCTAATATTTAGTTTTGAAACAAAATAAACTCTTTTATTTTAATCAAAAACCAAATTAAAATTAAATTCTTTTAATTTTAGTAACTTAGAATCCTATTCCAGATAAAATAAACATCTTTATTTTAAACTTTTATCAATTAAATAAACCATTTATTTTAATTGAAAAACTAAAAAAAAATTCAGTTTCTGGGGTGTGGTGCAGTCGCGCCCATAATGAACTAGGATGCAGCGCGGCCGCGCTGCAAGGCCAGAGACGAGATTCTGGGTTAGGGCGCGGCTGCGCCTCGACGCAGAATCAGAAAAAATTTTGCAGCCTAAAAAATCCGATCGAATCGCATATCAATTCATACATGGAATCAACAAAATCAATAATTAACACAAAGATTGACTCTGATACCACTTTTAGGTTTGTATATTACGCAAGCATGCAACCAAATTACATAAATAAGGCAGAAACGTGATAAAATTGGATTTTAAAATTTTTATACAAACCATCACCATTATCTTTCCTTGTACTTAATTATCAATTAAACGAAAGAGACAGAGATAGAGAATTATACCCTCGTGGATCAAAGCTTCCTCAGGCACAAGCTCACCTCCAATTCCTTCGATTTCTCCTCGAATTCAACAGTGAGATTCCTTCCTTTGATCAACGTTAGCCACCCAAGTGTTTGGCCTCTAGAGGTGATCTACCAAGAAATAATATCTATTCAAGAAGATGGTTGTTGGCAAAACCCTAGTTTCGATCTCTATAGAAATTGTAAGTACTCTCCACAATTCTAATGCAAGAGTGTGTAATCCTAATCTATGAGAAGACTCCTCTTATTTATAGATATAGGGAACCCTCCTAAACTATTTAGGATTAGGTTATTTGTTTTAATTAAACTCTTTTAATTAATTAAACTTCTAATCCAATTAGGAATTTATAAGAGTACTTTTATTAATTAATTCCCAAACCTTTTAGAAATTAAATAATAATAATAATAATAATAATAATAATAATAATAATAATAATAATAATAATAATAATAATAAGACTCCTCTTATTAATTTATATTTAATATTTCTAAAATATTAAATAATAAATATTAATCTATTTAATTTATTCTATCTCCATAGACTAAATTAAATATATTTAACTTATTATTACAATTATGTCATTTACTTCTTAAATAAATATTTTTTTATGGTGTGACCCTTTAGGTTTTCCATATTAAACCTGTGACACCCCCAAATCCGGGTACTTCATTCCCACAGGATTTGGTGTTCACTATCTAAATAAATCACATCACATCTAACTATCCATAAAAATATAAATGAAAACTCTTAACTGAAATAGAAATCCTCCCATGAAAGGGTTACAACATCATAATAAAATCAATCCCAAGTCATCTAACCTTAAATAAAACATTAATGCGGAAACATAACATAATTAACATAAGTCTTATACATAAACATCTTTCAAATAATTTAAACAAGTGTTCATCACTTATTCGCCTTGCCTTTTCCCTTAGTAGTGGAGGGCTCGTCAACTCTTTTGACCTTAGCTCCAATGTTATTATGCAAGAGTGAGCAAACAAATGCCCACAAGTATAACAATAATAATAATAATAACATGCGAGTAATCAATGGATACTAAACAATAGAAAGCTCGACTTTTGAATCAAGATTAGAAATCAAGAATCGAAAGAGTATTTGAGGGTTACAGGACCATGAACTATATCCTAGGTTATCAAGTATTTCTACTTTAAACTTTTAACAGTCGTAAGACTATATGGACCTTACTTCTCGTACTTAGGGAGATCAGCCCTTCGTACCATGTATGTGCACAAATATCTTAACGCTATCGTGTAATATAATCCCCTATAATAGGGTTGTTCGTCTCAGTTTTAACATAAGAGTCCGTACCGAAGGAAGTTCGGTCTAGATAAGCTTCAACAATAGTTCTAGAATTTAGAACGCTCATCAACTATGGACTAGTCGAATCAAGAGGGTTCGCTAGCCATTCAAGGTTTCAATACAATATTGTAAACGATATTTAAATTGAAGTTTGAATCTCAATGAATACAACTGAATAAACATTGAATAACCAAGATATTACTTTAAAGAAATTAGAACATCTCATTCGGAATTATAAACTTGAATAAACAAGAGTAAGAAACTTGCTCAATATAAGAACAGAATTTATGAACTTGCTCAATGAAATTAGAGTTATAGGGCTTTGCATAACGATAACGAGTCAGGGATAGAAAACTTACGTAATAGTAATAAGTTAAGGATAAGATACTTGCCTGACACGTCTGCTATAATTAATATTATCTATTTCCTCTTTGAGTGACCTATACATTCAAGTCACATTGAACAATTAATATTCATAGCTCAACTAATTACTTCCTTTATTAAACGACTGATTACTTCCGAAAACATAACTTAAACCTACACTCTTAAAATATTGTTATTCTTTTACATATTTATCATGTTGCTTCATAGATGTGAAATTATTTTATTACAAAATATGGAAAATTTTCATTTTCTATTTTTTTTTACCCGACCCGACCCGGTTCTGACCCGGACCGGCGTTGCGGCGCCTGGATTTGGCCTTGAGCCGGCGCTGCGGGGCTGGCCTGACCCGAACCCATAAAAACCCCGGACCGACTATGCGGTGCCAGGATTACACTATGCACCGGCGCCGCGATGCAGAATCAGTTCCTTAGTTCGTGAAGAACACAAAGCAGGGCCATAAACTTCCAATTTCTTTGTTCATACAACAATTTAAGCATACCCAGTCACTATAATTCATATATGATGATTACCTAACCCTTCTAGCATGATTCTAACATTATAAACCACATAAACCATGAATTTAAGAACTAAAATTAGGGTTTTCGCCATTTCATCAAAGTTTCTTCAAATTTAACGAGATTACTCATAACAGATTCGTTACTACATCAAATCAGTCCAATAAACTTGCATTCTTTTCGTTTCTTAACATATAAACATAATCAATCATCAATTTACAGATTACCGTATAAATTAAGCATCAATTTTTATACATATAAGCTAAATTCGTATACTTTTTACTGTAAATTCAAAACTCCATCTTTAAACATAGTTTCATGGATTAATTAAACCAAAACAGTTTATAAACATCATATAGTGGTTCGTACATGCATATTAATGATTACAAATAATTTTTCAACAATTTACTCATGAAACTCAATTAATAGACAACTTAAAATATACGTTCATGGAGAAAACTTAAAAACATAAATTTAAAGTTTTGAATCAAGAAATTACTTTTGATAAGTTGTTTAGATTGCTAGAAGATGAAAGAAAACTCTCTAATTCTCCAAACTCCTTCAAACTCAAAATCTCACAAGTTTTTCTCTCTTTTTCTCTCTATATTCTCTAACTTTAGACTTAGGAAAATAATAATACTGATAATACATATAAATTAACTGATGAGTACATGGGTGTCAGTTAAGCACATAATGGCTTTAACTATTCCCACGTTCTTAAGGCCATGTTTGGTTTGTCACTTAAAAAAATCCTTTTTAGTTTATTTTAATTAACTTGTTTATTATATAGTTTATTTGTCACACTTTAATTAATCAAATTATATTATTTAATTTCAATTAAATAAAAGTCACTACTACTCATTAAATCAAATTATCACATAATTAAAATTCTCATTTATTTAATTATGACAAATCAATAAATCTCTAATTAATTATTAAATTAGTTAGAACAACATCACAACTATTAAACAACTCATTTAATTTAATTATCCCAATTAAATCCACAGTTTGCACTATAAAATTATTTCACATTAATATAATCAATGTAACACATTTAATTAAATTAATCCACAACAATTTCATCAAATATTTATTTAACTCAATAAATAAATCAACACAAATATTTATTTAATTCAATAAATATTTAAAGATCAAATATAAAAATCTCGTTCGTTACATCTTTTTCCCCTTAAAGGATTCTGTCCCTAGAATCACGACTCAATTAATTCGTCCTGTTACATTCTCCCATCTTTACAAAGATTCTGTCCCCAGAATCGCTACACATAGACTAAGCAAATAACTGAGGATAATTGTTCATCATCTGATCTTCGAGTTCCCACGTAGCTTCTTCAGCGTTGTGAGTCCTCCGGATTACCTTAACAGAAGGTGTAACTTTATTTTTGAGTACTTGCTCTTTCATGTCAACTATCTAAACAGACACTTCCTCGTAAGATAAATCTTTTTCAAATTGCAGGGGTTCATATTCTATAACATGCTTGTAGTCGGGTTTGTATGGTCGTAACACCGAAACATGAAAAACGTTGTGGATATGTTCTAACGTTGGAGGTAAGGCTACCTCATACGCGACTTCACTAATTCTTCGCAACACTTCAAAGGGTCCAATGAACCTCGGGCTCAGTTTTTCCTTCTTACCAAATCGAATTTTTCCCTTTAAAGGAGACACTTTCAAGAAAACAAAGCTACCAGATTCAAATTCTCGATTCTTGCGGTGTTGGTCAACATATTTCTTTTGCCTATCCTGAGCAGCTGTTAGTCTCGTCTTGATCACTTTGATGATTTCAGCAGTCTGTTGTACCAGTTCTAGTCCTAGTAATTGATGTTCGCCAACTTTATCCCAGCATAATGGAGTTCTGCACTTTCTGTCGTACAATGCTTCGTAAGGCGGCATGCCAATACTTGCATGGTAACTGTTATTGTAAGCAAATTCCACCAATGGTAGATGATCGTCTCAATTCCCTTTGAAATCCATGATGCAAGCTCTTAACATATCTTCCAATGTCTGAATTGTTCTTTCGCTCTGTCCGTCGGTCTGTAGATAATATGTCGTACTCTTACGTAACTGTGTTTCCATGCATTCATGTGGGCACTTCCAGAAGTTTGATGTGAAACAAAGATCCCTATCTGAGACAATAGACATTGGAACATTGTACCTTAAAACAATCTCTTTCACATACAACTTCGCTAACTGATCTAGGTTAAATCTGATCTTGATCGGTAGGAAATGTGCTGATTTCGTCAGTCGATCTACGATAACCCAAACTGCGTCAAAACCTTTCTGAGTCGTCGAAAAACCTACTACGAAATCCATTATGATATGTTCCCATTTCCATTCTGGGATTTCTAACGGTTATAGTAACCCACTCGGCCTCAGATGTTCTGCTTTAACTTTCTGACATGTCAAACACTTGGCCACACAATCGGCAACGTCCCTTTTCATATTCGGCCACCTGAAATGCTGTCGGATATCCTGGTACATCTTCGTACTCCTAGATGAATCGAATATCTTGAATTGTGAGCCTCGCTCAAAATTTCCTCCTTAACCTCTAGTACTGGCAGAACCCAAATTCTTCCCTCGAATCTCAATAATCCTTCGTTATTAACTTTGAATTTCACTTCATCACCTTCAGATATTCTTTTCCTGATTTTCTCACATTCCTCATCCTGAAGTTGTGATTCCTTAACCTTATCCGCCAAAATTGGGCTGGCTCCCAATTGAAACAGATTTTCGTCAGACTCCTTAGGATATTTCACCTCCAACTCCAGTTTTTCCATCGCTGAAATTAGCTCCTCCTAAGCAGTTAACATAGACAGTTTCTCTCGACCCTTTCTGCTTAAGGCGTCGGCCATAACGTTCGCTTTATCCGGATGATATAAAATCTCGCAGTCATAGTCCTTTATCAATTCTAACCATCTCCTCTGTCGCATGTTCAGGTCCTTCTGTGTGAAAATATATTTCAGACTATTATGGTCTATATATATATTTTGCACTTCTCCCCGTAAAGATAATGTCTCCAGATCTTCAAAGCAAACACTACCGCGGCTAATTCTAAGTCATGGGTCGGATACCCCATCTCATAGTCCTTTAATTCTCGTGATGCATACGCAATGACCTTATTGTTCTGCATAAGCATACAACCTAGTCCTTTATGCGACGCATCACTGCACACCACAAAATTTTATGTGCTATCCGGTAAAGACAACACAGGTGTCGTACTCAACCTCTTCTTTAATTCTTGAAAACATTCCTCACACTTTTCCGTCCAAACGAACTTCACCGCCTTCCTAGTCTAATTCGTTAACGGAGTCACAATTTTGGAAAAATCCTGAATGAATCTTCTGTAATAACCTGCCAATCCTAGAAAACTCCTTACTTCCGACGGTGTTTTCGATTGATCCCAGTTTAGCACAACTTCAACCTTTGACGCATCTACCGAAATCCCATCCTTGTCAATCACATTTCCAAGAAATTCCACCCGCTCTATCCGGAATTCACATTTTGAAAACTTAGCATATAACTTCTCTCTTCTTAATGCTTCCAATGTCACCTTCAAATCCTCCGCATGCTCCTCCTTGGTTTTGGAATATACTAGAATATCATTGATGAACACTACTATGAACTTATCCAAAAATGGCTTAAACACCCTGCTCATTAGGTCCATGAATGTTGCAGGAGCATTTGTTATACCAAATGACATCACCAGAAACTCATAGTGACCATAACGAGTCCTAAACGCTGTCTTCGGTACATCTTCCTTCCTTACCTTCAACTGATGACAACCACTTCTCAAATCTATCTTCGAGAAATACCTAGCTCCTTTCAATTGATCAAACAAGTCATCGATCCTTGGCAACAGATACTTATTTTTAATCGTGACCTTGTTCAACTCTCTGTAATCAATGTAAAGTCGAATCGATATGTCCTTCTTCTTGACAAATAATACTGGCGCTCCCCACGGCGATACGCTTGGCTGGATATACTTCTTGTCTAAAGGTTCTTGCAGTTACACCATCAATTCTTTTATCTCTACTGGAGCCATACGGTACGGAGCCTTCGATATAAGGGCAGTTCCTGGCGCCAAATCGATTACGAATTCCACTTCCCTGTCTGGCAGAAGTCCTGATAAATCATCTGGAATACGTCTATAAAGTCTTTTACGATAGGTATCTCTTCTAATTTCGGACTCTTTTTTCGAGTATTGACTATGTAGGCTAAGTATCCCACATAGCCTTGTCTCAACAACTTCTTGGCCTGCATCATCGTCAGACAACTCGCTTGCCTAGGCGACTTACTGCCATAAAATACTACATTTGACGGAGGCATAAGGCTAATACATTTTTTTTGGCAATCAATTATCGCCCCATAATTGAATAGCCAATATATTCCCAAAATAGCGTCAAATTCCCCAAGTTTAATTGGAATCAGATCTACAGTCATCACGTTTCCCTTAATATCTACTTTACAGTTCTTATGTACAAACCTAACATGAATTATCTCCCTATTCGTAATTTCTATGTTCAAAGGGTAATCTAATTCCTCCTTAGGCAAATCTAGATTTTTAGCAAAGTCATCGGATATAAATGAGCAAGTAACACCCGAATCAAAACAATACATTAGCATTTATATTATTGATCGGAATGATACCTGACACCATTCTCGTGACTCTACAGCGTCCTGCACGGTCATGTTGAAAGTTCTGGCGGTAGGTCGGTTTGATGGTGCTGATCCCGTAATCCCTAGCCAGATGATCCTTTAACCCGCAAATGAAGCAAGCACCCTTCTTAGGATTAGGAAAATTTGGTGTTATGTGACCCTCTTGGCCACAATTGTAGCAAACTCTCTTCCCCTTCATGCATATTCTCACATGATTCTTCCCACAGGTAACACATGCCTCCACTTTCTTCTTCTAACCTCCCTATTGATTCCCAGTAGACCCACTGTTATTCCACTTCCTCTTCTGATTGTGACCACCACTATTACTACCACTAACCTTGTTATTCTCATTTTCACCCTTATTCTTCTTTTGCTCCTGGTTATACTTAGTCAGAGCGTCGCTTCCACCTTCCACGATAATTGCCTTCTCCAAAACTCCTGCAAAAGTATTGGAACATTGACACCTTGCTATACAACCACAGCTTCAACCCCTGTTCAAATCTACTCGTCTTTCTCTCATCGGTATTCACCTGATATGTTGCGAACCTAGCCAACTCATTGAACTTCGCAGTGTATTCCGGTATAGACATGGTACCATGCTTTAGTTCCAGGAATTAAACCTCCATCTGATTATGCGAGCTTGTCATAAAGTACATCTCAAAGAACATCTCCTTGAACCTATCTTACATGATTACACCCTGACCTCCTCGAACCTTATTCGCTTGCCACCAGTAACTGACCTCTGACTTAAGCATGCACGTTGCGAAGGCAGTCTTTTGATCATCACTAACCCTAGCAATGTCGAACACTTTCTCCATTTCCATCACCCAAGTCTGGGCTTTTACTAGGTTCATGGAACCCTTAAACTCTGGCGGTCTTACCGCTTTGAAATCCTTAAATGACTTAACTTGTGGAGCTTGCGGCATATTCGCAAGTGCTCTAGCTAAAAGGTTTACCAATTGCTGTACAGGATTAGCATTGACATCGTTGTTATTATTATTTGTAGAGCTTTCCTGAGCTTGTTGATGTAGTTGGCGTCTCGGTGGCATTTTCTGTTTAATAGTATACGCTTATTAGATCATTACTCAATTTCTTAAGTGTTTAATACTTAACTTAAACAATTTAAGTTTAACACTTAATACATAACATTTTCAAATAAACTTTGATATTTCATTTATTCAAAAGTTTTAAACATAGAAAGATAGCATCACTACTATTTACATCAACTATCCCGAGATCAAAGAGTCTTTAGGATTAAATAATCATATTCCATTGTTTATAATCACACTGGAATTTACATTACTAACTACCATAAATATTCACATATTTCAATACTCTTCCTATCGCGACCTACTAAGGCGTTGAACCGCTTTTCTGCGTTCTTCCTCCATGATACGGAACATCGTCTTGTGATCCAACATGTACCATGGCAAGTCCTCGAACTGAACTGGATAGTAGAGAACTCGATCCTGGGCCTTGTCAATTGTTGTCTGAAATGTGTAGTCCCTTTGCTCAATCTTAGCCTTCTTTGCCCGCTCACCATCCTCAAAAATTTTTGCATGCTGAGAGGCCTCCATCCAGGCGTCCTCTGGTCTAGCACGTTCCGTTGACTCTTCACTCAGGTCACCCTTCAATTTCTCAATTTCAACCTTCATCTTCTCATTCTCAACCAACAACTCTTCTTTTTGACTCTCTGCCTGAACTAGCTTCCATTCCACGTCTCCAAGACGTACATCAAGATCTTCAATCTTCTCATCCTTCTGTTTTATAGCAGTTTGGCATATATTTGCCAGCCTCTCCAAATCTCTGATTCTACCCTGTAACTCTACGATACGGTCATACAGTGCATCATACATCTCGACGTCGATAGAGGTAAGGGGTACCTCCTCGGGATTTTCATCATCCTCCTCAGCCTCTACCTCTACCTCCTCAGAGTCCTCCTCTGGATCAAATTCAGGCTCATGCTCCTGACCTACAATAGTGATCAACGGAGATGGCTCTCTCTGTATCAACTGTTCCCGGACAACATGGATATCATGGGGCTCCTCCTCTCTAGCTACTCGAGGCTCAACCTCCCTAGGCTGACTGAATTCTCCAATATTCAACATCCTGACAACAAAATTTAAGTTTTAATTAATACTCGATACCACTCGCGACACATAGGTTGTTAATACATAAGCACATAGCACATAAAGTCTTTTATTATCCTTAATGAATTCCTTAATTCATTCCTTAGAACTCGATAAGAGTTTATCACCACTATATTTTTTGTCTCCTAAAAGGCTACTACCCTAAGGTTTCCCCACCTAAGGTTCATAACCTACAACTCTAATACCAACATGTGACACCACCAAATTCGGGTACTTCATGAATATGTGTGGTGAAGTATGAAGTTATTATTGATTAAATGGTAACAATATAATTCATATAGTATCATTTCCTAAGGCAAAGAGATTCTTATTTCTTTTCAAAATGATTTTCTAAATCTTTTCTTGGCAATAAAAAAAAATATTTACAAACTAAATATTTATACATACCGAGTATACATTTATTTGCTTATTAAAATATATATATGTACTGCGCATGCAAGTGATCAAAAAGAGCTATTCAAATATATATAAATATGTAATACAAATGCATGCATGTATGTACACGTGTGTGTGCAAGTAATAAAATTAAAGTGCATGTATGTGTGTACTGTGACCACGTGGGCATATATAAAAAAAATTCAAACTTATATATATATATATATATATATATATATATATATATGCTATCCGTATATAACATATATATATATAATCTTTAGTATAGAAAAATTAACTTTATTCAACCGAATATAAATTTAAAAGTTATCAACTATTTCTTTAAAGAAGAAAATTTCACTTGAAACCAATATATGGAAATCAAATATATAACATTATTAAATAATTCACATATCTTTTCCTTGCACAACGTGCCCAAAAAACTTGCTTTTAAAATATAATAAAAATAATTTTATTATAAAAAAAAATTTTCCTCAAACGCAAAATTTCTATATTCTAATATACGAAAATCTTGGGTTAATTACAGGTACCCCCTTACCTCCTGTCGATTGTTGAGATGTACGATGCATTGTAGTGATCGTACCATAGAGTTTGCAGGTCAGACTCAGAGATTGGGAGAGAACTGGCAAAATTAAACGACAGGCTTTTAATAGAACAGTAAGGATGAGAAGGTATTGAGGATCTTGAGATATGTCTTGTGAGACGTAGAATGGGAAGTTAGTTCACTAGGCAAGTGACTCATAAAAGAAGACTTGTTGGCTGAGAAAGAAAAGATAAACTAGAGATACCAGAAATTAAAGGATGATTATGAGTGAGGAAGTCCAGCAGAACGACGCTAGAGCAGAGGAATGCTTGGATGAATAATGCACGACCGTGCAGAAATTTTCGAAGAAGGTGAACGGGCAAAAGGAAGGCTAAGATTAAGGAAAACATACTATACTTTCCCATACAACGATTGAATAGCGTTACCCAGGAACGAGTTCTCCCACATATCCAGTTCAGCTTCGAGGACTTGCCATGTTACCATGGTAGATCGTGTCAGGACGATGTGCTGTATCTATGGAGGAAGAAACGTAGACCAGAACAGTTGTCGACGCCTTAGTAGGACTCCCGTGAATAGGAGAAGTTTTTAAATTATGTGTAAATATTTATGGTAGTTAATGATGTAAATTCCAGCGTGATTATACACAATGGAATATGACTGTTTAATCCTAAAGATTGTTTGATCTTGGGATAGTTGATGTAAATAGTAGTAATGCTATCTTTCTATGTATAAGACTTTTGAATGAATGAAATATCAGTTTTATTTGAAGAAGTTATGTGCTAAATGTTTAACATGAATTGTTTGAGTTAAATGTCGAACACTTGAGAAAATTGAGTGATGATCTAATAAGCGCATATTCTTGAACAGAACATGCCACCGAGACGCCAACCACGTCAACAAACTCAGGAGAGCTCTACTAATAACAACGACGCCAATGCTAATCCTGTTCAGCAGTTGGTAAACCTTTTGGCTGGAGCACTTGCGAATCAGCCGCAAGCTCCACCTGTGACGCCATTTAAGAATTTTAAAGCTGTAGGGCCGCCAGAATTTAGAGGTTCCCTGAACTCGATCGAAGCCCAAACTTGGGCGATGGAAATGGAGAAAGTATTTGACGTTACGAGGGTTAGTGAGGACCAAAAGACTGCCTTCGCAACGTTTGTGCTTAAGTCAGAGGCTAGTTATTGGTGGCAAGCTAATAAGGTTCGAGGAGGTCAGGGTGTGATCGCGTGGGAGAGATTTAAGGAGATGTTCTTTGAGATGTACTTTCCGACGAGCTCGCGTAACCAAATGGAGATTCAATTTCTAGAGCTGAAACAGGGTACCATGACTGTACCGGAGTATGCGGCGAAGTTTAATGAGTTGGCTAGGTTCCTAACTTACCAAGTAAATATGGATGAGAGGAAAGCAAGGAGGTTTGAACAAGGGTTGAAGTCGTGGTTGTATAGAAAGGTGTCAATGTTCCAATTGAACACTTTTGCTAGAGTATTAGAAAAGGCGATCATCGCAGAAGGTGGGAGTGATGCTCTAACCAAGTATAACCAAGAACAAAAGAAGAAGAAGGGTGAAAATGAGAATAATAAGGCAAGTGGTAGTAGCAGTGGTGGTCACAACCAGAAGAGGAAGTGGAATGAGAATAGATCTGCTGGAAATCAACAGGGAGGTCAAAAGAAGAAGGTAGAAGCGTGTGTTACGTGTGGGAAGAATCACATAGGGATTTGCCTGAAGGGGAAGCGGGTGTGCTACAATTGCAACCAGGAGGGCCACATAGCACCGAATTGTCCGAATCCGAAGAAGGGCGCTTGTTTCACATGTGGATCGAAGGATCATCTGGCTAGGGATTGCCCTAAGAAAGCAACAGTAGGAGCAGGATCGGGAAGAGATAAGGGAAACAGTGGTGGTAGTACGTTGGCTATAACCGGATCAGCACCAACAAACCGACCTACTGCAAGGACTTTCAACATGACCGTGCAAGATGCCATGCAGTCTCACGATGTGGTGTTAGGTATCATTCCGATTAATAATATAGATGCTTATGTATTGTTTGATTCGGGTGCTACTTGTTCATTTATATCCGATGACTTTGCTAAGAACTTAGTTTTGCCTAAGGAGGAATTAGATTACCCTTTGAACATAGAAATTACGAATAGGGAAATGATTCATGTTAAGTACGTACATAAGAACTGTAGAGTGAACATTAAGGGAAACGTGATGATAGTAGCTCTGATCCCAATCAAACTTGGGGAATTTGACGTTATTCTGGGTATGGATTGGTTATTCAATTATGTAGCGATAATTGATTGTCAAAAGAAACGTATTAACCTTATGACTCCGTCAAAGGTAGTATTTTACGGCAGCAAATCGCCTAGACAAGCGAGTTGTCTGACGATGATGCAGGCCAAGAAGTTGTTAAAACAAGGTTGTGTGGGATACTTAGCCTACATAGTTGATACTCGAAAAGAGAGTCCGAAATTAGAAGAAATACTTGTTGTAAGGGACTTTGTAGACGTCTTTCCTGACGATTTGCCAGGACTTCCGCCAGACAGGGAAGTTGAGTTTGTAATCGATTTGGCGCCAGGAACTGCCCCAATATCGAAAGCTCCGTACCGTATGGCCCCAGTAGAGATGAAAGAATTGATGGTATAGTTACAAGAACTTTTAGATAAGAAATATATTCAGCCGAGCGTATCGCTGTGGGGAGCGCCGGTATTGTTTGTTAAAAAGAAAGACAGATTGATGCGACTTTGCATTGGTTATAGGAATTGAACAAGGTCACGATTAAGAATAAATACCCGTTGCCAAGAATCGACGACTTGTTTGATCAGTTGAAAGGAGCTAGATATTTCTCGAAGATAGATTTGAGGAGTGGGTATCATCAGTTGAAGGTGAGGAAGGAAGATGTACCGAAGACAGCATTCAGAACTCGTTATGGTCACTACGAGTTTCTGGTGATGTCATTTGGTCTAACAAATGCTCCTGCAGCATTTATGGACCTAATGAACATGGTGTTTAAGCCGTTTTTGGACAAGTTCGTAGTAGTATTCATTGACGATATTCTAATTTATTCCAAAACCAAGGAAGAGCATGCAGAACATTGGAAGTTAACATTGGAAACGTTAAGAAGAGAGAAGTTGTACGCTAAATTTTCAAAGTGTGAATTCTGGATAGAACGAGTGCAATTTCTTGGGCATATGATTGACAAGGATGAGATTTCGGTGGATCCGTCAAAGGTTGAAGCAGTGCTTAACTGGGATCAGTCGAAAACGCTATCGGAAGTAAGGAGTTTCCTCGGATTGGCGGGTTACTACAGGAGATTCATTCAGGATTTTTCCAAAATCGCGACTCCGTTAACGAATTTAACTAGAAAGACGGTGAAGTTCGTTTGGACGGAGAAGTGTGAGGAAAGTTTTCAAGAATTAAAGAAGAGGTTGAGTACGGCGCCTGTGTTGTCTCTACCGGATAGCACAGGAAATTTTGTGGTGTACAGTGACGCGTCGCATAAAGGACTAGGCTGTGTGCTTATGCAGAACGGTAAGGTCATTGCGTATGCGTCATGACAATTACAGGACTATGAAAAGGGGTATCCTACCCATGATTTAGAGTTGGCTGCGGTGGTGTTTACTTTGAAGATATGGAGGCACTATCTTTACGGGGAGAAGTGTGAAATATATACAGACCATAAGAGTCTGAAATATATTTTTACATAGAAGGATCTGAACATGCGACAGAGGAGATGGTTGGAATTGATAAAAGATTACGACTGCGAGATTTTATACCATCCGGGTAAAGCGAACGTGGTGGCCGACGCCTTAAGCAGAAAGGGACGGGAGAAATTGTTCATGATTACCGCTCAAGAGGAACTAATTACAGCAATGGCGAAACTGGAGTTGGAGGTGAAATTTCTAGAAAAGTGTGACGAAAAATTATTTCGGTTGAGAATCGGTTCAACTTTGGTGGATAAGGTTAAGGAAACACAAAATCAGGACGAAGAATGTGAGAAAATCAGGAAAAGAATATCTGGAGGTGATGAAGTGAAATTCAAAGTGGATAACGAGGGAGTATTGAGATTCGAGGGAAGAATTTGGGTTCCGCCAGTACAAGAGGTTAAGGAGGAAATTTTGACCGAGGCTCATAATTCGAGATATTCGATTCATCCGGGTAGTACGAAGATGTATCAAGATCTTCGACAGCATTTTTAGTGGCCGAATATGAAGAGAGACGTCGCCGATTGTGTAGCCAAGTGTTTGACATGTCAGAAAGTTAAAGCCGAACATCAGAGACCAAGTGGGTTATTACAACCGTTAGAAATCCCAGAATGGAAATGGGAGCACATCACCATGGATTTCGTAGTAAGTCTTCCGATAACTCAGAAAGGTTTCGACGCAGTATGGGTTATTGTAGATCGACTGACGAAATCAGTACATTTTCTACCGATCAAGATCAGATTCAATCTAGATCAGTTGGCGAAGTTGTATGTGAAAGAGATTGTTTCGAGGCACGATATTCCAATATCTATTGTTTCAGATAGGGATCCGCGCTTCACATCGAACTTTTGGAAACGACTACAGGAATGCTTGGGAACGCAGTTACGTATGAGTACGGTATATCATCCACAGACCGACGGACAAAGCGAAAGAACGATTCAGACATTGGAAGATATGTTACAAGCTTCCATTATGGACTTCAAAGGAAATTGGGATGATCATCTACCATTGGTGGAATTTGCTTACAACAACAGTTACCACGCAAGTATTGGCATGCCGCCTTACGAAGCGTTGTACGACAGAAAGTGCAGAACTCCATTATGCTGGGATGAAGTTGGTGAACGTCAATTGCTAGGACCAGAACTGGTACAATAGACCGCAGAAATCGTCAAAGTGATCAGGGCAAGATTGATAGCAGCTCAGGATAGACAGAAGAAATATGCTGACCAACATCGTAAGAATCGAGAGTTTGAGTCTGGTAGCTATGTTTTCTTGAAAGTATCTCCCTAGAAAGGGAAGATTCGTTTTGGTAAGAAGGGAAAACTGAGCCCGAGGTCGCATATGAGGTAGCTTTACCCCCAGCGCTGGAACACATCCACAATGTCTTTCATGTCTTGGTGTTACGACCATACAAGCCCGACTACGAGCATGCCATAGAGTATGAACCCCTGCAAGTCGAGAAAGATTTGTCTTAGGAAGAAGAGCCTGTTCAGATAGTTGACAAGAAAGAGCAAGTGCTAAGAAATAAAATTATACCTTCTGTTAAGGTGATCTGGAGGAACCACAACGCTAAAGAAGCTACGTGGGAACTCGAAGATCAAATGATGAGAAATTATCCTCAGTTATTTGCTTAATCTATGTGTAGCGATTCTGGGGACAAAATCTTTGTAAGGAGGGGAGAATGTAACAGGACGAATTAATTGAGTCGTGATTCTGGGGACAAAATACTTTTTAAGGGGGAAAAGATGTGACGAACGAGAATTTTTGTAACTTAATTTAAATATTTATTGATTGAATAAATATTTTTCGATGATTTGATTGTTAAATTAATTGATTAATTGATGAATTTGTGGTAGATTAATTTAATTATATGTGTTACATTAGTTAAATTAATGTGGAGAATTTTTATATTTAAAGCATGTGTTTAATTAAGTTTATTTGATTAAACGCATTATTTAAATAAGTATAATGTTATCTCTAATTAATTTAATAATTAATTAGAGACTAAATGATTTATTATTATTAATAAATGATAAGTTTTAATCATGTGAATATGCGATTTAATGTGGTATTATTTTACCTTATTTAATTGATTTAAATGATATTGTTTTATTAATTTAAAAATGTGACATTAAACTATATTATAAGCTATTTATTAAAATAAACCAAAAGAAGAGTTTTGAGGCAAGCCAAACGAGGCCTTAAGGAAGTTGGAGTCAGTTAAAAACTATAAATTAACTGACACCCATGCTTATATCGGTTTCTTTTACATTATACGTATTCTTAATATCAGTACATTCATTTCATTCCTAAAAAGATTAATCAGAGAGAAAAAGAGAGAAATTTGGAGAATTGAAGAAATCATTCATCTACTTGTATTATTTTAAAGCATCTAATTGAAGGTAATTCTTCTAACTAAGTTTAATTTATGATTTAAATTCTTCCATGAAAGTAGTCTGTAAGTTTTTCTGATAAGGGAGTTTCATGTGTAATTGATTAGAAATTGTTTGTAATTGTTTAAATGCATGTATAATTGTTGTATGATGTTTATAAATTGTTTAATTGGATTAATTTATGAGATTACGCTTTTAATTGGAAGTTTTGAAAGTTACAGAGTAGTACAGTGTACGAACATGGTTTGAATGTATAAAATTAATACTTGTTTTGCATGTTAATGGGTTAAATTGATAACTTAATTTGTTTATGCATGTATAAATGAAGAAAACAAGATTTAAACAGTTCAATTTGGTGTTTTAACAAACCTGTTATGTGTAATTTTATTGATTTCGTAGAAGCTTTGATAAACTGATAAAAACCCTCAATTTTGATTCTTAGATTCATAGTTTATGTGATTTAAGTTGTTAGAATCATACTAGAAAGCTTGGGTAACGATTACATATGAATTATAGTGTCTGGGCATGTTTGATGTGACATAAGAATAACAAAATTGGAAATTTTTGGCCTGTTTCTGCGTTCTTCGCGAACTGCAGAAACTGGAATTCGTGATTCTCGTCCCGGCGAGAATTTTGTGAAGGAATTTCTCGCCCCGGCGAGAATTTTGTGAAGTAATTCCTCGCCCCGGCGAGAATTTTGTGAAGGAATTTCTCGCCCCGACGAAGAATTAAAAAAAAGAGTAAAAAGACGAGAGCAAAAATTTTCTTCTTTCTTTGAGATCATGTTATGATATCATAGACATACCTAAAGCTTAGGCTAAGGTATAAAATGAATGTTAAGGTACTGTGATGGGTGGTAAGCGTAAACCCATTGATTGTTCGGTGTCAACTGAGTTATTAAAATGAAATTGGATGAGAATGAATCCTAACGTGTTTATAATACTGTAACTAATTATTGTTACTGCTTTATAAACCGAATGTATAGGTTGATTTAAAGAACGTGAGTCTTAAATTTATAGTCTACGCACGAGGCAAGTATCTTATCCTTATTTTTTTTTTTACGTTTACGCAAGTTCCTGAACTTAATTCTCTTATCATATATGTTTCATAATGCTATTACTTACTCGAGCAAATTATTACTTCTATTCCATTCAATTTCATGGATTCAATAAGACGTTTTAAATTCCTCTTTGTAATGCTTCAGTTATACAGAACTTATTCAATTGTACCTTTTGTGAGATTTAATTTTTGTTTCTCGAATTACACCTTTTGAACCTTGATTGGCTAGCGAACCCTTATTGATTCGACTAGTCCATAGTTGATGAGCGTTCTAAATTCTAGAAACGTTATTGAAGTAAATCCAAACCAAACTTCCTTTGGTGCGGACTCCGATGTCAAACTGAGATGAACAACTCTTATACAGGGGATTTTATTACGCGTTAGCGTTAAGATGTTGTGCACATACATGGTACAAAGGGCTGATCCCCCTGAGTACGAGAAGCAAGGTCCATATAGTCTTACGACTGTTAAAGGTTTAAAGTAAAAATACTTGATAACCTGGGACATAGTTCCTGGTCTTAAGACCCTCAGACGATCTTTTGAATCTTATCTTACATTCTTGACTCAAAAGCTGAATCTTCAATTATTCAATATCCGTTAATTAGTTCGCATGTTATTATTATTGTTGTTGTTGTAATTACAGGGTAATCATTGCTCACCCTTGCATAATAACATTGTAGCTAAAGTTGAAAGAACTGATGAGCCGTCCACTAGTAAGGGCAAAGGAAAAGCAAACAAGTGATGAAGACTTGTTGTATTTGCTTAATTGATGTTTATGTAATAAACTTAATTTATGTTTCCGCATTGATGTTTATATAAGGTTAGATAACCTGGAATTTATTTATGAATGGTGTTGTAACCCATAATGGGAGATTTCTATTTTTTATTAGGAGTTTTCATTTATATTTGAATGGGTAGTTAGATATGATGTGACGTTTTTGGATAGTGAACACCAAATCCTGAGGAAACGAAGTACTCGGATTTGGGGGTGTCACAAGGAAACCTTAGGGTAGTAGCCTTTTTAGAGTCAGAAAATATAGTGATGATAAACTCTTATCGAGTTCTAAGGAATGAATTAAGGAATTTATTAAAGATATAAAAGACTTTATGTGCTATGTGCTTATGTGTTAACAACTTATGTGCCGCGATTAGTACCGAGTATTAATTAAAATTTAAACTTTGTTGTCAGGATGTCGGATGTTAGAGGATTCAGTCAGCCTAGGGATGTTGAGCCCTGAGTGGCTGGAGAGGAGGAGCCCCGTGATATTCATGTTATCCGGGAGCAGTTGATACAGAGAGAGTCATCTTCATTGATCACTGTTATGGGTCAGGAGCATGTTCCTGAGACTGATTCAGAGGAGGACTCTGAGGATGTTGAGACAGAGGCTGAGGAGGATGATGAGGATCCCGAGGAGATACCCCTTATCTCTGTCAATGTTGATATGTACGATGCATTGTATGATCGTACTGTAGAGTTACAGGATAGAGTCAGAGACTTGGAGGGACTGGAAAATAGACGCCAGACTCTTATAGACCAGAAGAACGAGAAAATTAAGGATCTTGATATACGTCTTGGAGACGTGGAGTGGAAGTTAGTTCAGGCAGAAAGCCAAAAGGAAGATCTATAAGTTGAGAATGAGAAGATGAAACTTGAACTCGAGAAATTGAAGAATGATCTGAGTGAGGAGTCAGCGGAACGTGCGAGAGCAGAGGATGCTTGGATGAATACCGCTCGACGTGCAGAGATTTCTAAAGAAGGTGAACGGGCAAAGAGGGCTAAGATCGAGGAGACAGAGTACACCTTTCAGACAACGATTGATAGGGCCCATGATCGAGTTCTCCACTATCCAGTTCAGTTCGAGGACTTGTCATGGTACATGTTGGATCGCAGGACGATGTTCCGTATCATGGAGGAAGAACTTAGAAAGGCGGTTCGACGCCTTTGTAGGCCGTGATAGGAGAAGTTTTAAATTATGTGTAAATAGTTATAGTAATTAATGATGTAAATTCCAGCGTGATTATACACAATGGAATATGACTATTTAATCCTAAAGATTATTTGATCTTGGGATAGTTGATGTAAATAGCAGTGATGCTATCTTTCTATGTTTAAGACTTTTGACTTTCCTTCAAGTATACAAATTCATTCTAGGTTTTGAATTTTCGTAACCCTTATTTTAATATTTATCCGGAAATTCGAATTATTCACTTTTCCTTGCTATAAATTATTTTCAACAATTTAACTGTACTAAGTATAATAATATATTCACTACATTAATAACATGCATACATTACACCCATTAATGTATTACATAATTTCTTCAATAAAATGGTAATTTACACATTAAAGATATTTAATGTCACCCACTTAAAATAATTTTATAGATTATTTAACTTACATCGATAGATTAATTTTACCCATCTCATTTCCTTTAAATAAATTGCCCCTACAATTTATTTACATATAATAAATATATAATAATAATATATTTATTAAGCATAAAAATCACAATCGATAGATTAATTTTACCCATCTCATTTTCTTTAAATAAATTGTCCCTACAATTTATTTACATATAATAAATATATAATAATAATAATATATTTATTAAGCATAAAAATCACATATTGCATAGTTCGTATTCACTTATACAACACAATATCACATAGCATATCATTTAATAAGAATTTTATTTATTTAAATTCTTACTTTAGTATATTTTGAAAATTTGAAATGTCACATTCTTTCAGATGTTAACCTATATAGGGTTTTCTCAAAAATTTTAATCATTCCTCTATTTTCAAATCTAGGTTTTATTCTTTAAACATTTATTCAATTATTCGAGACAAGTCTTATAAATTTTCGGGTTATTACATTCACCCATTTTTCTAAGAATTTCGTCCTCGAAATTACAGCCTACTAATATCTAATCCTTTTATTCACCAAAAATAAGTTTTCAATTTAACCTTTATCTAATCACTTTTGATTATATTCTCAATTAATGAGTACATGTTATTTCCTTCTATGAGGATCTCTTCTATCATCACATGCTACCAAAACCTCTCTCTAAGAGTTAAAACTTGTCATATTATGTTGAGGGGTCATATAGACCATGAACTCATAGTTTTGACGGTATTCGCACCGCAAAATGGTAAACTACTAAGTATGTTTACAATCACGAAGAAGGTAAACTACTTCTGCAAGTACGTTGATCAGCCTATCGTACCCTACGTCATGCACAACGTATCAATCCTGCATAATGACTATTTGCGCTTATAGATTGGAATATATTATCCAACCGGTATATCCCCCTTTTTCGGGGTTATTCACCTCAGACTTAGCATAAGATTCTGTACCAAAACAATTTGGTTCGGGATAACTTATCAAAGAAATACTTGAATTTCATAAATATTTGTCTAGCTGAATCAAATGGCTTAGACGTATACCAATAATTCGAACATCAATCGAAATATTTGTCTAGCCACTTAAATTGGCATTGAATTTTCTTTAACTGGTTCAAAATTCTGAAAATCATTTTATGACGTCATGATACCGCAGTGTATTTACAGTCCGTTAAGGATTCCGTCATTTTGTGACTTTGTCATACTATAATATACCATAGTGGGCTGGCGATCCTTAGATCACATCCAACACTAGGTTAATCTGCATTGATGACTCCATCATCTGTCATTCTACACCAGGTTCCATGATGCATTGATGACTATTTAAAAATATATTTTGATATATTTCAAATCATGTTTGTCTTAGCTGAAATAATTAGCATAGACATATAAATAATAGAACTTTTTAAAACTAATGGGTTCAATAATCCGACCCAAATATTTTTCAAAAATGCTTTTATCAGCACGATGTCAATAAATTCGAAATCTAGTATAGCTAGAAGATTTGGAATACCTATGATTCCTCCATCAACTCCAATTTTCTACAATGATCCATTTCTTTATAATTCTATCTATTTCTATCATCCTTAAAGCTTACTACACTAAAAATCCTCAGTTCTAATTCCACAACCATTCTATACCCCAGTATAGTTCATTAAACATACCACACATTATGTGTTCAGAAACTTACCACAATAATATGAGTTTGGGAACTGTCCTATTAATATGTAGTCCAAGAATTGATCAGGTACTGTCCATACCCTTAGGGGTTCAAAAATATACCATACGATTATGAGTCACAAACTTACCATAAGTATGAGTTTTAAGAACTCGCACCTAATCTTAATATTCTCTAACTATCAAATATAATATGAGAAAAAAAATTACCTTCTCGTCATATGTATATCGATAGCGCGATATAAACTTTTTCTTTAATTCGTATCTCGTTATTTATAACTCCTTCTGAGTTTTATCTTTGTACTATCTTCTACTACCTTTTTCGTTCAGCAATTCTACTATAAAGTTTTCAATCATCCGATTGATCATCTGCATTTCCATGTCTTAATCAGATCACGCCGTGATCTTTTCTTATAATCGTGTTATATACCGATTCTTTCCTATCTTATGATCGTTTTGTTTTACGATCTCCTTATCTTTCCCTTTAATCATGTTATATTATGATTTCCTTTGTGCTTTTAGTCTTATAGACTCTGTCTATTTATCATTACTTTTCACTTTTATTACTGGAGTTAGGTAACTCCGAATTCTTATCTTCTATAACTCTTTGAGACTCTTCTTTTAATCTTATTTATCCTCTTCTTTTGTTCTTGGTTGTATTTGGATACGGCTTCACCTCCTCCCTCGGCGATGATTGTTTTTTTTAATAGGGTCGAAAATGAATCAATCTGCAACACAACTACTTTGCTGAATATCCCCAGTTTCAGTCCGTTCTCAAAACGTCGCGCTTTTCGTTCCTCGGTGTTCACCTGATGTGGTGCAAACCTAGCTAACTTGTTGAATTTGGCGGCGTACTCTGATACTGACATGTTTTCTTACTTCAACTCCAAAAACTTAACTTCTATTCTTCCTTGCATACTCCGTGGAAAATAATTTTTAAAAAATAATTCGTTAAATTTTTCCCATGTTACTACTTCTCTGCCTCTGTTCTGATTCGGTTTCCGCCAAAAATTTGCCTCTTCGTTTATCAAGTAGGTAGCAAAAGGCGTCTTTTACACCTGAGCAACCCTTGCAATAAAAATTGCTTTCTCCATTTCTTTTATCCAAATTTGAGCTTCAATTGGGTCTGTTGTTCCCTTAAATTCTAGCGGTCCTACTGCCTTAAAGTCTTTAAAGTTTGCCAAATGGTTTTCTGGCGGGTTTTGATTTTCTGCGGTAGTATTCCTATTTTGTAGGGCTCCGACTAATATGTCTACAAACTGCTGCATTGAGTTCACTTGTTCTCTTTCTTCATTGTTAACGGATTCTTCCACCCTTCGATTTTGTGGTTCTCTTCTTGGCGGCATTGTCTGATTAAATAAAATCTTAAATTATTTCTTCGTGTTTTACATTTTATGCTCATCTTTTAAATTTTGGCTTACTAGATTAACGAATTCGGTTTAACGAATTAACAAATTCAGTTTACTAAATTAATAAATTCAGATTACTGAATTATCAAATTCAATTTACTGAATTAACGAATTCAGCTTACTGAATTATCAAATTATCAGATAGATAGCTTACTTTCTTAATTCACAAAACTTATTTACTTAATCAAACATGTAATCATATCATTGCATTTATATTCATTTATCAAATCATAATGTCATACATTTATATCTTATGGCATATTACTATAAATGCTAATTATCCCATTTTAAACAACAAAAGCTGGGATCTACCAAAAACTATACTCCCATATACACATATGGTGGAGATATATTATATCTACATACTACCTCTTATAGTCTGAGGTTTACATCACACATTATATAGCATTATGCTATTCCCATCACATACATTTCCCATTACTTAGGGATTACAACTACATATCACATATCCCCAAGATTTGGAATAAACTAAGTTATCCCACATACTACACAAAAGCTGGGAGTTACCTAACTCCCTCCTTAACTACCATATCATGTCCTACATACATTAATAACTATAAATATATATAGTGATCTCATTATAGCCTTATTTCTTTATCGGCCTAACTACTTGCTCTTCTCCTTCAACTCTTCCTTTAGAGTCTCCCTCTTTCTTCATCTTTCGCACCTTCCTTTCTAACTCAGCAATTCTATCTATCAAACCTCCTCCATTACGCATAACGAAACCAGTCCATTCTGCCATATTATCTTCAGATTCCTCCTCGGACTGAACCATATTAGAAGCTACCTCTTCTATCAGTTCTTCTCTCTCATGATCACCCACTGGGGCTGCTATAGCCACATGCTCAGGTGTTACTAACTCTTCTTCCCAGATCATTGGAACATCTCTAAGTCCACCTTCTTCAGATATCCTTCACACACTCAACAACAAAAATAAACAACATCAGTATCACAATAAAATATATTCATTGATAAAATGAAATGATATTTTATTATGCACAACCAAAACTCGATGAATTTCCACAATCCATCTCCTAGCATACTCTATATGAGTTTTCTTCTAAGGTTATAACCTAGGTTTTACATCCTAATGTTTATAACCTACAGCTCTGATACCAACTTATAGTGCCCCCAAATTCGGGTCCCTTGAACCTCAGACCTGGTGCGTCATGATACATCATCTTCAAACACATTTTATTAACTAACGCGAAATATATAAACATACATTGTTTATTTCAAATGATTCTGCAACATTTCTCAAGTTCTATAACATTAACTTAATACATACCTTCAATAACTAAAAAGGTTTACAATATCATTTTCATATGATAACAAAATAGTTAAATGTTCATATGTAACTATTCTCCAACATTGCCTTTGACTTTATCCTTCTTCAAACACTCGGCTTAACTGAAATATTTTCATGATATAACAAGGGTGAGCAACTACTTTGCTCAGCAAGTTTAAGTACAATAAAGATATATCATGATTGAAAAGGAATAAACTTTCGAATTTTCAACAATATATAGTGATTGGGAAAGAACATAAATCAAATTTCAATACATGAGTGATTGAATCAATAACACTGAGTGGCTAACAATGTCCATGAACAATATGAATGTTTATCTATAATTTAACTTGACCTTTGGTAATCAAGATAATCAGTCTTTCATACCCGTTGAACCTATGAAACTTGCACTAAGTGCGAATAACAATAATTATCATTGATGTGGAATAATTGTAAATAATTAAACCATTAACATGCTTGAAAGAAATAACTCAAGTTAGAGTTAGGGAAACTTTCCTAGACTCTACGACACGCTTGCGTGAGGTGGTCGTCGCCTGGATCGTTTCCAGCAAGTTATAAGGTGGAACGCTCACAACACCTCAACCACTCGCCTATATGTAGACGGTAATCTTGGTACAATTGCTCTGCGCTAGAAAGCTTGCGTTGAATGGACACAAACGATACCTTGACCCCTCTCTTATATGTAAGCGATAATCTTGGTACAATCAACGATTGATGCGGTAGAAGACACCACACACAACTATGTATTGTTGTATGATAAGTCAATTGAACATTCATAGACAAACCATGAATAATTCGAGAGTTCTCAAAGAACCAAAAGGAGAATAATCTCACAATAATTTTATTAATCAAAGTTGTACTACCCTATTACATAAGCATTGTATTCTATTTATACTAATAGAATAAAACCCCAACTCTAAAAGGAATAATAACTTGAATAAAAATCAAAATCCTAGCTAAGAAATAATAAGAAAATCAAATGATATCTAACAAACATCCTAGTTACATTAGAATTAGAAAAGATATAATAAATCCCTAAAATTATGGAAAAAAATGTGTCCTCGATTTCTGTGTCACGTCCCTAGCGCCCTGGCGCTGCAAAATGTACTAAAATCAGCGCCTCGACACTTCATTGAAAAACATTCCCTGGATCCCAGCGCCCCGGCGCTGCAACAAAGGCTAATCCCAGCGCCCCGACGCTAGTCTAAAATTTTTGAAGCTCCAAACGCGATTCTTAGTCCATCCGCTATTTCCTCCACTAATCTTAAACCTATGTATGAACCAATTGAATGAACTTAGAATCATATTCTTCAATAAAAGCTTTATCATGAAGCTTGAATCTCTTTTCTGCATTCTGCGCACCACATGATGAATTGGCTTGCGTTGATTTGGTCTGACTAAATATATTGTATCTAGCAATCCCAAATCATAGAATTTATCCTCTACTCGCGATCTACTTGAATTTAGCCTCAAATTAAGTATCCTTAAGTAGTTTTCATCTCAATCACTCATGAACATTTGAATTATCCCTTGAACTTGAGTTGTGTCTTGAATGCTTGATGCGAGCCTGGTCAAGATCTCATCAAACTTGGCTTGCCTGTCGATTACTGCTACGTAATCTAATTTAATCTCTTATGAAAGACATATCATTTAAAAGTTTGGTTTTTCTATTGGCATATCGTATCATACCTCATAATATTACTACTTTATAAACAAATCATCTAACATTTAGCCACATAATCAAATGTTAGGTAACACCTTAAACAATCAATATTATTATCGTCTTTTGATAATATTTCAATCACTTTATCACCATCTTAAAACTCTCGTCTGATATTATCAATTATTTAATAATATTTTATTCACGCTCTAATATTATTAATCATTTAATAATATTTTAATCCCTTACTAATATTATTAATCCTTTTAATAATATTCAACTCATTATCTAATATTATTAATTATTTAATAATATTTTAATCATTTATTAAACTCATAAATAATTTAATTTAATTGTTTATCCTTTACTCTTTAATTTATTTAACACACATATTATGACATACACATAATATTTTATTAAAAATGACTAAAATACCTATATAAAATCTTAATATATCATATTAAAGGCCACTTGTCAATAAAATCATATTTACACAATTTTTAACTTAACATAACTTAATTTGTTATTCTTAACTTAAACATAGGCATGAAAACTATCAAAACAACTTATAACATTTTTATTTTCTGGAAAATATCAGTACATGATATTTTAATGATAATATATTTTTCTTCCATTTTTTCAATTTCGTTTACTATTTTTAAATGGTCCAAAACAGTCTGAAATTGCCACAATTATCATAAATTATCCTTATGTCCAAAAATTACGAAATGTTCACAGCAAGCTCCTGTTATGAACATATAGTTTCAGTAAAAAAATTACAATTTTTTGAGTTACACACAAAGAGTTATTCCCGTTCACTTTTAAAATAACACAATCATGTAAAAGCCATAACTTGAGTTCTAGACATCCACAAATGCTCATCTTTGGACTGAACCTTGATAATTTATCATATTATCATCTCACAAAATCTCAGAATTTTTAGAGTAACTAAAGTGGCCGAAATATCCCCCAACACAAACTGGCCAGGAACAGTTTTTCACTTCCCAGATTTTCTACCCGGCATACCTGCTTTGGAAAAATGAATGTCATTTCATGCTCGATTATTCTTTTTGAGTGCTATCACTTGAGTTTAACAAATAACTCATAGATTTAACCTAACTCTTTGACGGATCTCAAAAATAATTTGTAAATTTTAAATGGTAAAGCTTCAAAGTGGCTAAAAATTTTAGGGTTTTTTAACCTTTGAAAACTGTTTTTGTTCTACTTTAATTTCCAAGTTCATCAACACATAAAATAGTTAGATCTAACCATAAAACATCATAAAATATGTAGATCTAGTGTTCTAGAGTTCAAGAATATAAGTTCATCATTTTATCAAAAACAACCACAAGGAAATACATTTAGATTTAACTAGGTTTTAAGTTTTGAAAACTTTTAAACCTTTGATTTTGGGTGTTCTTCTCCTTCTTTCTCCAAGATATGAAACTTGAAGCTTGAAGACAACTTTCCTCTCCTTTCTTCCCTCTTGGACGACAATCCCTTTCTCTCTCTAGCTCTCATGGAATTTAGGAAAATAAAATGAAGTGGAAACTTTGCTAATGCTTAGAATAGGTTATATTTATAGGCTATAAAATATATACATATAGCTTATATATATACACAAATCTCTAACAATCTCTCAATATCTTAAGCTAGGGATTTTCCTTTAATAGGCTAGGTGAGTTGGTAGATTTCTTTAGATTTTGTGACTTAAAAATTTAAAAGCCCATGTGCTCTATATCTCCTCCCATATCTCTTCTAAATCTATCCAATATCTTTACAAATTTTAGGCTATTAATATAGGGCATAAGGCTAAGATTTGCTAGATTTTGTGGAGTAAAAAATCAAATAAGCATGTGCCCTTTTCCTCCTTGAATTTCCGGGTACTTTCCCTCTCCTTTAGCCAAATTTTGATTTTTTTTTCTTGTTTACTTAATTTGTGTAATTTTGGCTTCTAGAAATTCTTCCCAAGTTTGGGCTAAGCTTTGAGCCATGGTCCATAATTATTTAGATTATCCAATACATTGTTTGGGCCATGTAAATTATCATGGGCCCAACACATTAATTTTATCTTATCCTAATTATTTTATTAGGATTTCTAGTCCTCTCATTTTGGACTTTAAATAATTACTCCTGTAGATTTAATTATATAACCCAATTATACTTGCTTTAATTAGGTTAATATAATTTAATAAGTTGAGATAAATAAAATAAATCTCTTAATGTTAGTTTACTAGTATATATTTTAAATACTAGAAATCTCCAATAAATATAACCATTAGGTTATTTAATTCTCATATCTAATGTATAATAATAGGTTATATACTTTCCTTTTTAATGCTCATTATAAATAAATATATACATACTTATAATATATATTCATTAAATCACATACTCCACATAATTCACATAAATCACAAAGTATTTACTTCATTTATAAATAATTAATATTCTCATTAGGTTAGACATTTTATTCAATGTCTATTAAATACCTTTATTTAGTTTGCTATATTCAATATACCTTTTCCATTATTCTTGTATGATTAATTTAATTAATCATTCCTTTCGTTTGGCAAAAATAAAAATATCACGTCACTAAGTATGTGTGTGTGTGTGTGTGTGTGTGTGTGTGTGTGTATATATATATATATATATATATATATATATATATATATATATTTACTTATACATATACACGTTCAATTTAATCTGATAATATCGCTTCATTTAAAATTTATTTTCTTAATCATTATAAAATAACCGCTTCCATTAGTTCTCATAAATTTAAAGGTAGCATAATACCTTATTCTTAATATTCCTTCAGGTATACATATTCATTCTAGGTTTTAAATTTTTGTAACCCTTATTTTAATATTTATCCGGAAATTAGAATTATTCACTTTTCCTTTCTATAAATTGTTTTCAACAATTTAACTGTAATAAGTATAATAATATATTCACTACATTAATAACATGCATACATTACACCCATTAATGTATTACATAATTTCTTCAATAAAATGGTAATTTACACATTAAAGATATTTAATGCCACCAACTTAAAATAATTTTATAGATTATTTAACTTACATCGATAGATTAATTTTACCCATCTCATTTCCTTTAATTAAATTGCCTCTGCAATTTATTTACATATAATAAATATATAATAATAATATATTTATTAAGCATAAAAATCACATATTGCATAGTTCGTATTCACTTATGCAACACAATATCACATAGCATATCATTTAATAAAAAATTTATTTATTTAAATTCTTACTTTATTATATTTCGAAATTTTGAAATGTCACATTCTTTCAGATGTTAACCCATGTAGGTTTTTCTCGAAAATTTTAATCATTCCTCTATTTTCAAATCTAGGTTTTATTCTTTAAACCTTTATTCGATTATTTGAGACAAGCCTTATAAATTTTCAGGTTATTACAATATCTCCTATCTTCGTCTCTTTGACTCCTATAGGATGCATCCAATGCCAATCCTAGAGTCTTAATCATAACTGCACCTACCTGAACCTCTCTTTCCAATTGGTCTACTCTTCTGGCAGCTCGCACCCAAGCATCCTCTATACGGATTGTAATATCTTGAATATTTATAGAACTTATAAATATAATATTGAATGACTAAAGTTAGCTGTAAAGTTAATTTCGAAGACGAAATTCTTTGAAATAGGGGTGAATGTAATACCCTGAATATTTATGAGGTTTATTAAATACGATCATATATGGTTAGAGGTTAATTTAGTGACCTTAAACCCGGTATCGAGAAGTTTAAAACCTTAAACCCTAATGAGATTCGAATTTTGTAACATATGTGCTTAATAAAGATCGAAATGATATTTTGAAGTAGGTGTTTTGTGATTTTATAGTGTAAACAATGAATTAGATCAATTAAAAAGTTTTTGTCAAGCTGCTTAGTCGTGCGTACATTGACAAAATGATTTGTCATGCTTTCCACGATTTCACCAAGAAGCTGCTTAGTTGTGTCGTGCTTGATAATGACAAAGTGATTTGCCGTGCTTACGGTAACAAGCTACATTGTTGAGCTTGAAAGATATTTTCATTAAGGAGCTTAGAAGATAGGTTAAATTGCAAGCTGCATTGTTTAGCTTAGAAGATATTTTCATTGAGGAGCTTAGATTACAAGCTGCATTGTCGAGCTTGGAAGATATTTTCATTGAGGAGCGTAGATTGCAAGCTGCATTGTCGAGCTTGGAAGATATTTTCATTAATGAGCTTAGAAGATAGGTTTAATTGTAAGCTGCATTATCGAGCATGGAAGATATTTTCATTGAGGAGCTTACAAGATAGGTTCAATTGCAACCTGCATTGTCGAGCTTGGAAGATATTTTCATTGAGGAGCTTAGATTGCAAGCTGCGTTGTCGAGCTTGGAAGATATTTTTATTGAGGAGCTTAGAAGATAAGTTCAATTGCAAGCTGCATTGTCGATCTTGGAAGATATTTTCATTGAGGAGCTTAAAAGAATATTCTAAGAATATGCTAGTGTGCAAAGTGTAATAAGCCGAGCCCCTAACGTGCAATTAGTGAAACTTAGTTTTCCTATAAATAGCAAGCTCAGTTCATTCATTCCTTACTATTTTTCAAGAGCAGTTCAAGAGCAAATTAAAACACTCTATATTTATATTCTAAGAGATATTGTGAGATAAAAATTACTTTCTAAGCATCGAAGCGTTACACGATTGGAAGTAAAGCTAGCAACTACAAGAGGTATACTCTAGTAGTTATAATTTTTATTTTTATGTATGTATTAGTAAAAATATACTTTTATAAGCAGTTATAATGCCCAAATTATTTTATGTATATAGTACAAAAATTTTATTTACAAGCAGTTATAATGTCCGATTTATTTCTCTTATATATTAGAAAATATACTTTTATAAGCAGTTACTATGTCCGATTTTCTTCAAGTATTTAGTAAGAATATTCATTTTATAAGCAGCTCTAATGCTAAAATTATCTCAAATATAATAGCCGAATATTCATTTTATAAGTAGTTATAATGCTCAATTTATTTTAAATATAGTTGAAAAATATTCATTTTATAAGTAGTTATAATGCTGAAATTATTTCATGTATATTATAAGGAGTCTTATTTTTAATAAGCGGTTATAATAACCGAAATAAAACTTAAAACATTTAATCGTTAAAATACTTAATTAGCCTAGCATAATCAAAGGAAAGTAAAGTTTGCACTTCAAGAGATCGTATGAAGAACGTGAACTAGCATAAACGATCGAAGCAATAAAAGGCAAGTCTACTTATTTGTTGAAATGCACTCCGTGCAATAAACGTGTCTTATTTATGAAGTTTATTGTTATGCAAGTATTGTTTCTTTTGCACCCCGTGCATTAACATGCTTGTTATCTGTTATGCGCAACGTGATAGTGATTGTTGAATTTCAATTGAAAACCATGTTAGTATCTGAGTTGAACAACTCTCTTGTATGGGCAGGAGTTTAAGATGTGTTAGGAAACTGATCTAACTCACTGAGGTAACATTTGTCGCAGTGTAGAGGTACCGTAGAAGCGGTATACACTGTTGATACAATTGTAGCAGTGTTGATGAGACGGAGAACTAAGTTCATTAGTTCGTGGGTGGTGAACCACTCAGTTCACTATATTGATAATCATTGAAATCTTATATCAGCTTATTCTGTATATATATCTTGAAAAGGTGATTCTCTTCTCATATATATCTGTTAGACTTGTTGGACATTCTTATGCCCATTCTTGCAATTATCTTAAATAAATTACAGCTAAGGAAGAATTACCAGACGATTCTGGCGATACAAAGAAAGTTGAAGATGTAGAAGTCATTTTAACTATGTTAGATTAACATTATTTGCAATGTCTAGAAAGTTCTGATGAGGAAAGGGGTTAGGTCATCTAATTGCACACCGTTTTAACGGAAATTCCCCTCTTTCATGGGAACTGCCTGGTTGCTAATACTACAAGTCTCGGATAGATAAATGAAGATTTGGCTTTAAGTCTTTTAGGACTTATTTGTAAGAAGAACAAATAACCTGGGAATGATGTAACACGAAAGAATGATATTATAATATTATCATTTTTTCACATTATACTGTGATTATTAGAAGTCAAGATTTCTATAGTAGTATGTAAAGGTTGTATAAGTCAGCACGAAGTCCGACCAAGCAAGCATGTGGATTTCGGGGCGTTGACACGGATCTTGTCTGCTATCTCCAGATCGAATTCGGCCTTCATGGCCTCATGCTCTATCTTCAGTTCTGATAATTCTAATTCTGTTTTTTCCTTCTTCTCCCTTAGTTCAGCATTCCTAACCACCAACTGATGTAGCAGTGGTCCTATCTGTTGTGTCGAACTCTCATATCCCTGTAGTTGCACCTTCAACTGTCTCATCTCCTCCTCTAACTTATATGTCAATTCCTTATACAAAGTTTCCATGTGTTGATGGGTCTGATTATACTCCTCTAAGTCTCTAACTTGATCCTCTAACTTCAAGTTCCTATCGGGTAATGATAAGTGCATGATATTCATTTATTTTCATTCCTATATATTTGGTTTATTACATGTTTTATTGTGTATATCACTTATTAGATTGTTTATTGATTTCAGGAGGATTTGGAGTCAAAAGTGGAAAAGGATGGAAAATCGGAGCTAAAACGAGAAAAAGACGAAAAATCTGAAAACTGGCATTCTCGCCCCAGTGAGGAAGCCTTTGCCCATCTTCGCCCCAGCGCGCGCTAAAGCTGCCCCGGCCCAGACCTCTCTAGAGTTTCTCGCCCCGACGAGAAACCTAGTACAAAATCCTCGCCCCGGCGGGAGTTCGCCCCGACGAGAAAACTAAGGCATAATTACGCGCCCCCAACGAGGTTGGTCGACTTTGACCAGAGTTGACCCGCGTTGACTTGGCGTTGACTTTCGGGAATTTTGAGGATTTCTACTCCAAATTAGATTTTTATTTCTAGGCGACTTAGGATAATACCTTAAGACTATAAATAGATATTATTAGTCAAATATTTGAGGATCATCTTGACAACTACAATTGTAACCCTAATTGGAGGAGATTGAAGGCATGTCAGGCTAAACTCTTACTTTCAGTTCTAAGGAATGTTGTGAAAGTAGTATGCACACAAGCCAATCATATTTGATATGATGTAACATATACTTTGTAATCTTATTCATTTATTAATAAAAGAATTGATTTTCTTAAAAGGCATTTTATATTATCTACATGGTGCTGTTATATTAAATGTGATAAACCCATAGTTTTGAGCAATGCTTTTAGAATCATGATGGTGATCATGCTAATGAGATCTAAATTCTAGATAGCTCACAAACTAAGATTGTTCCTAATCGTTGGATTACTAAATTGGGGATTAGTGAATCCGGATAGATTAGTACATACGTTGCTTGCTCTTAGGAAGAGGATGATTGATCTCATAATCATTTGTGTGGAGACACTAAAGCAAGTATGTAGGTGCTTATTAGAGAATAAGTTCACTGAACGTGACTCGCTAAGGAATACCTAATGGAGTTTTACTCGCCTGTTAATAGGAATTCCTCTAGTGATAGTAGTACAAGTGATCCTTGGACTTGAGATCATCATAGTATCTTGTGTATGATGAGTTATACTTTGACATGTCCCTTAAGACCTTTGGAGTATATCAAAGGGTATGATTGGGTATAATTGGTTGTGCATGGAGATAGGTGAATGATCAATAAAGAATCTACCACGTCTAGTAAAAGATGTGAATGTCCTTTGTGATTCGATAAATGACAACTCAGTAGTCCTTGACCAAGGCAGAATGAAATTAGAAAGGAGTTTCTAATTTGCATTATTTAGAGTTGTGCATTTGGGAATCGAAATGCATATAATTAAATAAAATAAGACTTGACAGTAAATCCATGTCTTATATTTAATTGGGACATTGTATGGTAGAAGGATTGAATTGTACGGTAACTATTTATTCAAAGGTTCTTTTGTGATTGATGTTAAAATCTATATTATCTGGAAAGTCGATGATCGCTAAGGGGGCTTACCCTTATTGTAGAATAAATATTATTTATTTAAATGAATTAAATAGTTTAATTTATTTATTTAAATAAGATTAGAATTGTTCTAATTGATTTATTCACAACCGGTTTAATATGGAGAACCTAAAGGGTCACACCGCAAAAGGAAAATATTTATTTAAGAAGTAAATGGCATAATTGTAATAATAAGTTAAGTGTATTTAATTTAATCTATGGAGATAGAAGAAATTAAATAGCTTAATATTTATTATTTAATATTTCAGAAATATTAAATATAAATTAATAAGAGGAGTCTTATTATTATTATTACTATTACTATTATTTAATTCCTAATAGGGATTGGGAATTAATTAATAGAAGTACTCTCTCACAAATTCCTAATTGGATTAGGAGCATAATTAATTAAAGGAGTTTAATTATAATTGAAACCCTAATCCTAAATAGTTTAGGGAAGGGTTATTCCTACATCTATAAATAAGAGGAGTCTTATCATAGATTAGGGTTACACATTCTTACATTAGATTGTGGAGAGTACTTACAATTTCTATAGAGATGGAAACTAGGGTTTTGCCAAAATACCCAACTTCTTGAATACTTGTTCTTCCTTGGTGGATCACCTCTAGAGGCCAAACACTTGGGTGACTAACGTTGATCAAAGGAAGGAATCACACCGTAGCATTCGAGGAGAACACGAAGGACTAGGAGTTGAACTTGTACCCAAGGAAGCTTTGTTCTACGAGAGTATAAATTCTTATTCTCTTTCTCTTTTGTTTATATCGTTAATTGAGCACAAGGATTGATCTTGGTGATGGTTTGTATAAAATTTTAAAATCCGTTTTATCGCGCTTCCGCTCTATTTATGTAATTTGATTGCATGCTCGCGTTATATACAAACCTTACAGTGGTATCAGAGCCTAATCTTGTGCTAATTATCGATTTTGATAATTCCATGTATGCTTGATATGCGATTGGATCGAAATTTTTGGGCAGAATAAAAATTTTTGAATTTGCGACACGGCGCAGCTGCGCCGCCTCTAGTTCATTCTGGAGCGCAGCTGCGCCGAAACTCAGAATCGGTTTTTTCTGGGGAGCAGCGCAGCTGCGCCGTTGTCCAGTTCATTCTGGGCGCAGCTGCGCCGGTTAGCAGAATCCGAAATTTTTTTTTCCTTCAATTGAAATAAATGGTTTATTTAATTGATATAAGTTTAAAATAAAGATGTTTATTTTATCTGAAATAGGATTTCAGATTGCTAAAATTAAAGGAGTTTAATTTGGATTTGGGTTTTGATTAAAATAAAAGAGTTTATTTTGTTTCAAAAACTAAATATTAGCAAAACTTTTGCCCATTAATTGATATCAATGCATATATGGAATGGATTTATTATTCATGAGATGAATGTTATTTATTGATACATATAGAGATATGTATGATAATAAATAGGGATTGATTATGGACTATTGACCAATGTGTGATTGGATTTATTTTAGTGGATGCTTGAATGTATGGGTTTTTATAAATGGGGTCTGCGTACCTCGTCTTCTCTAATTTTTCTTAATGTAAATTCTATCTCCCTCCTATGTACTTCCTCTTGACTGCTGATCAAGGTTTCTATTTATTATAAATAGTTCATGTAATAGGAATAGTTAGAATTAATTTTGAAGAATTGGAGACAAAGGAGCAAGGAGCGCATGAAGACCCGTTTGTATTGGAGCCCGGGTTTAAATGTAATAGTTATATTTAAATTTAATTCTTGCACCCTAGGTTTGACCTTTTGGTTCACTTGGTGGCTCTAGTGAACCAAACTAGAATAAAAGTCCATAATCAATCCGGGTAGAATATAGTATTTTATATGTGCATGCTTACTATATATATTATATATTATCCAACATGCTTCACATGTAAAATAATATGACGCGTATTTTATATATATATGTGCATGCGCGTTAATCAAGATGAGACTAATAATAACAAACCCCTCAAAGAAATCATATTAAGTCCTAAGCGTTCAAAGATATTTGAAATATCGAACGTCGCCTTCTAGCATGGTAAAGCAATAGAGTATTAAATGTTTAATATGAGTTTGTTGTGTCACCACAAGGCAAGTATTAAATATTTAAGATGTTGCTTTATCACATTTGATGCTTATAAATAGACTGAACGATGATGCTTTGTTGTGTCACCACAAGGACAGTGTTTTTCTTTCGAATATATGGAAGTGCTAGGTTGGACTTAACTTGGATAATTTTGATTCGGATGTGTCACCACTTGATCAAAATAATCTAAGAGGCAAAATACAAGGAGTTACATAGTGATGTAATTGACAATAGTTGTCTACCTATTTATTTATATATCGTTTGTTGTGTCACCACAAGGCTATATACATTTGAAATGGGATCCTTAATCTCACTAGCAAATCTTTAATTAGAATTGCCGAACTATATAATGAGGGTAATATAGTTTGATGAAAATAGTGGGAGATACCAATTTAAAATAAAGACCTAATTTATTTTGGTAATTAATAAATTAAATGTATGCTAAAATGTTGTCTATTTCACATGCAAAATTTAAAAATGTCAAACTTACTATCACTGCGTAGCATAATTGATGCTAACAAACTGACCGGACCGAATTACACGGACTGGTTAAGGAATCTGAGAATTGTTCTCACTGCTGAAAAGATTTCTTATGTCCTAAATTCGCTTGTCCCTGCAAGTGTTGCAGAAACAGCCTTTGAGGAAGAGATTGCTACTTTCAGAAAGTGGCAAGATGATGCAATCTTGGCTCAATGCATCATGCTCGCATCCATGAGTAACGAGCTTCAGCGTCAGCATGAAACTATGGATGCTCCTACTATATTGTTGCACCTCAAAGAGTTGTATGGTGAGCAAAGTAGGACTGCAAGATATCAGATATAAATTCTTATTCTCTTTCTCTTTTGTTTATATCGTTAATTGAGCACAAGGATTGATCTTGGTGATGGTTTGTATAAAATTTTAAAATCCGTTTTATCGCGCTTCCGCTCTATTTATGTAATTTGATTGCATGCTCGCGTTATATACAAACCTTACATGTTGAACCTTTTTCATAATTAATGGTTTAATCAAGTTTTATTTATTTATTTCTTCTTGCATGAGATTTATTCTGATACTCTACTTTAATCGATTACAAGTTATTTAATCTTTTGATTTGATTTGGTCAATTGAATTAATTTGATTAATATCATCTGCTAGATTAAGATATAGTATTAAGCAAACGATATTATATCTGATCATGGGTAACAATTAATAGTACTTGATTGTGGACAAGCTTTTGAGTATTATTAAGATTATTAGAAGGCAAGTTAAATAATTCTTGATTGTGTAATTGTTGCTTGGAATAACGTAATTCTCTAATTCTTCTTGCCCCTGTTATATTAAATCTATACTGATAGTTCTAGGTTATATGATAGTTAGAATCTCTTGAGGCGATTGTCACATTGGATTTACACGTAAGGAGAATTTCAGATAATTAGCGATTGCGGTTATCTAGGGTTATTAATCTCATTGAAGGATAAATATTGTTAAACTTGACTTTTCCATAATTGTGATAGGAAGATACTGAACTGAAGAACTGAAGCTTTCTATTCATTGATTGCTCTTAATTACTTTTGTTAGATTAGCTAATCAAACTCAAAACCCCCTCATCAATAAAAATATTAGAGTAGACAAAAGATTATTTCACTTCTCTGTGGGATCGATCCTTGCTTGTCATTACACTAAGTTTTGTGCTAGTAGAGTGTTAGTAAGGTATTAATTTTGGAGTATAAAACGACAGCTCTCAAATTTTAGCGCCATTGCCGGGGAAGTGTTATTTATCTTTATTTATTCTTCATTTTATTTTATTTTATTTTTATTTAATATTGTAGTTTATGACTCGATCCTCTCAATCTGGTGATTTGAATTTTGATCCAGAAATTGAGAAAACTGCACGCAGGCTAAGGAAAGAAGCTCGTCAAACTCGAGGCATCACTGCAGATTCAGACGAAGTTCCATCACTGGGACTCAACATAGCACTTGAATTACTGTCAAATACATCATCCATTGAATCAGAGGAAGAAGAAGAGATGGTGGTGCCAAATAATTATAGAACACTCAAAGAATTAGTCACTCCTAATCTCAGTCAACAACCTTTATGCATTGAATATCCTACCTTAACTGCTGCTTTTGAACTTAAATCGGGACTAATTCATCTTTTGCCTACTTTTCGTGGTCTCACAGGTGAGGATCCGTACAAGCACTTAAAGGAATTTCATGTGGTTTGCTCCACCATGAAGCCACATAGAGTAACTGAGGATCAAATCAAGCTAAAGGCGTTTCCATTTTCACTGGCGGATCTAGCAAAGGACTTGTAATACCCCAAGGATTTTGATATATTAAAATAAGAAATTTTACGTAGAAATTTTTTTTATATATAATAAAATTATTTTTATTATATATTAAAGCAAGTATGGGAATGTGTGCAAGGAAATGAATGTGAATATGTAATATGTATATATATATATATATATATATATATATATATATATATATTTCATATATGGTTTCAAGTAAATTTCTTATTAAAGAAATAGTTGAAAATTATAAATTATATTTTGTTAATAAGTTAAGTTTTATATTATAGATATATGATTATTTACAAAAATATGATTACTATATTAGTTAAATGATAAAAGTATATTTTAAGAAATGATTATTAATATTAAAACTATGATTATTTCTTTATGATATGAATTTGTAAGATTAGTCAATTTATTTTAAATTGACTAAGTATGGTAAATTGGGTAAAGTGATAGTACGGATCAAAACCGTAATTTGATCTATGGTTATAGATTTTAATTTTAAATATAATTATTGATATAATTATATTTAAAATGAATGTATGTGTATTATGGATAATAAGAATAAGTATCGATTATATTTGAATGTAAATATGTACAATATGTGGTTCAATGAATATAATAATTTATTAATGATGATAAATATGTTATGACTTATGTGGATAATGTATGTAATTAATTGTTAGTTAAAATAGAGCCCACTAATAGTTACTTAAATTAGTGGACTAACCTAAGAATATTAATATTAAACAATTGGTAAGATAGTAAGTTAATTAAATATTTAATTAAAGTGAATAAATTTTGTACATTAATTATATGAGTATTAATTAATGAGGACTATGTGATATATGAATTGTCGACGCCGGGAAAGTCGCTCCCGTGATAATTATTACCCTTTCCAATTTTAGCCTTTTTATTAGATGATTTTTTTGGAAAAGGTCGGCACAAATGTCGACGGGGTTTCAAAAAGATCGATTTTTTTTATGATGAGCCAATTGACCAGAGTCGCCAGTTGGTATATTTGAAATGGATGTACCAACTCATCCGAGTTTCGTTTTCGTAAATCGCTTGCTCATATGTGACTCCGAATTAATTGGTCTGTAAACCGAGATTCATAGAGTTCGGGGGCTTGCTTAAGCGAGGGGAAGGTGTTAGGCACCCCCCGACTTCCGTGAAACATGGTTACCGCAATTTTGATGCTTTTCCTATCCTTTAATTCTTAAAATGTGTGTGTGCGTGCGTGTGTGCTTGTGTGAATGTTGTGGTGAGTTTGCATGAAGAAACCATTTGGGTTTTTATGAAGAGTCATGTTTTATTTTGAGAGTACTTTAGAATGTCCTTCGGCTTATACGAGAAAGCTTTACTTGTTTATGAGAAAGGTTTGATTTTAATTATAAAAAGCTGTGAGATTTTCATTAGGTGTCATTTTGGCAAAACAAGAGTTTTTTAAACCTTCGTCAAAATAGGAATCGAGACCTATACGTTGCTTTCGTAAATAAAGTGACGGGCAATTTCTAGGATCTCTTTAACCTTATGCACAAAGATTTAATAAAATGTCATTTATTTTTATGAAACCATTTCTTTGTGATGTTCGAAAACGATTTCTCTTTAACCTTCTCGTTTAAATAGAAATCGACATTCATTAGCTCTTCCAATTTTAAGCCTCATGACGCTAATAACCTAATTTGATTGATTTTATGGAAATCTTCATCGTTTAGCTTTGAAATCAATTTTTGCGTCGTAAATCAAATCAAGCATTAAAACGCATTGGAGCTATTCATGGGCATGTAAGCCATCCAAATAACCCCAAACGCCCACAATCACACATTTCACTATTACGAGGCCTTAAACCCGATTTTCAACTTGATATCATTTTAAGGCTCGACAATTACATATTTATAATAAAGGGTACATCGCTCATAATACATACGCCCAAAATGTCCATCATCGGATTTGGACCACGGGGTTGCGCTCCTAGGCTCACATCCGAAATTTCTACACACCCACAAAATGGATAATAGATAAATGAACAACACCGGATTGCCTAACACACCCCAATATCCTACAATAGCAATTTAAATACACTACGCATAACACATTACCATAACGAGCAAAAAATTACCAAATAGATATCATCGGGCCATTAGGAAGGATTTTGTTCCGTTGGAACCCTCACTAATAATCCCTAATCCATGTATTCTCAATAATATCCAAGAAAAAAACTACGTTTAATATAACCCGAATGACAAAACTTTAACAAAATGATGTAACAAAACTATTATAAAAAAGGGTTCTTCACTTTGCAAATGATACAACGATGCGTATAAACTCGTATATTAATTAGAGTAGAAAGTGTATGTGATACAATCTAACAAAAGGGGTATAAATCCTCACTTTTGTCTCTCTTTTCTCGCTTTTTCCCCTGCTGTTTGCTGCTGATTCTTTCTCTTTTTTTTTCTTTTCCGAACTCCCTGTATGCAAATGAAGAACTGCATTGATAAAGGCTGTCAGAGGCAGCCGCAGATTGATCTGCGGCTGGCCTCGGTTCCCTCGCGCCGATCCTCGGTTTTCCCGCGCCGTGCTCGAGTTCCGTTCCTACCATTGGCCGCGGATTAATCTGCGGTTGGCTGGGCTGATTTTCTAAATTTTCGTACCGCACCTCGATTCTCATGTCGTACCGTTGGTTTTCGCTGAAAGGCTTGTATTTTGCAGTCCTGGAACCGCTGGGAAACGTGCCATATTGCTGAGGAATGCTTGTTTCGAATGGCTGCGACATGACACAAGATTCATATTTGGAGCTTGGTTTCCAGGGGCGCTGCCCCCCGACCCCCACTAGATCACCGGGAGCTGGTAAGCGTAGTGGCCAATTGTTGATTCCTGATATCCGCTCGTTGTCATGTCGGCTTTGATCGCAAGTCGGTGTGGTGGCTTTGAATGTTCGTACTTATGTCCACCTTTCGTTCTCGTAGGCTGGGTTAATTGACGATTTTGCCCTCTTGTCAGGGTTAGTATACGAAGTGCAAAATTTGGGTGTCTACAGCTGCCCCTCTTTATCATGTTTATGAAATGTTAAATGAAAGGAACATGATAAAGAAGTGGACACATGATGCATGAATAATGGTGCATAAGAATGACAGTACATACATGATGCGACACATATAGCTTATGATGCAACACAGGATGTAAGGCATGCAAACATTCGTAAAGGTGTCAATGCATCATGCAATCGTAAATTTATTGTGAGTATCGATCTCAACAGGACTCAATCCCTGATCGCATCGTTGTTGTCAGGTTCCGTCTCTGACAGGTCATTGCGATAATCGTTATCGCAGATGTCGTGCTCCATCTTGTAATCGTCGTCATCTTGGAATCGTCGTCGTCTCATAACTGTCGGATCTCGTATCTGATCGATCATCTCGTAGGTGTAGGGTCTGGTCTCTGATGGGTCGTCTCGCCTGTATCGGTTCTCGTTTCCGATTGGTCGACTCATATGTATCGGTTCTCGTCTCTGATTAGTCGACTTGTCTGCACAGGGCCTCATTTTCGGTTGATCGATTTGTCTGTATCGGTTTTCGTCTCCGATTGGTCGACTCGTCGGCACCGGGTCTCATCTCCAGTTGATTGACTCGTCTGTATCGGTTCTCCTCTTTGATTGATCGACTCGTCTGCATCGGGTTCTCATTTCCGGTTAATCGTCTCGTCGGCACCGGGTCTCGTCTCCGTTTGATCGTCTCGTTTGCACCGGGTCTCGTCTCCGGTTGATCGTTTCGTCAGCACCGGGTCTCATTTCCAGTTGATCGTCTTGTCAGCACCGGGTCTCGTCTCCGGTTGATCGTCTCGTCGGCATCGGGTCTCGTCTCCGGTTGATCGCCTTGTCAACATCGGGTCTCGTCTCCGGTTGATCGTTTCGTCGGCATCAGGTCTTGTTTCTGGTTGATCGTCTTGTCAGCACCGGGTCTCGTCTCTGGTTGATCGTTTCGTCAGCACTGGGTCTCGTTTCCGGTTGATCGTCTTGTCAGCACCGGGTCTCGTCTCCGGTTGATCGTTTCGTCGGCACCGGGTCTCGTTTCCGGTTGATCGTCTTGTCAGCACCGGGTCTCGTCTCCGGTTGATCGTTTTGTCGGCACCGGGTCTCGTTTCCGGTTGATCGATTCGTTGGCACCGGGTCTTGTTTCTGGTTGATCATCTTGTTAGCACCGGGTTTCGTCTCCGGTCAATCGTCTCGTCGGCACCGGGTCTCGTCTTCGGTCGATTATCTCGTGAATCATCTCGTTCCTGCCGGATCCTGCCCCGACAATTCGATTCGTCGTGTTCCACGCCCGATCTGGTTGAAATCTCGTATTTTATTTTCACATCACAAGTCAAATGGATTTTAAAATTGATCAATTTTGCAAAGGAGCAAAAAAAGAAAGAAACCGGACCTAGCCGCAGATTGATCTGCGGCCAAGATCGGGTTTTGTAAACCGATCGCCCCTTCCCAGATCTGTCGTTTTCAGCCTTAACCCACTGTTGCTTTTCGCAATTTTTCACCCTCATACGTCCTTTTTGCCGATTTTTTCAACCTTTTCGCAAAAACTGCTCCGGTTAGATCGATCTACACGCTACGGGTAACATTTTGACCGATTGTTTTCTTATCTCGTCAATGTTTCGCTATACATTTGGCTATTTTGCATGTTTAGAGATAAAATATATGCTTTGAAATGCTATGCCATGTGTCATTGCATGTATATGTTATGTCTCAACTGTGCGAGTCATATTCTACGTTCATGATGTGGGTCATACATACTTGTCATTTTTTGAATGAGAGCATGCAATATGGTCATTTAAATGTCGTAATTAATCATATAAAATGCAATTTTGATCTGTTGTGGCTTGGGTTAATTAACAACATGCCTGGCTGTGCATGGGGATGCTCATTTTATAGACGAAACTTTGCCGAAATTTTGAAAAAAACTGGAGTCCCACTGAAATCTAATTCATGCATATATAGTAACCATGCATCATGCTGCATTAATTCTATGATGAAGATAGACAGATAAAATGTTTCGTGACACAATTCAAAATATAATGTACCTCCCTCTTTGACTGTGTTGTTCCAGCTATGGATCCTGACGCTCCCAGCAGCTCCACTGCACCTCGTGCTTCGGGTGTTCGCCGCCGTAGGGCTGTGCCTGCCCCGGTTTTGCCTCGGACTCGCCAGGCTCGTCGACTGGCGGAGGCTGTCGTCCGGCCCGATCATCCTGAGGTTGACGAGGCCGTTCTTCTGAATATTGAGGCAGAGGGGCCGTCTTCTGGCACACTAGCTCCCTTTACTCGTCGCGTTCTACCCGGCGCCTCTGTTCAGGTGCCTCATCTATTGGGTCGAGATCTCAGTCGTCACCCCTCAGCATCTCTTGTCGCTAATGAGGTATACTCATTACTTCTTTGAATTCATTCTCAATCTCTGTTCGTATCCGGACTGATCCATTAGTGATTGCCACAGGTGCTCGAATTCACCCAGCCGAGGGGCAACTGGTTGAACATCTATTCCCTCTACATAGCACTGCACGCCGATTACCGCACGGTGGTGGACTCCTAGGGTTTTCGTTCCTTCTTCACCATCATTCCCCGTCAGTGCCCATGGGGGTTACATGAGGGCTTTGTCTGAGCGATGGTTCCATCAGACCCAATCCCTTCACCTTTTGGACTGCGAGGTTGTGCTGACTCTTTGGGATTGGAGGTACATCACTGGTATTGAGTTCACCGGGGTCCGTGTTCCCCTAGATCTCGATATTACCCCAGCGGAGGTCCGATCTCTATTGGGTTTCGCCGCTGAGGACCGGGTCTTCAAGGCCCGCAGCATTCGGTCCAAAGCATTGACTGTTGATGCTGTTGGAGGTATCTATGCGATGCCCTTCCCTGCAGACCGAGCTACTCGTGACATTCTGCTCCGGCGTCTGTTCCTGACTATCATGAGGGGGTTGTTTCGTAGGGAACAACTCTTCTACCATTCATTTCAGCGTTGTCGGAGCCATCAGGGACGTGGATCGGATCGGTGATTATGACTGGGGGTCCTTCACTTTCGCCTATTTCCTCCATGGTCTCCATCTTCTCTCAGAGGGACAGACAGACGCTTGGCTTGGATTTTACCCCTTCCTGCTAGTAAGTCTTCTTTTCTTACTGCACTTCCTATCATTTCATTTCCCTTCTCTGCATCTACCAGTTACTCATATCGTTTCTTGTCTCTGTTCATAGTTCTAGGCGTACGAGAGACTCCCATGCCTGAGGCCTGTCACGACTCTCGATCTGGATACCTATCCCAGGGGTCGACGGTGGCACCACAGTACTTTGGAGGAGGTCCCCATGTCTGGCGGCTTCGCGCACTGCCGTATTCAGTTGGAGTTGATCACCTCCGCCGAGGTCGTCTGGACTCCTTATCTCTTTGAGCATCTGACTGTGGGGTTCACAGATGGATATCCCTCCGGCCCAGAGTTCGTACTTTCCACCCGTCGCCTTACCTTACAGAGTGTTGGAGGATGGGTGATGTATCTGGGAGAGCCCGCATTCTGATGCGTGACTAGAGAGATCTGTATTCCGCACTCCCTCCCCCTTACTACATCCTGGCTGGTGGATTCTCAGCCCTCAGAGATTATGCTGGAGGGAGAGGATGGCCGGACATTTTCTACGGGTCCCAGCACGAGTGAGGCCTTCCGTACCTGGTGGGTGCCCCACACTATTGGTCCTCAGACTCGGGCCATATTCTTCCTCGGGGACATGGTCCCTGGGTCAATGATGATGACTGATTGGGCTACCTGTGTTCGGGCTCCCACACATGCTGAGCAGATCGCTACCCTGACCCGCCAGGTGGACCAGCTATCCTTATATCTTCGGGCGTTAGGCCGAACCCCAGAGGATGCTTATGCGTATGACCCTGACAGTGCGGGTTTCGATGCAGGCCCGAGCTCATCTGATGCTCCAGTGCCCCCATATATCCCAGATATTAACTTCGGGGCTTCGACTTCGACTTCTACTCCAAGGGATCAGTTTGAGGACCCCGATTTCATAGATGATATCACTTTTGATTAGATCATGATAGGATAGGGCCTTTTTTGTATTTGAACCTGTTCAATTTCTCTTTTTTTTCCATTTCATGCACTATGTATTGAACTCCTTTATTTATTTATGCACAGTTTTATCATTATGACAATTCGATTGCCCTATTATTAACTGTATGATGCATGCTTTTTATTCATGGATAGATAATGACCCCTGCACAGTATTTTTGATACTATTTTTCACAGATGTCGTCCCTAGACGCCGTGGTACGTTTGGATCTCGGTCCTCCCACAGGGTTGGTTGGCAGGCTTTTTCGCTGGTTGGACAGTTTGTCACCGGGCGACAGGGTTACTGCAGATGGTCTTTTGGGACATTCCTGGTCCTTGTTATCCTTTCAGGTGCCGGCGGGCTTTGCAGAGGGCATTCTGAGCTATTGGGCCCCTTCCCGTCAGGTGTTCAGATTAGGGACAGTGGAGCTGACCCCCACTCTCGAGAAGTATACTCGCTTTACCGGCTTGTCTTTGGATGGTCCTTGTGCCAGGGTCACAGCTGGTCCCATGCGTCGTCAGTTCTTGATTTTACTGGGTTACGGAGGACAGTTCTGTTATCGGTGATCACATCAGACCATCTAGTTCCCCTTCATTTCCTGATTAACCGATTCGGCTCACCCGACAGTTTTCATCTATTCTCTGGTGATTTTTCCGTATCTGAGGAACGTTGGGGCGCTTTGAGAGTAGATGTTTTGATGGCTTGTGTTATCTCAGTTTTGTATCTGCCAGCCGGATCCGATCTGTTAGATATGCGAGTTATTGCGGCCACTAGAGCCCTTCAGGAGGATCACACCATTATTCCCATGATACTAGCACATACCTACATGTCAGCCTCATATTGTCAGTCTTTCCGAGGCAGAGTATTCAGACGGAGCTCTGTTTTGTTGTATGTAGGGTTTATGAGCCATCTTAGCCCCATCGGTCATTTTCGTCGCCATGGGTTTTGCTTCAGCCACGACATAGCCATACAATTCTCGTTCCGTCCCGTGAGCTGTGTTGATGCGGCTTCCTAGATAGAATTCTTATCGTCTATTGAGGAGCCCTTTCATCTCTTGATCTATTCTGGTTATTGCTCCTTCATGAGCTTCTCGACTCATGTGCCCACCTTGGATTTCATCCCTATTTCTGGCTTGAGGGGTGTGACGACTTATCATCCCTTGGCGGTTATGGGACAGTTTGATCAGATACAGGATTTTCACCCTTTCACGGGCGCAACCGACTACCGATTCCTCATATCACCCAGACAAAGAGAGATCTACTGCGGGTATATGATCTTTGGTCTTGCAGGATCTTTGTCGAGTATAGTGAGAGTTTCCCCATTCAGACGCCTGCTTATGTGCAATGGTTGCACGGAGATTCTGATATGGTTGGTTTGAGTCAGACTGGAGTATTTGATGATTCTTGAGTGATTTCCACAGATGATACCACCCCAGAGGTATCTGTTCCTCCTGAGTCTACAGAGGTGATGCTCGGATATGATTTAGAAGGCTTCTCCACTCCCGCCCATATTCCTTATTCCATCTCAGCTGATTCTGCCCCTAGTCGGGTTACTAAGGATAGCCGGATCTGTCTGGCATTGATTATTACTGAGGCTGAGACGGATGCTGCTCTTGTTGAGAGAGATGCTGCTATTCTAGCCAGAGATGCTGCCCTCACTGACAGAGACGCCATTGTATTGCAGACTAGGGCAGTTATAGATGCTCACTCTGAGACTGTTAGCCGAGCCACTGCTTTATTGGATCGCATCGCCATGATGGGGCAGCAGATTACAGGGGACGCCGATGCTTCAGATCTATCCACCACCCTATCCATCCTGCTTCAGTTAGTTTCAGATTTGTAGATCATTTTATTTCCTGCATAGACTATGTCAGTTTCATCAGTTATCGAAAGAGAAATCTTGTAACAAAATGACTTATATATATAGACATGCATTTAAATTTAGTCATTTTCCCTTTTTTGTCGTATCGTTGCCTTTCATTAGATCCTCATTTTATCCAGCTAACCATGATTTTGATATTTCGCCTTCTTTCTCTTCTTAAGTCTTGATGGAAAATTGATAGATACTGCCGCACCCCTGTTGATTTCATCGGACTGAGTCTTAGATTTTGGCTAACTGTTTGGTTGGGTTAGGGTTATGTCATTGAAGCTGATTAGGTGGCTGGTTTCGGGAAGGTTTCGAGGGTATAGGAAGGTTTTTTCTAGCTGTTGGGAATCGGTTTTGGTTAGAGAAAGTGTTATTTTGTAAAGAAATGGACCGTGTCCTGATGGCTGCCTACGTACTCCCACATGTCGGGAAATCAGGTCCTACGTAGTTCGTTCTTCAAAGAAAAAGGAGAAAGTGATGATTTAAGCGTAGAACCGCTTCACCGAGTCCGAATTGATGGGCTGCGAAAACACCTCACCATCCATCTCCTGCAATATGAGGGCTCCTCCAGATAGCAGTTTCTTAATCATGAAAGGTCCTTCCCAGTTTGGGGCAAACTTCCCTTTGGCTTCGTCTTGACAAGGCATGACTCTCTTTAGCACTAGGTTATTTTTCTTGAACTTCCGAGGTCTTATCTTTTTGTCGTACGATCGAGAGATAACTGACCGTGCAAAACAGCAGAACAACCTCCATTCCGTATACCAAAGCATAAGGGGTTGCCCCTGTAGAAGTACGCACCGACGTTCTGTACGCCAGCAGGGTGAGAGGTAGCAGATCCGGCCATCCCCGATGATTGGCGGACATTCTCGCCATGATCCTCTTGATATTCTTATTTGCAGCCTCCACTGCCCCATTCATCTTAGGACGGTAAATGACAGAATTAAGGTGTTTGATCTTAAACTGATCACATAATTCCTTCATGAGGGCATTGTTCAAATTCTTGGCATTGTCGGAGATTAAGACCTCAGGTTGCCCGTATCGGCAAATAACATTATTCCTGATGAAACGGACGATGATCTCCTGAGTTACTTTGGGGAAAGAAGCTGCTTCTACCCACTTAGTGAAGTAATCGATCATGACAAAGATAAATCGGTGTCCGTTGCTTGCTTTGGGCTCTACTGGTCCGATTACATCCATACCCCACATTGAGAATGGCCAAGGGGAGGTCATACAATGCAGTTCATTGGGAGGCACATGGATTACGTTGTCGTGCGCTTGACATTAGAAACATCGTTTAACACGATCATCGCAGTCGGCTTTCAGTGTTAATGTTGGTCGATTTCGCAACCGAAAAATACGCGCAAGTATACGCGGTCAACAAGTAATATAATGATAAGAGAGTTGTCGAACCCACAGGGAATTGTTCTAATGTATCCCAAGTACCAACTATATATCGTCTCGAGTTTATTTAGACAATTGATGATTTGATATTTTTGTTGTTGGTAGTGAATAAGATAATAATAATCAAGTAAAAGATAATGAAATCTAATATTAACAAGTCTAAGATTGCAATTTCCCCCAACACTTCATTTGAATATCCTAACTCTCTCATTTGAACTAATTAACAACATGGAAATGTCAACCGAGAAATCAAAGCTACTTATAAGCCTCTGTCGATGGTCAAATTCGAATCTTCCTAATGTGGCATGTAGGTATATGTCTATCCTACACACTATCAAGAGACTAATTTCAAGAACAATAATAAGACACGTGTCACTAAATCTCATTAAACGTCCTTTCAATTACCAACTTTCACATAGGAAGTCATTAAGAATAGATTCTCCATTGGTTGCACACGGTATCTAGGTATATATCTATCCTAAATACTATCAAGTTACCTATCATTGAGGATAATCAACAAGACACATGTCACTAAATCTCAATTAATAACCCACAACAATCTTTAACTTTCGCATGATATCATAACAAGGTCTAAACACTATAATCCGTTCGTCAAGTTCATATAGGTTCCCACGGTAATTACTAGCTAGGCAATTAATATATGAAGCATAAATTATGACATACAATTCACAAATAAGTAATTAATAACAAAGAGAGAGAAATCAATTCAAACTATGTGTTGGGTTCCATTGAAATCTTAGAAATTAAGGTCTAGTTCATGGTAGCTAAGCAAAACATCAAACACATGGTGTTCATCATAAATTAGAATTACAAATTCAAAGGAAAGAAAGAGATGATAAAACCCATTTAGAAGATATTCATATGTTGTTTGCTTGGTTGATGACAATCTCTAGCTTTTCCTCTTCCTTTGGCATTCTTTTCTCTTTATGCTCCATAGCTTGTTGCTGGAAATTTCCTTGAATTGCAGCCCCCAAGCTCTTCTTGATGAAGTATGTGTAGCCTCCCAAGGTCTAAATATCTCTTTGTCAAGCCTTTCCTTCTTGGTTCTTTGGCTTTTGCTGAATTTTCCATGTATTGCAGCAATTTTGCTCTCTATTTTGATGTTTTAGTCTAGCCTCCCAATCCCTAGTTATGAAATATGAAGCCCCAATGAGATATTATATAGTGCCTCCATGAAAACCCTAGCCAAACATCAGATTTTGGGTCAAAAAGTGAGCTGGAATCGCACTAGGAGCTCAAAAGATCGCACTCAGCACGCCCAGATGCGCCCGCACGCCGCCTGGTGCGCCCGCACGCCGCCCCCTGGCCATGCCGCACGCCCATGGCGCGCGCGCGCGCGCGCTGGCTGCCTGGTGCCAGGCGCCGTGCGCCCGCACCCATTTCCGCGCGCCCGCGCCAGGTGGCCTGTATCCCGACTCAGCTTTGACCTCTGTTAGTAAAATGGCCATAACTTCTTCGTCCGAACTCGGATTAAGGCGTGTAAATAGGCTATGGAAAGCTGAGAAAGAGCTCTACAACTTTAATAACTGGAGCTTGACGAGAAAATGTCCGGAGAAAGGCGAAAATTAAGCCCGAAGCAATTGCTATGTAAAATACATGCCAAATCCGATGGTAAAATAGCCATAACTCTCTCATACGAACTTCAAATTGGATAATTCAAGATGCTATGGAAAGCTAAGACAAATATCTACAACTTTCATTCTTTGAGTTTTGAGAGATTCAGATTGGATCATGAGTGAAATTTAGAAACAAGCAGCTACAGTACCGAAAAGCAAGTTATGGGTATTGATTCCAAGGAGCTTTTATTTCAATGCCTACAAAACAACATGAAAAACACATAAAAGCATACAAAAACATATAAAACCAATATAAAACTACATTACATGACAATAAGATAAAAACACATAAAACCAACCGAAATGACTTAGGATTTACAAATTATCAAGCTCAAAAGCACCTAATTTGTGTATATAAAACACACTCATCAAATACCCCCAAACTTAAATCTTTGCTTGTTTTCAAGCAAAACAAACCTAAACTACATAGTTCAAACATTTCAAATACAACAAAACTTGAGCAATGAATTAATAAGCCACCAATGGTCTCAAAGGCATCAACACATGGAACTCAAGAGAACAAACAAAACGTTGCAAGTCTAAAATTTCAATTAGCTAGTCACACTATGCTTAAGGCCCCTTCCGTGTGTGTGTGTGAGTACCCAATAGCACTAAACCAATCAAGCTCGGATGAACTTATGCAACCATATTACCTTATGAAATAATCAAAATAAACCCCAAAACAACATGCTTAACACATCACTCAATACTAAGGTGTACAAATCACAATTCCAAACATTTTGAGAACCAAGGGCTCTAGGTGAGTGCATTTTATGCTCCATCTCAATCCTTAAGCACGCTCATATAGGCGAGTGCGTTTTACGCTCAACCTCAACCCCATGCAAAATTTGCAATAAACAATTTTTTTTTAAATCACAATTATAAGAGAGTGCGTTTTACGCTCTATCTCTCCTACGCATGTGTCCATGAGTGAGTGCGTTTTACGCTCCATCTCAACTCACCACATGACCATCAATTCAAACATAACAAATTTGGACACCTTGGTTCGAGTGATGTTTAAACGAGTTCTAGAGTTTATAGATATTTCCCACAAGCATTCGGTTATAAAAGCCTTCACTAAGCATACAACTAGTTTAATACTCATGGGTAAGTGCATAAAAGTGAAAGGACGCATAAGCAAAATAATAACCAATGAACGATAAGCACAAAGATTAAGCAACAATTGTCTACGTCTCATGAGTTAGATTCTCTTCAAACAAGCCATTATCATAGACCATGGATTATGGTTCAAATCAAATTAAAACAATGCTCAAGGGACACATCCTAAAAATAAATGAATTTTTTTTTTGAATAAAAAGAAAAACATACTTAAATCACACAAAAACTAAATTAAATAAAAAGAAAAACATACTTAAATCTCACAAAAACTAAATTAAAAACACACAAATACGAAGTACTACCCCCAAACTTAAACTTGACATTGTCCTCAATGTCTGATATAGGAAAAATTAAAATAGAAGACTTCCCTGAAACCGTGTCAAGCGCCATTGATATCGTCTTTCAATACCTCTAAGTTGGGAGCGTACCTGAAAGCAAATGACTAAAGAAATTAAAATGCAATTAAACCACTAAAATGCAATCAAACAAAAATAAAAGCAAAGCAGTAAACTTGGGTTGCCTCCCAAGAAGCGCTTGGTTTAAAGTCGTTAGCCCGACTCCTTTATTTCCCATCAATCCGACTCAATCGCAAAATTGACCATTGCATGCCGCCTCGTTGTTCTTTCTTTGATTTGCATGGCATGCATGCCTAGTTGGTGACCTTCAAACTTCGTTTCAACCGATGGCAAGAAGAAGCTTTCCTCATCTGCATCATCAATTATTGCACGTGTGTCAAGATCGACATGAAGATCTTCTTCATGAACCAATGGGTGTTCGATGGGTTTGAAAACCTCGAATGTGACTTCTTGGTCTTCAATTTCCTTTTCATGATCCCCATTCACGCTCCTCGTCTCATCAACCTCAGAATCATCATCCACAACAGGATGCTCACTCTCAAAATTTTCACTAATAGCTTCGTGCGACTCCGCGCCATTTCCTTGATCATCCACCAAGCACTCCTCTTCACCTTCCTCTATGGGGTTGATCTCTGTATCGTTAGATAAGGTGCTTTGCGGGTGAATAATGTAAGAATTGGCAACATAGTTCATGATGCTCTGCACTGAAGCTTGTATATTTGCCAACCTAACCTCATTTTGAGAGATATGAGCCATGAGCTCCTCCCTCCTTCTTTCCGCTTTATCACAACTATGCGAATTCACCAAACATTGCTCTTCACCTTCCTCTATAAGGTTAATCTGTGTAATACAAGGTAAGGTGCTTTGCGGGTGAATAAGCACTACCTCGAGAAGTTGTGCCATTTGGTTCTCGACGCTTCGTAACAATTCTTGTTTCTCAATGAACAAGGGAAGAATCTCCTCCACATTAGATTTATCCTCATGGTATGGTGGAGGTTGGAATGAAAATTCTAAATGGTATGAGAGACTTAGATCAAAGCATTGATCTTGACTGTTGTCCCAAGAAAAGCTTGGATGATGTTGCCAACCCGGTTGATAGTAGTTTGGGTAGTAGTCAGCTTGATTCTGACTGTAGGCATTTTGAGTGGACTGGCCTTTAAGAGTGTCAATAGCCCTTGAAAGCGTTGCAACTTGTTCTTGCAATTGCTCAAGAAGTTTTGACGAACTTGGTTGTGTCGTCCCCTCATAATCCCATTGATAGTTATGCTCATCCATTAACTGAAAACAAAATCAAAAAAAAACAAAATAATAATAAGAAAATTATTTAAAAGTCTAAATTAAGACCAATTCGATTGTCATTAATATTGGAAAACACTAGAAGAACAATTCCCCGGCAACGGCGCCAAAAACTTGTTGGTCGATTTCGCAACCGAAAAATACGCGCAAGTATACGCGGTCAACAAGTAATATAATGATAAGAGAGTTGTCGAACCCACAGGGAATTGTTCTAGTGTATCCCAAGTACCAACTATATATCGTCTCGATTTTATTTAGACAATTGATGATTTGATATTTTTGTTGTTGGTAGTGAATAAGATAATAATAATCAAGTAAAAGATAATGAAATCTAATATTAACAAGTCTAAGATTGCAATTTCCCCCAACACTTCATTTGAATATCCTAACTCTCTCATTTGAACTAATTAACAACATGGAAATGTCAACCGAGAAATCAAAGCTACTTATAAGCCTTTGTCGATGGTCAAATTCGAATCTTCCTAATGCGGCATGTAGGTATATGTCTATCCTACACACTATCAAGAGACTAATTTCAAGAACAATAATAAGACACGTGTCACTAAATCTCATTAAACGTCCTTTCAATTACCAACTTTCACATGGGAAGTCATTAAGAATAGATTCTCCATTGGTTGCACACGGTATCTAGGTATATATCTATCCTAAATACTATCAAGTTACCTATCATTGAGGTTAATCAACAAGACACATGTCACTAAATCTCAATTAATAACCCACAACAATCTTTAACTTTCGCATGATATCATAACAAGGTCTAAACACTATAATCCGTTCGTCAAGCTCATATAGGTTCCCACGGTAATTACTAGCTAGGCAATTAATATATGAAGCATAAATTATGACATACAATTCACAAATAAGTAATTAATAACAAAGAGAGAGAAATCAATTCAAACTATGTGTTGGGTTCCATTGAAATCTTAGAAATTAAGGTCTAGTTCATGGTAGCTAAGCAAAACATCAAACACATGGTGTTCATCATAAATTAGAATTACAAATTCAAAGGAAAGAAAGAGATGATAAAACCCATTTAGAAGATATTCATATGTTGTTTGCTTGGTTGATGACAATCTCTAGCTTTTCCTCTTCCTTTGGCATTCTTTTCTCTTTTTGGTCCATAGCTTGTTGCTGGAACTTTCCTTGAATTGCAGCCCCCAAGCTCTTTTTGATGAAGTATGTGTAGCCTCCGAAGGTCTAAATATCTCTTTGACAAGCCTTTCCTTCTTGGTTCTTTGGCTTTTGCTGAATTTTCCTTGTATTGCATCACTTTTGCTCTCTATTTTGATGTTTTAGTCTAGCCTCTCAATCCCTAGTTATGAAATATGAAGCCCCAATGAGATATTATATAGTGCCTCCATGAAAACCCTAGCCAAACATCAGATTTTGGGTCAAAAAGTGAGCTGGAATCGCACTAGGAGCTCAAAAGATCGCACTCAGCACGCCCAGATGCGCCCGCACGCCGCCCCCTGGCCATGCCGCACGCCCATGGTGCGCGCGCGCTGGCTGCCTGGTGCCAGGCGCCGTGCTCCCGCACCCATTTTCGCGCGCCCGCGCCAGGTGGCCTGTATCCCGACTCAGCTTTGACCTCTGTTAGTAAAATGGCCATAACTTCTTCGTTCGAACTCGGATTAAGGCGTGTAAATAGGCTATTGAAAGCTGAGAAAGAGCTCTACAACTTTAATAACTGGAGCGTGACGAGAAAATATCCGGAGAAAGGCGAAATTTAAGCCCGAAGCAACTGCTGTGTAAAATACATGCCAAATCCGATGGTAAAATAGCCATAACTCTCTCATACGAACTTCAAATTGGATAATTCAAGATGCTCTGGAAAGCTAAGACAAATATGTACAACTTTCATTCTTTGAGTTTTGAGAGATTCAGTTTGGATCATGAGTGAAATTTAGAAACAAGCAGCTACAGTACCGAAAAGCAAGTTATGGGTATTGATTCCAAGGAGCTTTTATTTCAATTCCTACAAAACAACATGAAAAACACATAAAAGCATACAAAAACATATAAAACCAATATAAAACTACGTTACATGATAATAAGATAAAAACACATAAAACCAACCGAAATGACTTAGGATTTACAAATTATCAAGCTCAAAAGCACCTAATTTGTGTATATAAAACACACTCATCAGTTAACCAGTAATGCCCCGTTCTCAAGATCTTTTTGGCCAGCATCGGCCCACTCATGTGTGGCCCACACACTCCCCCATGTATTTCGTCCATAATCTTTTGGGCCTGCGTTTCATTTACACATCGCAACAATCCCAAACCGGCATCCCTCTTGTACAGTGAATCCCCGCTCAGATAAAACTTCATCGCCATCTTTTGGATTCTCAACCTCTCAGCTCGGCTTACTTGGTCAGGAATGGATTTATCCCTCAGATACTCCCTTATGTCGTGATACCAAGGCTGCTTTGGTAGAACCACCTCCTCCGATAATACTACCACATGCTCCTCGTATGCCGGGGCATTCTGTACCGCTATTTCAATCTGTGGAACGTCCCTACTTTTGATTATGTGGATTAAGGAAGCTAGAGTTGCCAATGCATCGGCAAAATCATTTCGTCCCTGGGGGATATGTCGGAAAGTGATATCTTCAAATTCTCGCATCAATTGGATAACACATCGGTGGTATGGAAGCAACCGGAGCTCCTTCGTGTTATACTCCCCGATCGCCTGTTTGATTACCAGCTCTGAATCCCCGAACACCGCTAGTCTTTTTACCCCCATATCGTGGGAAAAACGGAGTCCTAATATACATCCCTCATACTCAGCTGTGTTATTCGAATTACTGAACTGCAATTTAGTGGCCACGGGGTATTGCTCTCCGGTGATAGATACCAGGACTGCTCCGGCTCCTGCCCCTTCAGCATTCATGGCACCATCAAAATACAACTTCTAGAACTGCCCCTCGTCGTCACATCTCGTGTGTAAGACCCAGAATACATCCTCGCCCGGCAATGGATTTTCTAAAGGCTCCATCCCCCCCGCTGGCATTTCTGACAACTGATCTGCAATTCCCTGGCCTTTCATGGCTTTCTGAGTCACGTATACGATGTCGAACTGCTGTAAGATTAACTGCCACCTCGACAGTCGACAGTTCAGTATGGGCCTTTCAAAGATATACTTCAGGGGATCCATTCTCGATATCAGGTACATAGTGTGCCCATGGAGATAGTGTTGTAATCTCACTGCAGCCCACGCCAAAGAACAACAGGTCCTTTCGATGGGGGTGTAATTCTGTTCACATCGGCTAAATCTCTTGCTGAGGTAATATATGGCCTGCTCTTTGCCTGATTCATTCTTCTGTCCTAGCATACATCCCATCACGATGGCATTGACCGATATATATATAAACAGAGGGATCCCATCCTTCGGGGGTACCAGCACCGGTGCTTCTGTCAGCTGCTTCTTAATGGTCTGAAAGGCTTTCTGGCATTGCTCATTCCACTCTTGGGAGACATCTTTCCTTAACAATTTAAAAATCGGCTCGCATGTAGTTGTCAAGTGGGATATGAAGCGGCTGATGAAGTTTATTCTTCCCAGAAATCCTCTTATCTCCTTTTCTGTGCGAGGTGTCGGCATATCCACAATGGCCTTAATCTTCGCCGAATCCAACTCAATGCCCCGATTACTAACCAGGAATCCCAAGAGCTTGCCCGACTGCACTCCGAAAGCACACTTTGCCGGATTGAGCTTTAAATTATATTTTCTGAGCCGATCGAATAGCTTTTTGAGATGGGTTACATGATCAGATTCCATCCTTGATTTCACAATAATGTCATCCACGTAGACCTCTATCTCCTCGTGCATCATGTCGTGGAACATGGCCATCATGGCTCTCTGATAGGTAGCCCCCGCATTTGTGAGACCGAAGGCCAATCGTATGTAACAGAAGGTGCCCCAAGGGGTGATGAAAGCAGTCCTTTCCCGATCTTCCTCCACCACCATTATCTGATTATATCCCGCAAAGCAATCAACAAAAGAATACATCTCGTATTGGGCTGTGTTATCCACCAAGATGTGTATAAAAGGCACTGAGAAGTTGTCCTTGAGACTGGCCTTATTCAGATCTCTATAGTCGACACATACCCTCACTTTCCCTCCAGGCTTAGCCACTGGGACTATATTGGACAGCCATTCCGGGTAAGTGGATACCATAATGATTCCAGCTTTGAATTGTTTGACGATTTCTTCCTTAACCTTCAAGCTCCACTCCGGTTTTAGCTTTCTTAGTTTCTGCTTGACAAGCTTGAAACCCTCCTTAATGGGAAACCGGTGTACCACAATGTCGGTGGACAATCCGATCATGTCCTTATGAGACCAGGCAAAAACATCCTCATACCGGCCTAGCAACTCGGTTATTTCTGTTTTCTGGCTAGGGGTCAGATCTATCCCTATCTTGAGCTCCTTGGGTTTGTCAGGGGTTCCGATATTTATGGTGATGGTTTGGTCTAAGTTGGGTTTGGGTTTGTCTTCGACCCATCATTTGATCTCATCGGGCGTGTCGTCATTATCTGTCTCATCTTGCTCAATGCCCATTAAATCGAAATCCAGCTCAATATCAAAATCATAATCATCTTTCAAATTTGAAACATCGTTTGTTAGGCAAGAAATACTCTAATTGGTACACCTGACATGAAACAAAAGCATTTGTCATATATATAAGTCATTTTCCCACAATGATCATCTTTAAAATAACATGACAAAATAACATAACCATGCAAAATTCAAAATAAGGGACAAAAACTGGCATCTATTCATCCCCCAGCATCCGGGGTATACCACCCTGACGCCATATTTTACCCTCGTTTGGATATTACTGGCTCCATCGTCCAGTTATCGGTGGTTAGATCGGCCGGAATGCGACAGATGAAAGGCGGCTTCGCATCGAAAACTTCCTCGATGACTACAGCCACATCACATTGGTCCTTCTTCATAACCTCCTCAGGAATAGTCAGCCCTGCCCAATTGATGACAGGCACGTTCTGTTGGGCCCCTGATGGCGTGGCAACATCCTTCCCTTTTCCACTGCTTACTGACTGTCCAGGGATATAACACTTGGTTTCAAACTGTTGCATGACCTCCTGCAAGAAACTTTCCTTTTTGGCCGACTCATCATTCGTGGGGGTCAATTTTCCACCTCCTGTCGCAGACACAGGGTTGCCAGTACCTCGTTCATTGTTAACTTTCGGCATTAGACTTTCGGCCAGTTGAGTTAGGGTCCCCCCTTGAGAGTGTTTCTGTCCTACGCCTCCATAATACCCCAACCCTGCCTTGCCTATCTGATTGGGCAGTTGAATAGGCTCAGTAATTCCTTGACTGTTCTTTCTCAACCCTTTCCCGGGTCGAAACTTCATCTTCATCATTTCTCTAGCAACAAAGGTAAGTTCAGGAGAGACCTTAGGTTTTACGGCTGGAGCCCCCAGATATCTGTAGTGGGGAGTATTGATTTCCAGCGCCTGACAACTGGCGGGTACCACCGATTCGTCCACATTAATCACCGGCAGGCCAATCCTAGAAGGGGAAGGGCCACTATGCTCTGCAGAGACCATCACCATATTCCTGTCGATGATAAACTTAATTTGCTGGTGTAGCGTAGAGGAAACCGCCCCGGCCATGTGTATCCATGTCCTTCCCAATAACATATTATAACTTGCCGCGATATTCAGGACTTGGAATGAAATATCGAAAGTACAAGGCCCTATTTCCATAGGCAATTCTATCTCCCCCATCATATCCTTCCGGGATCCATCAAAGGCTCGTACCACCACATAGCTGGCCCGCAGGCGCTTAGGATTGACATTCATTTTTTCCAATGTACTGAATGGACAGATATTCAATGCTGATCCCCCATCAATTAGCACCCTATTCATAACATATCCTGATAAGATTACCGCAATATGCAGCGGTTTCCGATGCCCCCTTCCCTCTTTGGGGATATCATCATCTGTGAACGATATTACATTGTTTTCTAACAGATGGTCCACTAGATGGCCGAACCCTTCTTTGCTAATCACCTTGGGAATGTGTGCCTCTTCCAGGACTTTGGCCAGAATTCTGCGGTGATCGTCAGATGATAATACCAAATCCATGATCGATGTCAGAGTCGATTCCTCGCTCAATACCTTGGTTCCCCTTGCTTCTGGATGATTCATCTTCCTTAAGAATTTCGCAGCTTTCTCCTCGGATATCTTTTCGCTCTTCTTCCCTTTGCTCTCAAGGACTCGTCCTGGAAGATATAAAGGACTCCCCTTTGATGTTACAGAAACACAACTGGCATCCTCCTCTGATACTTCCCCGTAATTCCACGGTACTATTTTCAGACTGCTAATGGGGATTTGTGGTCTTGCTGTAATGGTGAGAGGTTTCGGAGCCATTAACCTGATAGGCGCCTCCGTGATACCCCTGCACAGACCGGCCAACCTAATCGGTGTCCCTCGTATACTCTCCTGATCGCTTGTCATGCAAATCATCTCATCGATGTTCTTTATATAATTCAGCCTTGGTGGTCCTCCGGCTTCGCTGGCTTCCACCACATTGACCCCTTCCCCATCATGCTTGGGCAGGGGATTGACTTTAACATTTGGTGACTCTGGCTATTCCACTACGATCTCCCCGCTATCGATCATGTTCTGAATCTTGTGCTTCAGCGCCCAGCATTCCTGAGTAACATGACCAGGGGAACCCGAATGGTACGCACACTTCTTATTCGGGTCAAATCTTCTCCCTTTCGGGTCAATTGGGGGTGCCAAATCGACTATCTTTCTCTGTGCTATTAATACTGCCAAAATCTGCTCAAGAGGATCCCCAAGCGGGGTGAATACCCGATCTCTGGTGGTCTCAAATCTTCTTCGTCCTTCCATCCTTTGATTATCGAAATTAGGTGTCGGGGTGGCACAATTCTCTGTATTTGCACTGGAGGGCTATTCTCCACCTTCCTAGATGATCCTTGCAGGATAAGGGAAACATCTTCCTCCTTCCTCTTTTGGGTCCTACGGGAAGCACTGCCATAGTTTCCACTCTGGATTTGCTCTGCAACTGTTTCTAGAGCTGTGAAGTCCCGGATCTTGCCAGACTTTAACCCCATGTCAACCATTTCTCCATGCTTTATCATCTCGGCAAAAGGTCTTCCAATCCCCGCTATTACTCGCTCATAATAGGGCGCCTCCTGAATATCCACAAAGGTCATTACCATCTCCGCCTCGCTCATTGGGGGATTCACCTGTGCAGCCATACCCTCCATCGCTGTGCATAGTCCCTAAAAGATTCTTTCGGTTGCTTCTTGACCTTTGTCATCTGATATCTGTCAGGGGCCATTTGTGCCTGGAAGCTATATTGTGTCAAGAAGGTATGGGCCAACTCCTCCCAGTTGTGGATCCGAGCATTATTAAGGCGGCCATACCAAGTTCTTGCTTCTCCCGTTAGGCTCTTTTGGAATAGCTGCATCCTCAGTCCTTCGTCCTCTGCATAAGACCCAAGTTCCCTAATGTATATCTTCAGGTGGGTATAAGGGTCTCCCTTCCCATTATATTTCTCAAATTCGGGGATCTTGAACTTCTCCAGATACCTTGTTCCTGGAAAGACACAGATCTGAATAATTTATCCTGCCCAGGGAACCTATTGATGTGCTGTTGCAAGCAACCAAAAATAAAACCTTACTGTAAAAGATAATAATGTAGCAGTACAAGTAAGAGTCGATCCCACAGAGAGTGATTAGTCTAAAATTATTCTTTGTTTACCAAAAAGGGGGGAGTTTATAATTTGATTTCACTAATTATCAAGAACAAAATTTAAAGTGATAAGAATAACCAATTAATTAAAGATTTTAGTTCTTCCGGTTCAGTATCACCTTTTAACAATAATAGAATAATTAAGTAAAACAATATTTATCCTTCAATGAAATTAATAGCACTAGGTAGCAACAAGCTCTACTACCCGAAACTCCCCTTAGATTATCACTTAATGAAACAAGCTCTTCACAAGATTCTAACCATTATACAACCTAGAACAAGCTCTCTAGATTTAATATAATAGTTGTATTAAGAACTAGGGAATTAGACTAATCCAAGCAACAATCACACAAGTTCGGATTATTTAACTTGTCTTCCGATAATCATAGCAATACTCAAAAGCTTGACCACAATCATGTATTACTAATTGCTATTATGATTAGGAACAATATCAATTACACGTAATACTGTCCCTTAATCTAGCAGATGAGATTAATCAAATTGACTTAACCGATCACATTAAACCAATCGGAATAAATATCATTCAACAATTAAAATAGATTATCAAGAATGAACTTCATGTAAGAAAGAATAAATAGCTTATACTAAATCAAACCATTACCTGTAAACAAGGTTCAACATCCCCTTCGAACTGAGTAAAGGAACTAGCCTAACATATTAAGTCCAATTAATATTTTCTTGAATTCTAAAAGGGGTGAGGACGACAACCTCACTATGGAGGTGATCCTCTTTCCCTACTAATTTATAAAAGGGGTGAGGATAACAACCTCACTATGGAGGTGATCCTCTTTTCCTACTAATTACACTAGAATTTGGAGAAGATGGAGAAGATGAAGAAGATGGTGTGTATTAGTTTGTGAATTAGCAAAATACAAGCCTAGCTTCACTTGGTATTTATAGGCACTCAAGTGTACAAGATGTCAAGATCCAACAACTAATCTTGGTCATGTGAATCAGCCATCTAAGGCAATCAAAAACCCAAAAACGTGCACCTCATAAGAAGTCAAAATCTGACACCAAAATTGATCAGCCGCTTGCAAGCTAATTTTGAATTAGTAGACTGCCGATTTTGGACTTGAGCAAAGAAGAAACGTTGTAGCCCTGGAGTTTCTAATGAATTTGGGCTTTTGAATTACCTGATTTGGAGTTGGGAAGCTCAAGTTATGGTCCAAATACGCCAACTGGTCCGAACAGAAATTTAGTCTAGGCAGGATTCGGATCAGCTGTCTAAAAAGCAATATTTGGAGGCCCAAATGAACTCGAATTTTTGCTCACCATACCATTCTGGAAAGCTTGAGAAGTCTACTAAAAACTTCAATAAGACCACATTTTCATTTGGAAACTTTAACACAATTCAAATCTCAACCGAAGCCCCAAAGGTCAATCTGTCCAAAAGCTCAATTTCCTGAAATTTTCAACTTTGACGTATGTGGGTAAAATGGTCATAACTCTCTCATCCAAGCTTCGATTTAGGCGTTTCAAGATGATCCGGAAAGCTAAGAAATAGATCTACAACGTTCCTTCTTTGAGCTTTGAGAGAATAAGGCCTGATCAAGTGTTAATTTGAGCCTCAAGCGGACAGGCGAATTTCAAAATAATCCAAAAGTGCAAAAATAACACAGTTTTCATTTAATGGCTCCATTTGCAACCTAAATCAAAATATAAGAATAATGAGTACATTTAGGTGCCAAATAAGTATAAAAGACTAGATATTAAGAGATAAAAACATAACAGATTTTATACTTATCAAATTCCCCCACACTTATCTTTTGCACGTCCTCGGGCAAAACAAAAAATAAAGTATAACAAAAAATTCAACTAATCAAACTTGACAACCTTGAGCCACAAATTAAAATGAAGTTCAACATTAACCTCAAAAATTCAAAACAGTAACTCTTAAAAAACTTCAAAATACTGCTTCATCTAAAATTCAAGCTTACTTATCAATCTTACTCTACTCTTAACCCTTCGTGTGTGTGTGAATCCATATGTATCAAACCAATTAAAACTCAAAAAAAATTATGAAATCAAAGCTTTTAAAGGAGAAAGAAAAACTCTATACACATATTTTCACACTACTCTCAGTTAACATAAGCAAATAATAGCAGAGATCAATAGGCTTTTTCTTCCTTCGGTAAGTGCATTTTATGCTCCGTCTTACCAACGAGTGCATTTTACGCTTCATCTCGCAAGCCACGTGCTTATCAATGAGTGCGTTTTACGCTCCATCTCAATTCACCACATGAATCATAATTTTTCTTTTTCTTCTCTTTTTTTTTTGTTAAATCAAACATCTAACTTTTGCCTAAATCATTTCCGCTTTCTTAAATAAAACCTCATGTTTACTTCAAGTTATGATCAAACAAATGATAAAGTTCAAGAATTTCTCCCCTCGACATTAAATCGAAATAAATAAATAAATAAATACGCCTTTCCAAGTTAAAACTAGGCCGACCAAATGGACAAGTGTAAAAAAAATTGAAGGATCTCAAATAAAGTAAAAATCAACAAAGAAAACCAAATTCAAACTACACAATGTCTATCAATTTTGCAAAATGTTATCAACAAGAATCAAGATTTTATCATTGGTCAAAAATTAAAATCCAAATTAACTCATTGCTCAAGTGACTTATTTTAAAAATTATCCCATTTTCGTAGGAAACACGATTGTACTTAGCATGTACAACAAGCCTTTAAACCCCGAGTTTTGTCTCGTGAGGGTTTGCAGAGAATATACCCACAAAATTCAAAATTTAAACTAACAAAAACAAACTTAATTTTTTTTATATTATATATTATATATATATATTTTTAAAACACCCTAAATTTTAAAACACCCTAAATCCTTCCCCCACACTTAAAACTTATATTGTCCCTAATGTAAAGTAAAATTCAAAGAAAAGAAAAACAATATAACCGAAATATAAATGCGAAAATAAAAAGAAATGAACTCCCCTTGGGTTGCCTCCCAAGCAACGCCTTTGTTTATTGTCATTGGCTTGACATTAAACCTCTCAATCTTCACAAACTGGATCCACCAAATCTAGCAATTCAATATTCTCCATTTGATATCCTTCATAGAAGGGTTTGAGCCTGTGACCATTCACTTTAAAAATCTTCTCTGTGCTTGGACTTTGAATTTCCACTGCACCATGATTAAAAATGTCAGTAATAATAAAAGGCCCGACCCAACGGGAGCGCAACTTACCTGAAAATAATTTTAGCTTTGAATGATAAAGGAGAACTTTCTGTCCAACAACAAAGTTCTTCCTAGTAATCTTCTTGTCATAAAAAGGCTTTTGTTTTCTATTTGTAAATTTTAGAGCTCTCGTATGCATCATTCCTTAATTCCTCTAGCTCTTGCAACTGCAACTTCCTATGGACTCCAGCTGAAGCTAAGCTCATATTACATTGTCTAACTGCCCAAAAAGCCTTATGTTCTAACTCCACTCGTAGATGACATGTTTTTCCAAATACTAACCTATAAGGTGACATACATATTGGAGTTTTGTAAGCTGTTCTATAGGCCCAAAGTGCATCTTCTAACCTCAGACTCCAATCTTTTCTACTCGGCTTGACTACTTTTTCCAAAATGGACTTGACCTCCCGGTTGGATACCTCAGCTTGCCCATTGCTCTGGGGATGGTAGGATGTAGAAACTTTATTCATCACATTGTATTTCTTGAATAGTGTCGCTAGCATCCTATTGCAGAAGTGGGTTCCCTTATCACTGATTATGGCCCTTGGCGTTCCAAACCTGACAAATATGTTAGACTTGATAAAATCTGCAACAACTTTAGAGTCATCAGTCCTGGTGGCTTTAGCTTCCACCCATTTAGAAACATAATCAACAACCAAAAGAATGTAAACATTACCATAAGAAGCAAGAAATGGTCCCATAAAATCAATACCCCAAACATCAAAAATTTCAACAATTAAAATAGGTGTTTGTGGCATTTGATTCCTACTTGATATATTTCCTATCTTTTGACAATTTTCACATGACTTACAGAACTGATAAGAGTCCTTAAAAATAGTCGGCCAAAAGAAACCACATTCTAAAACCTTATGAGCTGTTCTTTTAGGTCCAAAATGGCCTCCACAAGCATAAGAGTGACAAAAAGTTAGAATAGATAAAAACTCACTTTTAGGCACACACCTTCTAACTACCTGGTCAGCACAAAATTTTCATAAGTATGGATCATCCCATATATAATATTTGGCATCACTCTTAAGCTTTTCTTTTTGGAATTTAGAGAACTCACTAGGAACATAGGCACTCACCAAGTAATTCACGATATTAGCATACCATGGTATAACCTCATCAATGGAAAATAACTGCTCAGCTGGAAAAGAATCATGCAATGGTAGCGCCTCTTCATCCTTAATCAGCCTGCTCAAGTGATCCGCCACCAAGTTGTCCGCTCCTTTCTTATCCTTGATCTCCAAGTCAAATTCTTGTAGTAATAGAATCCATCTAATGATTCTTGGTTTGGATTCCTTCTTGGTTAGCAAATACCTGAGAGCAACATGGTCAGAATAAACTACAACTTTAGTACCAAGCAAATATGATCTAAACTTGTCTACAGCAAATACAACAGATAAGAGTTCTTTTTCAGTCGTAGTGTAATTAATCTGAGCAGTATTTAGAGTCCTAGAAGCATAGTAAATGGCATGGACAACTTTGTCAACTCGTTGGCCTAAGACAGCCCATACTGCATAGTTGCTTGCATCACACATGATCTCAAACGGAAACTTCCAATTTGGTGGTTGTATCACTGGTGCCGAGGTCAATAGCTTCTTTAATTTGTCAAACGCCTCCTTACACTCGTCATCAAATTGGAATTCCACATCCTTTTGTAGCAACTTACACAATGGCAAAGCTATTTTTGAGAAGTCCTTGATAAATCTACGATAAAAACCTACATGACCAAGGAAAGAACGAATCTCCCGCACACTGACGGGGTAAGGCAGAGCAGTAACAATTTCTATCTTAGCTTTATCCACTTCTAATCCTTTAGCTGAAACCACATGGCCAAGTACTATACCTTGTTCCACCATAAAGTGACACTTTTCCCAATTAAGAACAAGATAAGTTTCTAAGCATCTATCTAGCACACGAGTCAGATTATCGAGGCATACATCTAAAGAATCACCATGTATTATGAAGTCATCCATAAATACTTCAATGCAGTTTTCAAGAAAATCAGAAAAGATGCTTACCATACATCGTTGGAAGGTACCTGGTGCATTACATAGTCCAAAGGACATTCTACGATACGCAAATGTACCAAAAGGACATGTGAATGTGGTCTTTTCTTGGTCTTCGGGTGCAATCACAATTTGGTTATAACCTGAAAACCATCTAAAAAACAGTAATAAGCATGCCCAGCTAATCTTTCCAACATTTGATCAATAAAAGGAAGAGGAAAGTGATCCTTTCTAGTTACAGCATTTAACTTCCTGTAATCAATACAAACTCTCCATCCTGTCTGCATACGTGTAGGCACTAACTCATTATCATCATTTTTGATGACTGTGATTCCAGATTTCTTTGGTACTACCTGTACTGGACTTACCCATTGACTGTCTGAGATGGGATAAATTATACCTGCATCAAGTAATTTCAGCACCTCCTTCTTCACTACATCCATCATGGGTGGATTAAGTCTTCTTTGTGCGTCTCTAGTGGGCTTGGCTCCATCTTCCAAAAGGATTCTATGCATGCACGTAGCAGGACTGATACCTTTGATATCTGCTATAGTCCAACCAAAGACTGTTATATGGTCCCTTAGGACTCTGAGCAGTTTGTCCTCTTGTACTTGGGTTAGATTGTTAGCAATACTCACTGGTAATGTCTCATTCTTCCATAAGAATGCATACTTCAAGTGTGCAGGTAATGGTTTCAGTTCTAAGGTTGGGGCCTGCACAACAGATGGTAATAACTTTTGATGAGAACTAGGCAATTGAATAGAATAAACTGCAAATTTAGCTGAGGTTTTAGGTAAAGAATGTAATGCAGCTACAGTCTCTTTCAAGTCCTGATTCTGCTCAATCTCTTCTTCTTTATCTAATTCCAGACTGTTGGTGATGGCAACCTCCAAACTTTCCTTTTGTGTGTGTTCAAAGGACTTCTGCACTAAAGACTCAAGTACATCAATAGCAAAAACAGGGTGAATATCACTAGGATACCTCATGGCCTCATATATGTTGAATTGTATCTTTTCACCATCAAACTCCATGGTTAAGGTTCCATTATGCACATCAATCATAGTCCTTGCTGTTTTCAAGAATGGCCTCCCTAAAAGTATATGTGCAGGATTTGGGGATTTATCATCATCCATATCCACTATGTAAAAATCTACAGGAAAGATTAGTTCATTCACCTGCACCAAGACATCTTCAATTACCCCTTGGGGGTAAGTGTTAGTACGATCAGCCAATTGAATAATAACACCAGTTTGTTTTAAAGGACCTAGATTTAAAGAAGCAAAAATAGATAATGGCATGACATTAATTGAAGCTCCTAAATCTAGCATAGCTCTCTCAAATTTGGTATTACCTATTCTACATGGAATTGTAAACATGCCTGGATCTTTACATTTAGGGGGCATTTTTCTTTGAAGGACTGTTGATACATTCTCACCAACAATGACTCTTTCATCATTTTTTTAATTTTCTTTTGTTAGTGCATAATTCTTTTAAAAATTTTGCATACCTGGGCACTTGCTTAATTGCATCTAGTAAAGGAATATTCACCTCTACCTTCCTGAAAGTTTCTAGAATTTCTTTTTCTTGCTCATCCTTATTTGAAGTTTTAGGATTCCTGGGAGGAAAAGGTAAATGATTAGTCTTTAGCTGAACATGAGTGTTAGGTTTTACCTTTGATATTTCTGCATCCTCCGTAGCCTTATCTTCCTCAAGTTCACAAGTAACTTTTGGTGCTTGCAATTGTTTTCCACTCCTTAAAGTTATGGCACATGCATTCTCTCTCGGATTGACAGTAGTTTGAGAAGGTAGCTTCCCTGAACTTTGAGAGTCCAATCGACCAACTGTCGTAGCAAGTTGACTCATCTGATTTTCTAGATTGTGGATGGAAATCCTTGTCTCTTGCTGGAATTGTTGTGTTTGATTCATGAATGCCTTGAACATGTCCTCAAGAGATGTTCCAGAATTAACAGGAGCAGCTTGTCTAGGTTGGTACTGTGGTTGAGCTGGTTGAAAACTTTGCTGCCCATTTGGGAAAACACCTTACACTGGTGGCCTAGTACCTCCATAGCTCAAATTGGGATGATCCCTCCATCCGGAATTGTAAGTGTTAGAGTAAGGATCATATTTTCTCTTAGGTTGTCCTTGATAATTCCCCACTGCATTTGCCTATTGCATATTATCATCCTCTTGCAGTGTTGGGCATGCATCTGTATTGTGATTTGTTAACAAACAAATACCACAAGCTTTTGCTGCTGGTATGTTTCCTGTAGCCATTTGACGAACAAGAGAAGTTAGACTTGCAATTTGTTGTTCAATAGCAGAAACTTTTACCTCATTCACATTCCTAGGTGAGAAATCAAGTCGACTGCCAAATTGTTGAGAATTGGCTGCCATATTTGCAATGAGATTTCTTGCAGCCTCGGGAGCCTTGTCCACCAGAGCTCCTCCACTACCAGCATCAATCATGCTCCTATCTGTAGATAAAAGACCTTCATAGTAGTATTGGATGAGGAGTTGATCACTAATTTGATGATGGGGGCAACTTGCACATAGTTTCTTAAAATGTTCCCAATACTCGTAAAGGGTTTCTCCATTATTCTTCCTCACACCACAAATTTCTTTTCGAATGTTGGCTACTCTTGAAGCGGGGAAATATTTTTCTAAGAATAATCTTTTCATCTCTTCCCATTTTGTGATACTTCCGGAGGGTAAATAGTAAAGCCAATCCTTAGCTAAATCTTTTAGAGAAAATGGAAAAGCTCTTAACTTGATTTGTTCTTCCGTTACTCCGGTAGGCTTCATACTTGTGCATACCACATGAAATTCCTTCAAATGTTTGTGAGGGTCTTCACCTGCCAAACCATGAAAAGTAGGTAAAAGATGTATTAGTCCAGATTTTAATTCAAAATGAGTATTAGCATCTAGATTAGGGAAGGTTATGCATAAAGGTTGTTGATTCAAAGCAGGGGCCGCAAGCTCCTTCAAAGTTCGGGTTTCTGCCATGGTGTCCTTCTCTTCATAATTTTTCCGAGCTACATTCCTTAATCTACGAATGGTTCTCTCTATTTCTGGATCACACTTTAAATCACCTTAATTAGTAGATCGAGTTTTGGACATAAACAATCAAATGAAATTCAAAATACCTGAGTACAACAAAAAAAATAATAAATAAAGATAAAAATAATGATAACAAAGAAAAATAAACTAAAATCAATCCCCGGCAACGGCGCCAAAATTTGATGTACTGTTGCAAGCAACCAAAAATAAAACCTTACTGTGAAAGATAATAATGTAGCAGTGCAAGTAAGAGTCGATCCCACAGAGAGTGATTAGTCTAAAATTATTCTTTGTTTACCAAAAAGGGGGGAGTTTATAATTTGATTTCACTAATTATCAAGAACAGAATTTAAAGTGATAAGAATAACCAATTAATTAAAGATTTCAGTTCTTCCGGTTCAGTATCACCATTTTACAATAATAGAATAATTAAGTAAAACAATATTTATCATTCAATGAAATTAATAGCCCTAGGTAGCAACAAGCTCTACTACCCGAAACTCCCCTTAGATTATCACTTAATGAAACAAGCTCTTCACAAGATTCTAACCATTATACAACCTAGAACAAGCTCTCTAGATTTAATATAATAGTTGTATTCAGAACTAGGGAATTAGACTAATCCAAGCAACAATCACACAAGTTCGGATTATTTAACTTGTCTTCCGATAATCATAGCAATACTCAAAAGCTTGACCACAATCATGTATTACTAATTGCTACTTATGATTAGGAACAATATCAATTACACGTAATACTGTCCCTTAATCTAGCAGATGAGATTAATCAAATTGACTTAACCGATCACATTAAACCAATCGGAATAAATATCATTCAACAATTAAAATAGATTATCAAGAATGAACTTCATGTAAGAAGGATTAAATAGCTTATACTAAATCAAACCATTACCTGTAAACAAGGTTCAACATCCCCTTCGAACTGAGTAAAGGAACTAGCCTAACATATTAAGTCCAATTAATATTTTCTTGAATTCTAAAAGGGGTGAGGACGACAACCTCACTATGGAGGTGATCCTCTTTCCCTACTAATTTATAAAAGGGGTGAGGACAACAACCTCACTATGGAGGTGATCCTCTTTCCCTACTAATTACACTAGAATTTGGAGAAGATGGAGAAGATGAAGAAGATGGTGTGTATTAGTTTGTGAATTAGCAAAATACAAGCCTAGCTTCACTTGGTATTTATAGGCACTCAAGTGTATAAGATGTCAAGATCCAACAACTAATCTTGGTCATGTGAATCAGCCATCTAAGGCAATCAAAAACCCAAAAACGTGCACCTCATAAGAAGTCAAAATCTGACACCAAAACTGATCAGCAGCTTGCAAGCTAATTTTGAATTCGTAGATTGCCGATTTTGGACTTGAGAAAAGCCGAAACTTTGTAGCCCTGGAGTTTCTAATGAATTTGGGCTTTTGAATCACCTGATTTGGAGTTGGGAAGCTCAAGTTATGGCCCAAATACTCCAACTGGTCCGAACAGGAATTTAGTCTAGGCGGGATTCGGATCAGCTGTCTAAAAAGCAATATTTAGAGGCCCAAATGAACTCGACTTTTTGCTCACCTTACCATTCTGGAAAGCTTGAGAAGTCTACTAAAAACTTCAATACGACCACATTTTCATTTGGAAACTTTAACACAATTTAAATCTCAACCGAAGCCCCAAAGGTCAATCTGTCCAAAAGCTCAATTTCCTGAAATTTTCAACTTTGACGTATGTGGGTAAAATGGTCATAACTCTCTCATCCAACCTTCTATTTAGGCGTTTCAAGATGATCCGGAATGCTAAGAAATAGATCTACAACTTTCCTTCTTTGAGCTTTGAGAGAATAAGGCCTGATCAAGTGTTAATTTGAGCCTCAAGCGGACAGATGGATTTCAAAATAATCCAAAAGTGCGAAAATAACACAGTTTTCATTTAATGGCTCCATTTGCAACCTAAATCAAAATATAAGAATAATGAGTACATTTAGGTGCCAAATAAGTAGAAAAGACTAGATATTAAGATATAAAAACATAACAGATTTTATACTTATCACCTATGCCTTTCACAGACTGGATAGTTTCCTCCATCTGCTTCATTTTCTTTCGTAGATCATCGGCGTCTCCCTCCTCTGGGATAGTGATTACTGTCCTGTTAGGTGTAGGAATGGCCTTGGGGATGACTGGCTCGCCCTTAGGCTGGGGTTGATCATCCCTTGGCGGATCCTTGTTTGGCGGATCTTGTCTAAGTAGAAACTGCTCTTTCAGCATCGCGGCCATTTCCAACATCTGTTTTTTAAAATCATTGAATTCCTCCCAAGATATGGAACCAGGATTAGGAGGTGAAAGATCAGCCATTTCAGATGTAAAAACCTGGGCCCTCTTAGATTGCACACCCGTTTGAGGAGCAATCCTACAGGAGAAAACGGTTTGAAGTTTAGTCTTGGGAAGTGAAAGATGTGGATGCATGCTAAAGCTGTAACTTTTGTGTTTTTGGGTTTTTTTTAATCTTTCCCTGCAAAACAAAATGTTAGCAGTCCCTTATTACAATAATAAATGCTAGATACGAATTTATTATGCTTTCCCAGCTATTCCCTGTAAAACATAAAGGTTAGTACTTTCTTTTGACAACAGGGAAGGTATATGTAAAAATATTGAATGGGACTATGACACTTATACGTGTAAACGTAAAAGGGCATGAAGGTCCCCAAATCTTCGTAATCTACTCGTCTGAATCCTTTCGATTGGAGCGGATCTAGGTGGTGCATTTCCTGAGCCATCTCCGGGGAGCAGCCCCTTCGAGTCCAGTAATAAGCAACCGACAGGTTTGCCTCAGGAGGAGGTACACTCTTAATATACATTCACATTCATCGTCCTCACCGTATGCAAATGATTACTTTAACGTAAAACAATTCCATTCAATCATTCATTCATTGGAAAAAACACACATTCACACAACAACAAGTAAAACAGGTCAAAATATCACACGTGCATACACATTTTTTAAAGGATAGGACAGCATCAAGATTTGAACGCGGCTTAAGCCCTCTAATGTCCCCAGCAGAGTCGACAGCTGTCGACGCCGGGAAAGTCGCTCCCGTGATAATTATTACCCTTTCCAATTTTAGCCTTTTTATTAGATGATTTTTTTTGGGAAAGGTCGGCACAAATGTTGACGGGGTTTCAAAAAGATCAATTTTTTTTATGATAAGCCAATTGACCAGAGTCGCCAGTTGGTATATTTGAAATGGATGTACCAACTCATCCGAGTTTCGTTTTCGTAAATCGCTGGCTCATATGTGACTCCGAATTAATTGGTCTGCAAACCGAGATTCATAGAGTTCGGGGGCTTGCTTAAGCGAGGGGAAGGTGTTAGGCACCCCCCGACTTCCGTGAAACACGGTTACCGCAATCTTGATGCTTTTCCTATCCTTTAATTCTTAAAATGTGTGTGTGCGCGCGTGTGTGCTTGTGTGAATGTTGTGGTGAGTTTGCATGAAGAAACCATTTGGGTTTTTATGAACAGTCATGTTTTATTTTGAGAGTACTTTAGAATGTCCTTCGGCTTATACGAGAAAGCTTTACTTGTTTATGAGAAAGGTTTGATTTTAATTATAAAAAGCTGTGAGATTTTCATTAGGTGTCATTTTGGAAAAATAAGAGTTTTTTAAACCTTCATCAAAATAGGAATCGAGACCTATACGTTGCTTTCGTAAATAAAGTGACGGGCAATTTCTAGGATCTCTTTAACCCTATGCACAAAGATTTAATAAAACGTCATTTATTTTTATGAAACCATTTCTTTGTGATGTTCGAAAACGATTTCTCTTTAACCTTCTCGTTTAAATAGGAATCGACATTCATTAGCACTTCCAATTTTAAGCCTCATGACGCTAATAACCTAATTTGATTGATTTTATGGAAATCTTCATTTTTTAGCTTTGAAATCAATTTTTGCGTCGTAAATCAAATCAAGCATTAAAACGCATTAGGGCTATTCATGGGCATGTAAGCCATCTAAATAACCCCAAACGCCCACAATCACACATTTCACTATTACGGGGCCTTAAACCCGATTTTCAACTTGATATCGTTTTAAGGCCCGACAATTACATATTTACAATAAAGGGTACATCGCTCATAATACATACACCCAAAATGTCCATCATCGGATTTGGACCACGGGGTCACGCTCCTAGGCTCACATTCGAAATTTCTACACACCTACAAAATGGATAATACACAAATGAACAACACCGGATTGCCTAACACACCCCAATATCCTACAATAGCAATTTAAATACACTACGCATAACATATTACCATAACGAGCAAAAAATCACCAAATGGATATCATCGGGCCATTAGGAAGGATTTTGTTTCGTTGGAACCCTCACTAATAATCCCTAATCCATGTATTCTCAATAATATCCAAGAAAAAAACTACGTTTAATATAACCCGAATGACAAAACTTTAACAAAATGATGTAACAAAACTACTATAAAAAAGGGTTCTTCACCTTGCAAATGACACCACGATGTGTATAAACTCGTATATTAATTAGAGTAGAAAGTGTATGTGATACAATCTAACAAAAGGGGTATAAATCCTCATTTTTTTCTCTCTTTTCTCTCTTTTTCTGCTGCTGTTTGTTGCTGATTCTTTCTCTTTTTTTTTTCTTTTCGGAACTCCCTGTATGCAAATGAAGAACTGCATTGATAAAGGCTGTCAGAGGCAGCCGCAGATTGATCTGTGGCTGGCCGCAGATTGATCTACGGCTGACCTCGGTTCCCTCGCGCCGATCCTCGGTTTTCCCCGCGCCGTGCTCGAGTTCCGTTCCCACCATTGGCCACGGATTGATCTGCGGTTGGCTGGGCTGATTTTCTCAATTTTCGTATCGCACCTCAATTTTCGTGTCGTACCGTTGGTTTTCGCTGAAAGGCTTGTATTTTACAGTCCGGGAACCGCTGGGAAACGTGCCATATTACTGAGGAATGCTTGTTTCGAATGGCTGCGACATAACACATGATTCATATTTGGAGCTTGGTTTCAAGGGGCATTGCCCCCCCAACCCCCACTAGATCACCGGCGAGCTGGTAAGCATAGTGGCCAATTGTTGATTCCTGATATCCGCTTGTTGTCGTGTCGGCTTTGATCGCAAGTCAGTGTGGTGGCTTTGAGTGTTCGTACTTATGTCCACCTTTCGTTCTCGTAGGCTGGGTTAATTGACGATTTTGCCCTCCTGTCAGGGTTAGTATACGAAGTACAAAATTTGGGTGTCTACATGAATAATTTGTTTTAATAGTCTAATTAGTAAGGAAAACTAGTGGACTAGCCTAATTAGCTTACTAACCAAGCTCACTCATTTAATTAATCATGGACTTAGATAATTAATGTGTGGACTAATTAAATTAGCCCAACACTTATTAAATTAGTAACCAAACTTAGATTAATAACCTTGACAACTAGTGGCCCAAACTTATTAAAAGTGAGCCCAAAAAGAGTTTAATTAAAGTCCAATTGTTAGCCCGATTGGGGAACACTCTTAGTAACTTAATTAATATATTAAAGCAATAAAAGAAGACCAAAAAGTGGGGCAAAGAATGAAGGGGCAGCCGGCCACATGGTCTTCTAAAATGGATGAGGTGTTAAATTTCTAGGAGATAGCTTGTAAAGGATGAATAAGGAAGTACAAATAATAATGATCACACATCACCAAGTTGTCAAATTGTGTAAGAGATGTTACTTGCTAATGATGAGGAAATATATAGATACAATACATATATCTATAGGATTGTAAGTAATTAGTTCTTTTGGTTAAACAAAAGTTAGTCTTGCTTATTTTCTTTTCCTAGCTTGTAAATAGAAAATAAAGTGCAAAATAATATCTTGAGAGAAGAAAATAGAGAGGGGGCTGCCGTGAGCAAGAAAGGAAGAAGTGGAGGGGGATAACTCATGCTACTGAGCTCACTAACCATCTTGGAAGAAGAAGAATAGCACACAAAAAGGTATAAAAACAAGTTAGAAAACCCTAACTATTTATTTTTATTTTGATTTGATTTTGATGGTATAAAGTTATGATCTTAGGGTATAAAACCCTTAATCTATATGTTAGATGATGTGTTATGCTTGGTTGTGCTCAACTTGTGTATTGATGTGCTTGGATGGTTAAGAAAAGAAAAAGAAAATTAGTTCGTTTTAAAACAAAGTTAGAAAACCCTAACTTTTTAGCAGTTTGTAAGTTCATAACTTGAGATCTATAAACTCTTTTTGCGATCCGTCAAAGAAAGTGCTAGATATATAGGTTAACTACTAAATTCAAGTGGTATAACTTAAAAATAATTAGTACAAAAGTCGTAGGAACTGTTTTGGTACAAACAGTCCACATTTTTCAAAAAGGATAAAGGGACTGCTACAGCACTGTTCACATCTAGGGATATTTTTGTCCAACTTTAGTGCTCATAAAATTCCAAAAAAATTTGGAGTGATAATATGATAAGTTATATGATCGTGTAAAAATTTGAAAATTGTTGGCCTTGTAGAATGAAAGTTGTGGATTTTATGGCGAAGGACCTTAAGTCGGAAAACGGGACCAAAACCCGCTGACCCCTTTCTTATGTGCACTATTTTAACCCCTTAGCAAGTGCAATAAATTCAGAGCTTTTTACCACTAAAAATATAGGGAGTTAAGTAGCTCCTGTCCAAAAATCGCCGCATTCCGACTTGCAACGAAGAATCAACGGCTAAAATAAAAACGTAGAGTGTTTCGACGAAAATGGCTAAAATTGGAGTTCTATAAATCCGATGACCACGAAATTTTAACTGGGAGTACTTGTTAATATGTATAAGATGCTATCAAAAATTTAGAGTCATCGGAGTTGTGCAAGATAGTGATCATTTTTCTTAGTTTCGAAAGTTAAAACGGACGTTTGAAAAATGTTAAAGGAAATTGAAAACTTTCATAAGGAAAGTATTTGTGAGTATGGAATATATGTACATATGTGTGAAAAGATTTGAAGAAAATAAAAATCGATTATTAAAAGATGTTAAGTCATTTTTAGAATGCAACCTACAATCTAGTTTGCTGTATTCATATTTAGTTTAATGTTTTAGCATTTGGTTTGTTGTATTAGCATTCGATTTGCTGTAGTATTATTTGGTTTGATGAATTGGAAATTTGATATATTAAAAAAGAAAAAAACACTTTGAATCCAGTTTGCTGGATTGTGGTATTCAGCTTACTGAATTGATTTAATCCGACTTGCTGAATTAGTGAATATAGTTTGCTGAATTAATGAATATAGTTTGCTGAATTAATGAATATGGCTTGCTGAATTAGTGAATCTAGCTTGCTGAATTATAGGATAGTTTGAATTCAGGTTGATGAATTGGATGTTGGTTTAAATCCAGGCTGCTGGATTGGTATGTTGGATAATCCAACTTGCTGGTTTAGGTATTCAGGCTTAATGGATTATAAAGAGAACTTATAAAATGAAAGACTTAGTGTTAAGTCATAAGATTTATGATAAAGTAGTAGTACAGTCGTGTTCTTTAATAGTTGATGTATAGTAGCTGGGATAAACAATTCCTTGAGGGAGCGGAGGTATATACGAACTAGCGACCGATCTAACTCACTGTGAAAACAGTGTAGACGAGACGAAAACTAGTTTGTTGGTTGTTTATGGGAAATCACTCAGCATACTATATTGAACACTGTTAAAGACTCGATGTGTGCTAGCTTTAGAATTATGAATGCGTATGGTGCTAAGGTGTTATCTAATATTTAGTTATGTGGTTAAATGTTAGATAATTTATTGATAAAGAAGTGATATTATAAGGTGATATATGTGATGCTAATTGAAAGATCAATCTTATAACTGATAGGTCTTTCATAAGAGATTAAGTTAAATTGCGTAGCTGTAATCGACAATACAGGCAAGTTCCATCTTACTCAACTTTTATATTGAGCAAGTTTCTTATCCTTGTGCAAATATTTGGACTTCGTTTTCATAATCGAAATGCAAGTTCCTTAACTCAAACTCGAGTTATTATGTTTCAAGCATGCTAGTGGATTAATTATTGACAATTATTCTACATCTATGTTTATTGACTCGCACTTAGTGCATGTTGCATATGTTCATTTGGTATGAAAGGCTGATCACCTTCATTACCTTAAAGTTCAGTTAAATTGGCTCATGGTCATTATTGAAACATTGTATTATTGAATTCAGTCATTCAATTATTGAAATTCTGATTCATGCTCTTTCACAATTATTATATTGTTGAAAAAACTCTAAATCTTATTAATTCTTTCAATCATGATATATCTTTATTGTATTTAAACTTGCTGAGCAAAGTAGTTGCTCACCCTTGCTATATCATGATAACAAATTTCAGATTTAAAGCAAATGTTCGAGGAAAGACAGAGACAGAAGCAAATGACAAGATTATAGTGTTATGCATGATAACTAAATTAGTTATTTGATGTAAATTGTGTAAACCTTTCTTGAATCTAAAGGTAAATATGTATTAAAATAAATGTTATAGACCTTGGGATATGTAGTAAAGATTATTATATAAACAATTTATGTTTATATCTTCCGCAGTAGTTATAAATATGATGTATTGTGACGCACCAGGTCCGAGGTTCAAGGGACCCAGGTTTGGGGGCGTTACAGGACTGGATGTACTATCTTCCTTCAGGGTCAATACAGTCATGGAATGACATGAAAAGGTTGTTCTTGGAGAAGTATTTTCCTGCTTCAAGAGTTGCCAACATCAGGAAGGAGATATGTGGCATTCGACAGTTCAACGGAGAGATGTTGTATGAGTATTGGGAAAGATTTAAAAAATTATGTTCCAGTTGTCCTCCCTATCAAATAAACGATTAACACTTGATTCAGTACTTTTATGAGGGATTATCACCGATGGATCGGAGTATGATTGATGCTGCGAGTGGAGGAGCACTAGTAGATAAAACACCAGAGGCTACAAGGACTCTAATTGCAAATATGGCTTCTAATTCTTAGCAATATGGGATAAGGAATGACCGTACACCTACAAGAGTGAATGAGATGACCACGAGCAATCTTGAACAACAAAATTTTGATTTGACTGCGATGGTTAGACAAATGGCTACAGGAAATGCACCAGCAGCAAAAGTTTGTGGGATTTGTTTAATGGGTGGTCATAGTACTGATTCTTGTCCGACATTGGAAGAAGATGAAACCACACAACAAGCTAATCCGATGGGAAACTATCAGGCACAACCTCAGCGGAAGTATGACCCATATTCAAATACTTACAATCTAGGATGGAGGGATCACCCTAACCTTAGTTATGGAGGAAATAGGCCACCAGCGCAAGGCGTGTATCCGGTTAGACAACAAGGGTTCCCACAAGGCTCTCAACCAGTTCAATCCCAATATCAACCTAGACAGGCAGCTCCCGCAAATTCTGGAACATCTTTGGAAGAAATGTTCAAGGCATTCATGAGTCAAACATAGCAGTTCCAACAGGAAACGAAAATTTTTGTTCAAGACTTGAGAAATCAGATAGGTCAACTTGCCACTACAGTGGGGAGGTTGGATTCTCAAGGTTCAGGAAAGTTGCCCTCCCAAACAGTTGTCAATCCAAGGGAGAATTCTAGTGCGATTACACTAAGGAGTGGAAAAGAGTTGGAAGTACCCAAAGCAGTTACGGAAATTGAAGAGGAAAAGGTTAAAGAGGAGACTGAGACACCGAGGGAAACTGTTACCCCATCTACTCCAGTTAAGACCCCACCATTGTCGTTCCCACCTAGAACACACAAGATTTCCAAGAAGGAGGGAAAAGAAAAGAAATTTTGGAAACCTTCAGGAAGGTAGAAGTAAATATTCCTCTTTTGGAGGCCATCAAACAAGTGCCCAGGTACGCAAAGTTTTTGAAAGAATTGTGCACTAACAAAAGAAAATTGAAAGATGATGAAAAAGTCACTGTAGGAGAGAATGTGTCAGCAGTGCTTCAAAGAAAAAGGCCCCCTAAATGTAAAGATCCAGGAATGTTTACAATCCCATGCAAAATAGGTAATACCGGATTTGAGAAAGCCATGCTAGATCTAGGAGCTTCAATAAATGTCATGCCATTATCTGTATTTGCTTCTTTAAATCTAGGACCTTTGAAACAAATTGGTGTTATCATTCAACTTGTTGATCGTACTAACACTTACCCTCAAGGGATAATTGAAGATGTTTTGGTGCAGGTGAATCAACTAATTTTTCCTGTAGATTTTTACATTGTGGATATGGAAGATGATAGGTCTCCAAATCCCTCGCATATCTTGTTAGGAAGGTCATTCTTGAAAACAGCGAGGACAATTATCGATGTGCACAATGGGATCTTGACCATGGAATTTTATGGAGAGAACATTCAGTTCAATATATATGACGCCATGAGGTACCCTAGTGATGTTGATCATGTTTTTGCCATTGACATCATTGATTCTATAGGGCAGGGATCTTTTGAACAAGAATATAGGGAAAGCTTGGAGATGGCCATCACTAACAACTTGGACATTGATAAAAAGGAAGAATTTGACCAGGATCAGGAATTGAAGGAAGTTATTTCTGCATTGCACTCTTTACCAAAATTCACACATAAGTATGTAGTTTAATCAATTCAATTGCCTGTTTCTCATAAAAAACTGTTACCATATGTGGAGCAAGCTCCAATCTTAGAATTGAAACCCTTACCTGCTCAGTTGAAATATGAATATTTAGGGACTAATGAAACTTTACCTGTGATTATTGTTAGTAATCTAACCAAAGTGCATGAAGAGAAATTGTTAAGAGTCCTAAGGGACCAAGTCATAGTATTTGGTTAGACAATAGCAGATATCAAAGGTATAAGCCCCGCGATGTTCATGCATATGATTCTTTTGGATGATGGAGCAAAGCCACAAGAGAAGCATAACGAAAATTAAATCCATCCATGATGGAGGTAGTCAAGAAAGAGGTTATTAAATTACTTGATGCAGGTATAATCTACCCCATCTCCGACAGTCAGTGGGTGAGTCCAGTACAGGTAGTTCCGAAGAAGTCTGGAATAACTGTCATCACGAACGATAATAATTAGTTGGTGCCCACCCGGATGCAAACAAGATGAAGATTGAGTATTGACTACAGGAAATTAAATGTTGTAACTAAAAAAGACCACTTTTCTCTTCCCTTTATTGATCAAATGCTAGAAAGATTAGGGGGCATACTTATTATTATTTTCTAGATGGTTTTTCAGGTTATAATCAGATCGTGATTGCGCCCGAAGACCAGAAAAAGACCACATTCACGTGTCCATTTGGTACCTTTGCATACCGGAGGATGTCATTTGGACTTTGCAATGCACCAGGTACTTTCCAGCGATGCATGGTAAGCATTTTTTTAATCTTTTAGAAAATTGCATCGAGGTCTTTATGGATGATTTCACAGTACATGGTGATTCTTTGGATTTGTGTTTGGATAATCTAACTCGTGTGCTAGATAGATGCTTAAAAACTAACCTTGTTCTTAATTGGGAAAAGTGTCACTTTATGGTAGAACAGGGTGTAGTGCTTGGTCATGTTGTGTCAGCTAAAGGTTTAGAAGTTGATAAAGCTAAGATAGATATTGTGTCTACTTTGCCTTACCCCGCCAGTGTGCGGGAGATTAGCTTTTTTCTTGGATATGCAGGTTTCTATCGGAGATTTATCAAGGACTTCTCTAAAATAGCTCTGCCATTATGTAAGTTGCTGCAAAAAGATGTGGAAATCTAGTTCGACGAAGCGTGCAAGAGGCATTTGATAAGTTGAAGAGCCTATTGACCTCCACACCTGTGATTCAACCGCCAAATTAGAGTCTTCCCTTAGAAATAATGTGTGATGCTAACAATTATGCAGTCAGAGCTGTCGACGCCGGTTTAATCCGCTTATGCGGTGATTTGTTACCCTTTCCAATTTGAGCCTTTTTATTAGATGTTTTTGGGGAAAAGGTCGGCATTGATGTCGACGGGGTTTTGAAAGATCGTTTTTATGATGAGCCAATTAACCAGAGTCGCCAGTTGGTATATTTGAAATGGATGTACCAACTCATCCGAATTTTCGTTTTTTATAAATCGCTGGCTCATATGTGACTCCGAATTAATTAGTCTGCGAACCGAGATTCATAGAGTTCGGGGGCTTGCTTAAGTGAGGGGAAGGTGTTAGGCACCCCCCGACTTCCGTAAAACACGGTTACCGCAATCTCGATACTTTCCTATCCTTTAATTCTTGAAATGTGTGTGCATGTGCGCACGTGTGTGTGTGTGCCTATGTGAATGTCGTGGTGAGTTTGTATGAAGAAACCATTTAGATTTTTAGGGAAAGTCGTGCTTTAATTTGAGAATGCTTTAGAATGTCCTTCGGCTTATACGAGAAAGCTTTATAAGATAGGTTTGATTTTAATTGTCAAAAACTATGAGATTTTTCATTAGGTGTCGTTTTGGCAAAAAAAACAAGAGTTTTCTAAACCTTCGCCAAAATAGGAATCGAGATCTATACGTTGCTTTCGTAAATAGCATGATGGGCAACTTCTAGGATCTCTTTAACCCTATGCACAAAGATTTATAGAACATTACTTATTTTATAAAATCATTTTTTTGTGATGTTTTGAAAACGATTTTTCCTTTAGCCTTCTCATTAAATAGGAATCGACATTCATTAGCATTTCCAAATTTTTATCCTCGTGATTCTAATAACATAGTTTGATTGATTTTATGAAAATCTTATCGTTTAGCTTTGAAATCAATTTTGTGTCATAAATCAAATCAAGCATTAAAACGCGTGGGGGCTATTCATGGGCATGTAAGCCATCCGAATAACCCCAACGCCCACAATCACATATTTCACTATTACGGGGCCTTAAACCCGATTTTCGACTTGGTATCGCCTTAAGGCCCAACAATTACATATTTACAATAGAGGGTAGATCGGCCCTATTACATACACCCAAAAATGTCCATCATCGGATTTGGACCACGGGGTCGCATTCCTAGGCTCACATCCAAAATTGCTACATCGCTATAACGAGCTTAAAAATCATCAAATGGGTATCATCGGGCCATTAGGAAGAATTTCGTTCCATTTGGAACCCTCACTAATAGTCCTCAATCCATGGATCCACAACAATATACAAGAAAAACTACATTTCACATAACCCAATTGACAAGAAGATTAACAAAATGATATAACAAAAATACAATAAAAGAAGGTTATTTCACCTTGCAAATGACACCACGATGCGTATAAAATTCGTATATTGAATAGTGTAGGAGTTGTATGTTATACAATCTAATCAAAAGAGTTTAATTCCTCTCTTTTTTCTCTCTTTTCTCTCCTTTCCCGAGCTCTTTTTGCTGCTGTTTTTCCCTTCTTTCTTCTTCAAAACTGCTGAACTCCTGTATGCTGCACGAAACTGGGCTGAAATAGGCTGGCCAGAGCCAGCCGCAGATTGATCTGCGGCTGGCCGCAGATCCATCTGCGGCTGGCTGGCCCACCTCCCATCGCACTCAGCTGATAGTGCTGATTTCCTGGTTTCCGTGCTGGCGCACCCACTTGGCCGCAGATCAATCCGCGGCTGGCTGGCTTGACTTTCTCAATTTTCGTGCTATGCCTCGATTCTCGTGCTGTGACGTTGGTTTTCGCTGACAGGCTCGTATTTTACAGTTCGGGAATCATTGGGAGGCGTGCCACACCTTCCGGGAATGCCAAATTCGGATGGCCTTGCTGTCACGTCGACTTCGGTTGCACATTGTCATGGTGGCGTCGAGCGTCTGTACTTTTTCCATCTTTTGCTCTCGCAGGCCGGTCCATTTGACGAATTTGCCCTCCTGCCAAGGTTAGTATACGAAGTGCAAAATTTGGGTGTCTACAAGAGCTGTTTTGGGCCAAAGAGTTGACAAAGTTGTTTATGCCATCTACTATGCCTCTAGAACATTGAATGCAACCCAGATTAACTACTCAACAACAGAAAAAGAACTTTTATCTGTTATTTTTGCTTTAGATAAATTTTGATCTTATTTACTTGGCACTAAAGTTGTAGTTTATTCTAACCATGTAGCTCTCAGGTATTTGTTAACCAAGAAGGACTCTAAACCCAGGATTATCAGATGGATTCTGCTGTTGCAGGAATTTGACTTGAAAATTAAGGATAAGAAAAGACCGGATAACTTGGTAGCAGATCACTTGAGTAGACTGGTAAGATATGAGGAGGCACTACCATTGTATGATTCTTTTCCAGATGAGCATCTGTTGTCCGATTTCATAATCAACAATTATGTGCAAGTATACACGATCAACAAGTAATAAAGTGATAAGATAGAGTGTCGAACCCATAGGGAATTATCGTGTTTTATATTTTCAACTATCAATCTAGATTACTGCTATTCTATTAAACAATCGCAATTTGAATATTTATTGAAACTAATTAAATTGAAACTAAGATCAATAACTAACATGGAGGTTGCAATTCAGATTTAAAAACTTAAGACTACAATATCCCCAATTATGTGACATAAACTAATCTAACTACATCATCCAATTATTTAATTCAATGGAGTTGTTAACAGGAATTCAATTGTATTTATAAGTCCTTTTCCAAGTGATCAAATAAATTTATCTAATCCAATTAACTCTGTGATATTCCTATGCAAAACTAAAGGATTAACTTCAATAAGCATCAATTCTCAACAATTACATGCAGCAAAGAGATATCCCTATTCACTTTACAACCCTAATTATTTAACACATGCAAATAATTAAGAATACATGCTATCATATTCAGATCTAATCCTAGATTTCATCTCCCGAATTCACCTAGAATATTCTCCTAATTGTTGGCCAGACAATTAATCAATAAGCATAGAATAGGATAGAAAACTCGAATTGAATAAATAACTAGAATCAAAGTAGATAATTAATTCATAAGCATAATTGGTTCAATCGTAGCCTTAATTAAAGGTTTAGTTCATATTGAAAATAAAAACTAGAATTCCAAAATAAGTCATCATAATTAATTACAAATCAGGGATAAAAGATTAAAAGAAAACTCAATGAAATCTTCAATCCTCCAATCTGAATTCTTCACAATGCTTGTCCTGATCTGCAATTTCTTTGCTCAACTCTGAAAATTCATCTCCGTGTTGGTATTGCCAATGCGTTATATCCCTTGTTCATGCCTTCATATGTCTCTTATAATCTCCTCATCAGATCAGTCAAAAGAATCCTTGTTAGCATCAAACTCCTAAATAACTGATCCTGCTAAACATCAACTTCTTTTTTCTCCAGCTGCATCCTCGCCCCCAGCGAGAAATTTCTTCACAGAGTCCTCGCCCCGGCGAGAAAACAAGCTGTAGAAGCTCGCCCCGGCGAGAATACCCTGCACCAAATTTTCCTTGTTCTTTATCCAATCTGCAGCCAGCCTCAACCTACAAAAGCAACACAAAAACAAATAAAAAGATACTAGAAACACTTAAAGATTGTAAAGAATTAAGCCAAAGATGTAATTAACTCATAGGTTAAAACCCACTCATCAACATCTCTTTTCTTTTTAGGAGGAATTGCCTTGGTATGCTAACATTGTCAATTATTTAGCAAATGCATATATCCCCAGTGAATTTTCTAAAAACCAGAAGGATAAGCTTAGGAGTGATGCTAGACATTATGTTTGGGATGATACATATCTGTGGAAATTTTGTACTGATCAGATAATCCGTAGATGTGTGCCTAATATTGAAACATTGTCTATTCTAACCTGTTGCCATTTTTATGCTTGTGGAGGTCATTTTGGACCCAAAAGAACTGCTCATAAGGTTTTAGAAAGTGGTTTTTATTGGCCAACAATTTTTAAGGACTCATATCTATTTTGTAAATCATACAAGAATTGTCAACGAACAGGTAACATATCACATAGGAATCAAATGCCATAAACCCCCATTTTAATTGTTGAGATTGATGTTTGGGGTATTGATTTTATGGGACCTTTTCCTGTTTCTCATGGTAATATTTATATTGTTTTGGCTGTTGACTATGTTTCTAAATGGGTGGAAGCTAAAGCCACCAAGACTGATGATTCTAAAGTTGTTACTGATTTTGTCAAAATTAACATATTTGTCAGATTTGGAACTCCTAGAGCTATCATCAGTGATGAGTGGGTTTTATACTTACGAATTAAGTACGTTTGACTTGACAATTTGTTAGTTCTTAAGTATTTTAAGTTAGTATTAGATATTTATAGTGTTTTTATGTTATTTTGTAGGAATGAGCAAGGAAACGCAATTCGAACATCTTTTGCAGTACAACATGCGAGCAAGTGCGAGAAGGGAAGATTACAGGGCTTTTAACATTAAAATAGATGCATGTTCTTGGTTTGGAACTTAGATTTTAATGTAAATTTACTTCTTAGCTTTCCGGAACATCTTGAATCACCTCAATCGGAGTTTGGATGTGAGAGTTATGACATTTTTATCAACAGAGATCAAGGTTTGGAGTTGTCATTTACATAACAGCCACTTCAAGCTCAATTTCAACCATGCTCCGGCCTGAATATCTCAATTCTCAAAGAATGAAAGTTGTAGATCTCGTCGATATCTTCGATTTGGTAGGTGGCAGGCCTCGTAACTCCTCCCGTATCACAAGTTATGGCCATTTTACCAACAGACGTCGAAGTAGAAAATATTTTCTCGCCGGGGCGAGAATCGCAGGCTCAAATTTCTCGCCGGGGCGAGAATAAGCAGAAGTTTTCTCGCCGGGGCGAGAATGCGCGGAAGGAAAAAAATTATTGAAGTTCAGTTCTTTTGGGAAATTGATTTGGAATTGGATTCTTTCTATTGATTTGATTCAGAAACTATAAAGGAGACATAGAGAGATGGAAATAGAGAATATACATAGATACACACATACATGGTACATTCATATTTGCATACATACACAAGGATTGAGATACAAAGCTGAATTGAGAGATTGGAGACTAGAGAAGCATCGCAAGGAATTCAGATTAGAGACTAGAAGATTGAAGAACTTCTACTGAGTGTTTCTTATCCTCTATCTTAGATTTGTAATTTAATTGTGATGACTTATTTGGGATTCATGTTTTATATTTTCAGTATGAACTAAATTTGCAATTAAGGCTACAATTGAATCTTTTGTGTTTATGGATTAATTATCTATTCGATTCTAGTTATTACTTCATCTTGAGTTGTCTATCATATTTTGTGTGTTTATTGAGTAATTGTCTGATCAACAATTAGCGGGATACTTTAGATGAATTCGGGAGATGAAATCTAGGGTTAGATCTGAATGTGATAGCATGTATTCTTAATTATTTACATGGGATGAATAATTGGGGTTGTGAAGTGAATAGGGATATCTCTTTACTGCATGTAACTATTGGGAATTGGTGCTTAATGAATTTAATTCTTTAGTTTTGCATAGGAATATCGCAGAATTAATTGAGTTAGATAAATTTATTTGATCACTTGGAAAAGGGCTTATGAATAACTTTGAATTTCTGTTTAACAACTCTGTTGAAGTTAATAATTGGATGAATTGGATAATTAGTTTGTATTACATAATTGGGGATATTGTAGTCTTAAGCCTTGAAAAATCTGAATTTCAACCTTTGTGTTAGTTCTTATTCTTAGTTTTGATTTAAATAGTTTAATTATTATTTAAATTGTGATTGTTTAAATAAAATTGAATTGATATAGTACTAGTAGTTGGAAATTATTGTACAGAGATTCCCTGTGGGTTCGACACTCTATCTTATCACTTTATTACTTGTTAATCGTGTATACATGCACGTAATTGTTGATTGTGAAATCTGACAATAAGTTTTTGGCGCCGTTGCCGGGGAATCTTTTTGTTTAATATTTATTTCCATATTAGTTATAATCAATTCAATCTTAATTTAAACGTTTTATTTTTATTTTTATTTATTTCTTTTTCTGTTTTACTTCCTTGTGAGGTACACCATGGCCAACTATGACTATCAGTGGCCGTATACGAGAATGACGCAACCAAGAGCGGCAGGGATTTATGAATTCGATGAATTGTCAGCACAGATTAAGACACTTTCGAGGATGATTGACGCTTTTGCAGTACAACGTAGTCAAAGTGTGGCGGTGATTTGTGATTATTGTGCTGGAAATCATCTGAGTCATCAATGTGCCACCAATTTTGAGTCGATGCAGTATGGTGGCAATTTCGATGATTACCCCAACAGTTATGCCTATCCAAACAACTATCATCAGGATTGGGGGTATCAGCCGGATTTTTCATGGAGCCATAATAATCAAGTCCAAATCTTTGCTCCAGGTCACTCATACACTCCAAAATCTCAGGATTCAGCCTCCTCACGTGAAGAAAGGAAACTGAGTTTGGGGGAGACCTTGGCGAGGTTTATTACAGCTATAGACGAAAGAATGAGTGATCAAGGTCAGTTGTTGAACTTAGTGGATTTAAATATAAAAAGCCAAGCAGTGTCGATTCGAAATCTTGAGAACCAGATGGGACAGCTTATCAACGCAGTCAACAATAGCTATCATTGTGTATGGCCAAGTGACGTGGTTCTCGAGGCTGATGGATTGCCCGTGCCAAAGCTGCAACCGGATGTGCTAATTGATGATGATTTTGATATGGAGGAGAATAGTGGGGATCAGGAAGATACAGCCGAAGAAAATCTAGTCGTGAGTTCCGACGCTGATGTACTGATTTTATTAGTGCCCCATGTGCCTTCTTCACCAAACCACCACGATCCGGGTAGTTTTGCAATCCCCTGCCCAATTGGTAGTCATATCGTCGGCAAAGCTCTATTTGACATCAGAGCTAACATGAATCTGGAGCCATGGTGGGATGAGAAAGGGGTCTATAAGAAGTTAGTTGATGATTCTGTTGTGTTCAAAAAGTTTCAATTCAATATTCCATTCACAAACACAATGGAGCATAAGCCTGGCTATTTGAAGGTTATAAAGGAGATTCTACAGGAAAAGAGTATGCTAGGTGATTTTGGATCAATGGCCCTTACAGAAGCAAAGCCCTCAGACGTGTCATTATTACTACTGGATGGAGGATTCCTCAATTTTCGAAGAGGCATTCGATAAAAAACGAAGTAGTCAGGTTGAAAGACTCTAAATCAAGCGCTTGATGGGAGGCAACCCAATTATTTTATTAGTCTTAGTATTTTAGTTTTCTATATTTTTGCATTTAGTTAGGATAGTAATAGTTAATTTCTAAGATTTTCAGTGCTTTGCTAGTCTCTCATGCTTCTAAAAAGGTTGTGTTAATCCATGCTATGCTATGTTGCTTTGAATAGGTAAAAGGTTTTGGGATTGTAGCAATTGAAGAGAGGAGGAAAAAAATTAAAATTTTCAAAAACAAGGATTCTCGCCCTGGCGAGATCCCAAGGCAAAAATGTTCGCCCCGACGAGATCAGTTTAAAAAAAAACCTTTTAATTTGAAATCCCTCACCAACCCTCAACGAAATCTCTAATCCGACTTCTTCTATTCGAAATCAATCAAAGATGTTCGTGAGGATGAATCCGAGTGCAGTTCCAGTTCCAGTTTCCCGAGCCTCAGTCGTTGCCAGTTTTTCTATCATCCAGACTCTAATGATGTCGATCACGTCGTTTGACCAGTCAGGGAAGTCCTCCGTTTTAATTTATTTATTTTGCAAACAATGAGGACATTGTTCATTATGAGTTTGGGGGTGGATTTGCTGTCATTATATATAGTCATGTCATACTGCATTACATAATTGTTTAGTTCACGTACTATGCATTGCATATTGTAGGAATAGTTTAAAAAAAAATTTAAAAATCACAAAAATATTTTCTTTTTATTGCATTTTCTTATAGATTTAGGGTCATATAGAATTGCATTTAGGATAGTTTGAGCAATAAATTGATGTAGAGTATTTAAAGAAGGCTATGATGAAAATTGTGATCAGTTAGTTAATTAGTTTAGCGAGATAGATAAGAAGTGCTAAATTATGAATTTTGACTGTTCCTAATTTTGTCAAGCTTAAGACCCTTTTAATTCCTTTATGCACATATCCATTTGGTTGAGCTAGTTTTACTTTGAGGAAGTTTATATGTTAAATGCTCATAGAAGATATTTCTGAACTCTATATCTTGTTTGATCATAACTTAAAGTGTAATATGAGGAAGAATATAATTTGGGAGAAATCTTGGTTAATTTGAAAAACAAATTGAAAATTTTGAACCTTCCCCAATTGAAAAAATGGATCATGTGGTGGGTTGAGATGGAGCGTAAAACGCACTCACTCATAAACACATGCAGCGAGATGGAGCGTAAAACGCACTCGTTCAATTGAAGGTGAGAAGGAGCGTAAAACGCACTCACTAAAAAAAAGAGAATGAAAAGAGAAAACAATTATTTGAATTTGTGGGGAAGGGTTTTAAAAGGAGCTTAAATATTTTAAATAACCTTGTGATCTTCTAGTGATGTTTTTCTATATTTGCTTTGAGTTGTGGAAGATAAGCATATAGAGTTTTTGTTGTTATACTAACCTTTTTGATATCTTTGATGATGCATTTGGTTTCATAAGTTTCCTTCAGTGTTTTTTTTCGCTAGTTTGATACATTTAGATTCACACACACACGAAAGGGTTGAAAGTAAGATGATATTGGTGATAAGTTGATTTCTTGATGGTGCATAAATTTGAATTCTTGCTCAATTGTTAGTTACTGATCTTTGAGGTCTGGTATTTATAATCTATATTGATTGATTGCTCGGTCGTAATACATCATGCATCTGCATTCATTTAGATAGGTTTGTTTATTTTTGTTTTTCTTGTGTTTTTGCTTGAGGACAAGCAAAGATTTAAGTTTGGGGGTATTTGATGAGTGGGTTTTATACTTACGAATTAAGTACGTTTGACTTGACAATTTGTTAGTTCTTAAGTATTTTAAGTTAGTATTAGATATTTATTGTGTTTTTATGTTATTTTGTAGGAATGAGCAAGGAAACGCAATTCGAACATCTTTTGCAGTACAACATGCGAGCAAGTGCGAGAAGGGAAGATTACAGGGCTTTTAACATTAAAATAGATGCATGTTCTTGATTTGGAACTTGGATTTTATTGTAGATTTACTTCTTAGCTTTCCGGAACATCTTGAATCACCTCAATCGGAGTTCGGATGCGAGAGTTATGACATTTTTATCAACAGAGATCAAGGTTTGGAGTTGTCATTTACATAACAGCCACTTCAAGCTCACTTTCAACCATGCTCCGGCCTGAATCTCTCAATTCTCAAAGAATGAAAGTTGTAGATCTCGTCGATATCTTCGATTTGGTAGGTGGCAGGCCTCGTAACTCCTCCCGTATCACAAGTTATGGCCATTTTACCAACAGACGTCGAAGCAGAAAATATTTTCTCGCCGGGGCGAGAATCGCAGGCTTAAATTTCTCGCCGGGGCGAGAATGAGCAGAAGTTTTCTCGCCGGGGCGAGAATTTCCTCGCCGGGGCGAGAATGCGCGGAAGGAAAAAAATATTGAAGTTCAGTTCTTTTGGAAAATTGATTTGGAATTGGATTCTTTCTATTGATTTGATTCAGAAACTATAAAGGAGACATAGAGAGATGGAAATAGAGAATATACATAGATACACACATACATGGTACATTCATAGTTGCATACATACACAAGGATTGAGATACAGAGCTGAATTGAGAGATTGGAGACTAGAGAAGCATCGCAAGGAATTCAGATTAGAGACTAGAAGATTGAAGAACTTCTACTGAGTGCTTCTTATCCTCTATCTTAGATTTGTAATTTAATTGTGATGACTTATTTGGGATTCATGTTTTCTATTTTCAGTATGAACTAAATTTGCAATTAAGGCTACAATTGAATCTTTTGTGTTTATGGATTAATTATCTATTTGATTCCAGTTATTACTTCATATTGAGTTGTCTATCATATTTTGTGTGTTTATTGAGTAATTGTCTGATCAACAATTAGCGGGATACTTTAGTTGAATTCGGGAGATGAAATCTAGGGTTAGATTTGAATGTGATAGCATGTATTCTTAATTATTTACATGGGATGAATAATTGGGGTTGTGAAGTGAATAGGGATATCTCTTTACTGCATGTAACTATTAGGAATTGGTGCTTAATGAATTTAATTCTTTAGTTTTGCATAGGAATATCGCAGAATTAATTGAGTTAGATAAATTTATTTGATCACTTGGAAAAGGGCTTATGAATAACTTTGAATTTCTGTTTAACAACTCTGTTGAAGTTAATAATTGGATGAATTGGATAATTAGTTTGTATTACATAATTGGGGATATTGTAGTCTTAAGCCTTTAAAAATTTGAATTTCAACCTTTGTGTTAGTTCTTATTCTTAGTTTTGATTTAAATAGTTTAATTATTATTCAAATTGTGATTGTTTAAATAAAATTGAATTGATATAGTACTAGTAGTTGGAAATTATTGAACAGAGATTCCCTGTGGGTTCGACACTCTATCTTATCACTTTATTACTTGTTAATCGTGTATACTTGCACGTAATTGTTGATTGTGAAATCTGACAACAATCAGCGATAGAGGAACTCACTTTTGCAACAGGATGCTAGCCGCACTTTTCAAGAACTACAATGTTTTGCATAAGATTTCTACATCTTATTATCCGCAAAACAATGGTCAGGCCGAAGTATCTAACCGTGAAGTGAAATCCATATTGGAGAAGGTCGTCAAGCCAAGCAGAAAAGATTGAAGTCTGCGGTTGGAAGATGCATTGTGGGCGTGTAGAACCGTATCCAAAACCCCTATTGGTATGTCTCCATATCGGCTGGTTTTTGGGAAGCTATGTCATCTACCCATGGAGTTAGAACATAGAGCATTTTGGGCGATCAAACAATGTAATATGCATTTGGATGAAGCGGGGATGCATAGGAAGTTCCAGCTACAAGAACTAAAAGAGATGAGGAATGAAGCATATGAGAGTTCTAGACTCTACAAGAATAAGACAAAGGCTTTCCACGACAAGCATATTTTAAGGAATAATTTCACTGTTGGACAACAAGTTCTCATATTCAATTCGAGGCTGAAGTTATTTCCAGGTAAGTTGCGCTCTCGTTAGGAAGGTCCATTTTTTATTACTAATGTGTTCTCTCATGGTGCTATAGATATACATAATCCAAAGACAGGAAAAGTATTCAAGGTCAATGGACATAGGATGAAACCATTCCGTGAAGGATTTTCGATGGAGAATGTAGAGATGGTAGATCTAGTGGATCCGATCTATGATTAATTGAGGAGAATCGTTGTCGGGCTAACGACAATAACCAAATACGCTTCATGGGACGCAACCAAAGACATCAGATTTGCTTTTCTATACCTTGTTATTTATTTATTTGCTTTATAGTTATTTATTTCGTCTTTTGCATGATTGTCTTACATTGGGGACAATGTAAGGTTTGAGTGTGGGGGAGAGGTTTAGGGTAGATTAGGTTAGTTTATTTATGCTTTAATAGGTTAATTGGAAATATTTGTCTTTTGTCTAAATTTTTGATCTATTTGGCCAAGTTTTTAAAGGTTTTTGGTTTTAAGAATGAGAATTGATGCCATTGATAGAATTTGTTTAATGCTGAATTAATTGATAAATGATGGTAACTCAGTTAGGACCCATAGTTGACTGACTTAGATTGAGTTGGTATTGCATGAGTACTTGAGTATGAGATACATGTTTACTTGACTGAGTTATTTGTGGAGCTGACTTTGTGCGCTGATTTCATGATTTAGAACTGTTTAACTGCTTATTTTGTTTGCAGGACCATGTGAAAAAAAATGGAAATTTGAAAAAGAATTGAAAAAAAAACTGAAATGTTTTTTCTCAAAAGGAAAACATGTGGTGGGTTGAGATGGAGCGTAAAACGCACTCACCCATAAACACATGCAACGAGATGGAGCGTAAAATGCACTCTTTGGTGAGAAGATAAGTGAGATGGAGTATAAAACGCATTCACTTAAGAAAAGAATGAGAAAGGTGAATAGAGCATAAAATGCATTCACCTGAGTGAAGAAAAAAATGAATAGCAGAAAAAAAAAACATGTTTTGGGTTTGAGTCAGTGTGCATGGTTATTGTTCCATATGAACTAAGTTGAGTATTTGTGTTAATCATAGGACATGCTTATGTGATTTCAATTTGATTTAGAGATGTTCCGTGGGAAATGATGAGGTTATTGTTATTAGTTGATTGATAATGTATTGGTCAAACTTCTGTTGATTGGTGTTAATGTTCATGGATGGTAATTGAATTTGAACTTTTGGGAGTTTGGTTGAATAGAATTCAAATGATTTCAGTATAACATTTATTTTAGTTTACACAAGGACGTGTAAAGACTAAGTGTGGGGGAATTTGATAAGTGTATGATATTCATTTATTTTCATTCCTATATATTTGGTTTATTGCATGTTTTATTGTGTATATGCACTTATTAGATTGTTTATTGATTTCAGGAGGATTCAGAGTCAAAAGTGGAGAAAGATGGAAAATCAAAGCTAAAACGAGAAAAAGACGAAAAATTCGAAAACTGGCATTCTCGCCCTGGCGAAGTTTTTGGCTTGATGTTTCTCGCCCCGGCGAGGAAGCCTGTGCCCATCTTCGCCCCAGCGCGCTAAAGCCACCTCGGCCCAAACCTCTCTAGAGTTTCTTGCCCCGGGGAGAAACCTAGTACAAAATCCTCGCCCCGACGAGAAAACTAAGGCATAATTACGCGCCCCGACGAGGTTGGTCGGCTTTGACCAGAGATGACCCGCGTTGACTTAGCGTTGACTTTCTGGAATTTTGAGGATTTCTACTCCGAATTGGATTTTTATTTCTAGGAGACTTAGGATAATACCTTAGGACTATAAATAGATATTATTAGTCAAATATTTGAGGATCATCTTGACAACTACAATTGTGACCCTAATTGGAGGAGATTGAAGGCATGTCAGGCTAAACTCTTACTTTCAGTTCTAAAGGATGTTGAACTTTGTTCATAATTAATGGTTTAATTATGTTTTATTTATTTATTCCTTATTGTATGAGATTTATTCAGATAATCTATTTTAATCGATTACAAGTTATTTAATCTTTTGATTTTATTTGGCCAATTGAATTAATTTGATTAATATCATCTGCTAGATTAAGATATAATATTAAGCAAACGATATTATATCCGATCATGGGTAGCAATTAATAGTACTTGATTGTGGACAAGTTTTTGAGTATTATTAAGATTATTAGAAGGCAAGTTAAATAATTCCTGATTGTGTAATTGTTGCTTGGAATAACCTAATTCTCTAATTCTTCATGCTGCCGTTATATTAAATCTAGATTGATAGTTCTAGGTTATATGATAGTTAGAATCTCTTGAGGCGATTGTCACATTGGATTTACACGTTAGGAGAATTTCGGATAATTAGCGATTGCGGTTATCTAGGATTATTAATCTCATTTAAGGATAAATATTGTTAAACTTGACTTTTCCATAATTGTGATAGGGAGATATTGAACTGAAGAACTGAAGCTTTCTATTCATTGATTACTCTTAATTACTTTTATTAGATTAGTTAATCAAACTCAAAACCCCCTCATCAATAAAAATATTAGAGTAGATAAAAGATTAATTCACTTCACTGTGGAATCAATCCTTGCTTGTCATTATACTAAGTTTTGTGCTAGTAGAGTGTTAATTTTGGAGTGTAAAACGACAGCTCCCAGCTAACTGCTCAATTAGGTGATCCTCAGATGGCAACTCCTCTGGCGAAGCATAATACTCCACCTCCTCCATCGCCTTAGCCATAAACTCATTCACCTCAGCTGGCCCCTCAGTTTCCATGGCCTCCTCAACATCATCCTCCTCATCCTTGCTGTACGACCTCATTACCAGGCCTACAACCGGCTCCTCATCAGAATCTAACTCGGACTCCCTCAGCAGTATTGGCGCAACTGGCTCAGTTGGCTCTATGAAGACAATATGCTTGTCCACAACCTCAACATCAACAGCCTGACTAGACTCACCAAACTCGGGCATCCTACAACCACAACAAAAGACAACACAAGCAACTAACACAGTCAGTACCATAATAAAATATATTCATTGCTGGAATGAAATAATATTTTATTATGCATGAACCCGGCTCGATGAATCTCCATAATCCATCTCCTAACATACTCTATACGAGTTTTCGTCTAAGGTTATAACCTAGGTTTCATATCCTAACGTTTATAGACTACATCTCTGATACCAACCTATGACACCCCCAAATTCGGGTACTCGTAGCTCGAATTCAGTGCTCACGATCTATAAACCTCTAAACAACATATAATAACTAGTTGTTGTCCGATTTATATAATGACAAATTACACGCAAGTATACGCGGTCAATAAGTAATAAAGAGTAAGTATAGTTGTCGATCCCATGAGGAATTATTACTAATATTCTCCAAGTACTAACCTTTTATCATTTCAATCTTATTTAAACTAATGATTTTTGCCTTTTTGTTGTTTGGTATTAACTAAGATAACAATAATCAAGGAAATACGGAAAGCTTTTAAGATAATTAAAATCTAATATTGACAAGTTTAAGATCACAATTTCCCCCAATACTTCATTTGAATCTATTAACTCTCCTTTAGATCATGTTATCCACATAGAATTGCTAACCGAGAAATTCACCATATTCATATGTCTCTTTCGAGGGTCCTATAAAAACCACCCGTATGCGGTACATAGGTATTTTCATCCTATGTTCTGTTATGTTATCCAAAATTGAATCAACAACTTCATATAGGGAGTCATTAAGCATGTAATCTCACAATGATTACGCATGGTACATAGGTATTTTCATCCTATGTTCTATTATGTTATTCAAAATTGAATCAACAAGTTCATACGTTGCCATACTCGGATCTAATCTTAGATTTCCTCTTTCAATTCCATCAAAGATATCAAATTAATTGCTAGTTATGCAATTAATGAATAAGCACAAAGTATGACAATCAAATGCATATGTGAGTAACCATAATCCAAAGGAAGAGAAAATCAATTCAAACTAGCAATTGGGTTCCATTGAAATCTTAGAGTAAAAGTCCTAGTTCATGGTAGCTAAACAAAACATCAAACACAAGGTGTTCATCATGAAATAGAAATACAAATTCAAAGGAAAGATAGAGATGATAAAACCCTTTTTGAAGATATTCATATATTGTTTGCTTGGTTATTGATGATCTCTAGCTTTTCCTCTTCCTTTAGCAATCCTTTCTTCAATTTGCTCCTTAGCTATTATTTGAAATTTCTTGTATTGCAGCACTATAGCTCTTCTTGGTGATGTTTATGGAAGCCTCCCACTCTCTAGAACTGATCTTTTGAAGTGTAAGATCCTTTAAAATGGAGGCTACATGTTATATTTATAGTGCCCCAAGTAAAACCTTAGTTTAACCCACAAAAATAGACCCAAAATAGCTGAATTCGCCCAAACCCGACCGACCGGCATGCCTCGTGCCCAATTTTATCCTTCTTGGGTGCGCCCCGTGCTGGGAATGCAGGTGGCCTGGTTACCCGGCTCGCCCCGCGCTAGATTCAAGCCAGACATTTTCTACACTGACCTCTGATGATAAAATGACCATAACTCTCTCAGACGAACTCGAAATTAAGCGATTCAAGAGGCTCCGGAAAGCTAAGAAGTAGCTCTACAACTTTCATTCTTTGAGTTCTGAGAGATAATGGCTGGATCAGGGTCCAAAATGAGCCCAAAGTGACTGATGTGTAAAATGCAAGCCGAAAATGCAAATGTAGCCACCCAAAACATTGATCCAAAGAGCTCTTGCTCCATTTCCTACACAACTAAGTAAAAACACATAAAAGTAATACAAAACACATAAAAGTAATATAAAACCGCATTATATAACAATAAGATAAAAATACATAAAAACCACACGAAATGACTTAGGATTTACAAATTATCAAGCTCAAAAGCACCTAATTTGTGTATATAAAACACACTCATCACTAGTAAGGAAATAATAAACATATGTTGTTCATTACAAAAGGGTAACTATATCCTAAGGTCTACAACCTTAAATAAAAATACATAATGAAGTTCAAACAATATCTGCTAGGGTTTGTGTTACATTAACTGATAACTAAATAAAACATTAAGCAGATAAATCAGCTAACAGAAATCTAAGACTTCATCTTCCCTTTGCCCTTATCTTTGTTCGAACACTCGGGCTTAGCTGCAATAGGTTCATGATATAGCAAGGGTGAGCAACTAATTTGCTCAGCAAGTTTAACATGAATAAGAAAAATATATCATGAATAAAAGGGAATAACTGTAATTGATTCAACAATAAGGGTAACTGAAACAAGATAATCAATGCTCAATGAATAATGAAAACTGATTGTTAAAATGCTGAATAGTCAAATACACCATGAACACACTTTAAGGAATCAACTGAAAGTAGTATGCACACAAGCCAATCATATTTGATATGATGTAGCATATACTTTGTAATCTTATTCATTTATTAATAAAAGAATTGATTTTCTTAAAAAGGCATTTTATATTATCTACATAGTGTTGTTATATTAAATGTGATAAACTCATAGTTTTGAGCAATGCTTTTAGAATCATGATGATGATCATGCTAATGAGATCTAAATTCTGGATAGCTCACAAACTAAAATCGTTTATAATCATTGGATTATTAAATTGGGGATTAGTGAATCCGGATAGATTAGTACACACGTTGCTTGCTCTTAAGAAGAGGATGATTGATCTCATAATCATTTGTGTGGAGACACTAAAGCAAGTATGTAGGTGCTTATTGGAGAATAAGTTCACTGAACGTGGCTCGCTAAGGAATACCTAATGGAGTTTTACTCGCCTGTTAATAGGAATTCCTATAGTGATAGTAGTACAAGTGATCCTTGGACTTGAGATCATCATAGTATCTTGTGTATGATGAGCTATACTTTGACATGTCCCTTAAGACCTTTAGGGTATATCAAACGGTATGATTGGGTATAATAAGTTGTGCATGGAGATAGGTGAATGATCAACAAAGAATCTACCACGTCTAGTAAAAGATGTGAATGTCCTATGTGATTCGATAAATGACAACTCAGTAGTCCTTGGCCAAGGCAGAATGAAATTAGAAAGGAGTTTCTAATTTGCATTATTTAGAGTTGTGCATTTGGGAATCGAAATACATATAATTAAATAAAATAAGACTTGACAGTAAATCCATGTCTTATATTTAATTAGGACATTGTATGGTAGAAGGATTGAATTGTACGGTAACTATTCACTGAAAGGTTCTTTTATGATTAATGTTGAAATCTATATTATTTGGAAAGTCGTTAATCGCTAAGGGGGCTTACCCTTATTGTAGAATAAATATTATTTATTTAAATGAATTAAATAGTTTAATTTATTTATTTAAATAAGATTAGAATTGTTCTAATTGATTTATTCACAACCGGTTTAATATGGAGAACCTAAAGGGTCACACCGCAAAAGAAAAATATTTATTTAAGAAGTAAATGGCATAATTGTAATAATAAGTTAAGTGTATTTAATTTAATCTATGGAGATAGAATAAATTAAATAGCTTAATATTTTTTATTTAATATTTCAGAAATATTAAATATAAATTAATAAGAGGAGTCTTATTATTATTATTACTATTACTATTATTTAATTTCTAATAGTGATTGTGAATTAATTAATAGAAGTACTCTCCCATAAATTCCTAATTGGATTAGGAGCATAATTAATTAAAGGAGTTTAATTATAATTGAAACCCTAATCTTAAATAGTTTAGGGAAGGGTTATTCCTACATCTATAAATAAGAGGAGTCTTATCATAGATTAGGGTTACACACTCTTGCATTAGATTGTGGAGAGTATTTACAATTTCTATAGAGATAGAAATTAGGGTTTTGCCAAATACCAAACTTCTTGAATACTTGTTCTTCCTTGGTGGATCACCTCTAGAGGCCAAACACTTGGGTGGCTAACGTTGATCAAAGGAAGGAATCACATCGTAGCATTCGAGGAGAACACGAAGGACTAGGAGTTGAACTTGTACCCGAAGAAGCTTTGTTCTACGAGGGTATAATTCTTATTCTCCTTCTCTTTCGTTTATATCGTTAATTGAGCACATTGATCGATCATGGTGATGGTTTGTATAAAGTTTTAAAATCCGTTTTATCGCGCTTCCGCCTTATTTGTGTAATTTGATTGCATGCTTGCGTAATATACAAACCTAACAGTGGTATCAGAGCCTAATCATGTGCTAATTATCGATCTTGATGATTCCATGTATGAATTGATATGCAAAACGTTCGAATTTTTGGGCAAGAAAATTTTTCTGATTCTGCGTCGCGGCGCGGCCGCGTTGCTTCTAGTTCATTCTGGAGCGCGGCCGTGCCCGAACCCAGAAAAACGTTTCTTGGGGTGCAGCGCGACCGCGCTGCTCCTAGTTCAATTTGGAGCGCGGCCGCGCCGGTGGGCAGACTTTGAATTTTTCTTTTGTTTTCTCAATTAACATAAATTGTTTATTTAATTGATATAAGTTTAAAATAAAGATGTTTATTTTATTTGAAATAGGATTTCAGATTGCTAAAATTAAAGGAGTTTAATTTGGATTTGGTTTTTAATTAAATTAAAACAGTTTATTTTGTTTCAAAACTAAATATTAGCAAAACTTTTGCCCATTAATTGATATCAATGTATATATGGAATGGTTTTATTATTCATGGGATGAATGTTATTTATTGATACATATTGTGATGAGGACATCCATAATCCAGAAACCCGTGACATAACCCGAGAAGACCCATTGCAATTGCCACTTGGACCCGTTACTAGAGCTCGAGCTAAAACCTTCAAAAACGGCCTTAACGGAATGATTCATGAACTATGGAACGAGGTTGGATCACGCATAGAGGTTACGGAGATGGAGTCCAAGCGTATGAAGCCCGTAAACATGTTGCGCATGGACGTGACGGACAAAACAACGAAAGAAAGCAGTTTGCTCGGAACAGGATGACCTCGCCCCGGCGAGAATCTCTAGGTCAATTTTCTCGCCCCGGCAAGGTTTTCCAAGCCAAAACTCTCGCCCCGGCGAGAAGCTCGCCCCGGCGAGAAGCTCGCCCCGGCGAGAAATCTGCAGTTCAAAACGCTCGCCCCGGCGAGAACCTCCTGGATGCAATTTGTTATTTTTTGACTTTCTTGATTTTCGAACCTTCTTTCATCCAAAACATGATATCAGTATTTAGGATCAATTACATGTGTTCTGATTGCTACATTTCAATATTTGTGTGCTTGTATTTCAAATAGTGTGTGCTTCTAGAAGCTTCTAGTTTGTTTCCAAAACTAGTATAAATAGGTGCTATTGTAAACTTGAATTCATTCAATTAATATTCAGATTATCATCATTATTGTGAGATTGTTCTTTTCTTGTGGTTCTTGAGAATTCCTAAGTATTCCTTAGTTTTCTTTAAGATTCATAATCGACTTATCATACAACCAATCATAGTTGTGTGTGGCGTCTCTACCGCATCAATCGTCGATTGTACCAAGATTACCGCTTCAACATAAGCGAGGGGTCGAGGTGTCGTTGGTGTCCATCCTACGCAAACTTCATTTGCAAGCAATTGTACCAAGATTACCGTCTACATATAGGCGAGGGGTTAAGGTGTTGCAAGCTATCTATCCTATCGACTTGTTAGAAACGATCCGGGCGACGACCACCTCACGCAAGCGTGTCGTGGAGTCTATCATTTGGTATCAAAGCTAAGTTTCTTATCAAGTTACTTATCTTTACTTCTATTGTTGAATAATAGTCAAAAAAAAAAAAACTGCAGAAAATATATAGCAGAAAATTTGTATTGTGAATTGTTACCATTGAGATTTTCATTTTGCAAAGAATCATATATGACGATTGGAAGTCTTGTGGAGAGTCGTACTTTCTATATTGTGTTCTTGATAAGTTATTATTGGATTGTAATTAGAGAATTGAGGTAATATTTGTGAGAATTCAAAAGAACCTATTAGAGAGAACTACGAGCGGAAAAAGGCAAGAGTAGTGAGATTATTAGAGGATAAAAGCCTAATTGTGTGATACACGAGCATTTCCTATTTGTGTGATATATTGTTTGAGTGAAACACGTAAGGGAGTGGTGAGGAACTATTTTTCTACTAATCCTTGTTTTGCAGGAAATATGTCTAACACAAGAGATAAGACAATTGAAAATGAACCTTCCACATCGAATTTTGACCCAAAACTCATGATGGAGGCTATGATGAAAGAATTTTCTAGACAATTAGGGATGGCTAGTGAGCAAGTGCATGATCGCATCGATCAATTGAGTGACACTCGAGGGGAACGAACTCAAATCCCTCCGGGTGGGCGCCCAAAAGGAAAGGCCCAACAAAAGGAAGCAAGGCTAGAGGAGACAAATTACTATGATGAGAGGTTTAGTGAGGAAGAGGATCGAGAAACTGACTTTATCCCTAGGAGACATTTTACAAAGGATAGAGGCGGCCGAAATCGAGAGGACAACAATCTTGATAGCATCAAAATGAAAATTCCCACATTCCAAGGCAGAAGTGATCCCGAGGCATATTTAGAATGGGAGAGAAAAATGGAGTGGATCTTTGACTGTCACAACTACTCGGATCTCAAGAAAGTTAGAATTGCAGCTACCGAATTTTCAGAATATGCAGTTACTTGGTGGGATCAATTGATGATCAGCCGGAGGAGGTGCAGAGAACGACCAATCGAGACTTGGGCAGAAATGAAAGCTGTAATGAAAAAGAGGTTTGTTCCAAGCCACTATTATCGAGATCTGTTTCGAAACTTACAAAATTTGAGACAGGGAAGCAAAAGTGTGGAGGACTACTTCAAGGAAATGGAAATGCTAATGTCTAGAGCTGACATCGACGAGGATAATGAGGCAACCACAGCCCGATTTTCAGCAGGTTTAAATTAGGATATTGCAGATTTGGTGGAACGTCAACATTATGTGGTATTGGAATACATGGTGCACATGGCTATCAAAATAGAGAAGCAACTTAAGAGGAGAGGTGGCCAACGAACAATTCCTACCACAGGTTCGTCATGGAAAGCCAATAATGTGAAGCGTGAGGAAAAACCAACTGTTTTCAAACCAAAGTCAAAAATCAAGCAAGGAACGACTACTCAAGTAGTGCAAGGTAAAACTAATACACCTTCTACTAGTCGTAATCGAGATATTGTGTGCTTTAAATGTCAAGGCAAGGGACATATTGCAAATCAATGCCCAAATCAAAGAACTATGTTATTGCTTGATAATGGGGATTTGGAGACCGAGGAAGAAGATAGTGACAATGACTCTATGCCACCATTGGAGGAAGATAGAGAGGTTGCTATGCATGGCAAAGTGTTGGTCACACGGAGAATGCTTAGTACACAGGCAAAAGAAGAAAGCAGCGAGCAAAGAGAGAATCTGTTTCATACTAGATGCATGGTAAATGGTAAGATTTGTTGTGTTGTAATTGATGGTGGGATCTGTACAAATGTAGCGAGCATCACAATGGTAGAGAAATTGGGACTTACAACATCCAAACACCCTCACCCATACCGATTGCAGTGGCTCAATGACAGCGGCGATATCAAAGTTACCAAGCAAGTATCCGTGCCGTTTACAATTGGGAAGTATGTTGATGAGATCCTTTGTGATGTAGTTCCTATGCAGGCAGGTCATTTACTACTTGGGAGACCTTGGCAGTTCGATCGGCGAGTAAAACACGACGGTTTTACTAATGAGTACTCTTTTGTTCACAATCAAAGAAAAGTTACTTTGTGTCCTATGTCACCAAAACAAGTGCATGAAGATCAAATACACTTACAGAGAGATCATGAAAAGAAAACAAAAGAGAGAGAAAAAAAGAAAGAAGAGAGAAAAACAAACATTTTTGCAAAAAGGAGTGATGTAAGGCGCGCTTTGGATTCTAAAAAGCCAATGATTATACTTCGGTATAAGGAGGCACTTTTAAATACTAACGCTAATAATCCTTCTTTGCCTAGTGTTGTTTCTGCTCTTTTACAGGATTATCAGGATGTATTTCCCGAGGAACTTTCACAGGGATTACCACCAATTCGGGGAATTGAGCATCAAATTGACTTTGTCCCAGGCCCGACCATTCCAAATCACCTAGCATACCGGAGCAATCCCGAGGAAACAAAGGAATTGCAAAGGCAAGTTGACGAGCTAATGGACAAGGGTTTTGTGAGGGAAAGCATGAGTCCATGTGCGGTTCCAGTTATTTTAGTACCTAAGAAAGATGGGAAGTGGCGTATGTGCATTGATTGTCGAGCGGTAAATAACATCACGGTAAAATATCGGCATCCCATCCCTAGGTTAGATGACATGTTAGATGAATTGCATGGATCTTGTGTGTTTTCTAAAATTGACTTAAAGAGTGGCTATCATCAGATTAGAATGCATGAAGGGGATGAATGGAAAACTGCTTTTAAAACAAAATATGGGTTATATGAGTGGTTAGTCTTACCTTTTGGTTTAACTAATGCTCCTAGCACGTTCATGAGACTAATGAACCATGTTTTGCGTTCCTTCATTGGAAAGTTTGTAGTTGTCTACTTTGATGATATCTTAATCTATAGCAAAGATTTAGTTGAGCATGCATTACACATAAAATCTGTCCTAGATGTGCTTCGAAAAGAAAAGTTGTATGCTAATATGGACAAATGCACATTTTGTACGGATCGAGTTGTGTTTCTTGGTTTTGTTGTTAGTACACAGGGAGTACAGGTTGACGAAGAAAAGGTACGTGCAATCCAAGAATGGCCAACTCCTACTAATGTCAGTCAAGTTCGTAGCTTTCATGGGCTCGCGAGTTTCTATAGACAGTTTGTAAGGAATTTCAGCGAAGTCACAGCACCACTCACCGAAGTAATCAAAAAGAGTGTAGGATTCAAGTTGGGTGATGCACAGGAAAAGGCGTTTAATTTGATTAAAGAAAAATTAACTAACGCTCCTTTACTTGTATTGCCAAATTTCACTAAAACCTTTGAAATTGAATGTGATGCTTCAGGTTTAGGCATTGGAGCTGTGTTGATGCAAGAAGGAAAACCCGTTGCATATTTCAGTGAAAAATTGAGTGGAGCAGCTTTAAACTATCCTACCTATGACAAGGAGTTATATGCCTTAGTTCGATCTTTGGAAACTTGGCAACATTACCTGTGGCCTAAGGAATTTGTGATTCACACGGATCATGAATCATTGAAATATTTGAAAGGCCAACACAAGTTGAACAAGAGACATGTACGATGGATGGAGTTCATCGAGACATTCCCGTATGTCATTCGGTATAAGCAAGGTAAGGAGAATGTCGTTGCCGACGCTCTCTCAAGAAGGTATGTGTTGTTAAATACTCTCGACACAAAATTACTTGATTTTGAACAAATCAAAGAATTGTATGTTAATGACCATGATTTCTGTGAAGAGTTTAAAATTTGTGAAAAGAATGTTGTAGGTAAGTACTTCAAGATGGATGGGTTCTTGTTTCGTGAGAATCGATTGTGTATACCTGCAAGTTCTTTACGTGAACTATTGGTTCGTGAATCACATGGAGGTGGTTTGATGGGACATTTTGGTGTTGATAAGACCTTATCTGTATTAAAAGAACATTTCTACTGGCCCCATATGAAACGAGATGTGGAACGAATTTGTGATAGGTGCATTACCTGTCGTCAAGCTAAATCTCGTGTTCAACCCCATGGGTTATACACACCATTGCCTATTTCGAGTGAACCTTGGATTGATTTGTCTATGGATTTTGTATTGGGATTACCTAGATCTAAGTATGGTCATGATTCTATATTTGTGGTCGTAGATTGATTTTCAAAAATGGCACACTTCATTCCATGTCATAAAACTGATGATGCATCCCATATTGCTGATTTATTCTTTAGAGATATTGTGCGTCTGCATGGCATGCCCCGAACAATTGTTTCGGATAGAGATGCTAAGTTCTTGAGCTACTTTTGGAAAACTTTGTGGTGTAAACTAGGAACTAAACTGTTGTTTTCAACTACTTGTCATCCACAAACTGACGGTCAAACGGAAGCAGTAAATAGGACTCTATCTGCATTATTGAGGGCTATCATTAATAAGAATATTAAGCTTTGGGAAGAATGTTTACCCCATGTTGAGTTTACTTATAATAGGTCTGTCCACTCGGCTACTAAATTCTCACCTTTTGAAATTGTGTATGGTTTTAATCCTTTAACACCATTGGATTTAGCACCTTTACCTATTTCTGAGTATACTAACATGGATGGCAAAAACAAGGCTGATTTTGTTAAGCAGATACATGAGAAGACGAGGCTTAACATTGAGAAGAAGACGGATCAATATACTCGACAGGTGTTGTCCTTTTTGTATATGAACAATTAACGCGCAAGTATACGCGGTCAACAAGTAATAAAGTGATAAGAGAGAGAGTTGTCGAACCCACAGGGAATTATCTCTAATGAACTTCCAAGTACCAACTTCATATCGTCTCGATCTTATTTAAACAATTTGATTGAAGAGATAGATAAAGGTTACATCTAAATTGCATAAATAAATAACATAAATAGATAAATAAGGGTCTAAGATTATAATTTCCCCCATACAAATATTTTGTCAAACACTTGGTGTGCAATGCTTTGTTCAAATCTCTTAACTCTCCTTTAGATCAATTAACCACATAGAATTACCAACCGAGAAATTCACCATATTCATAAGCCTCTCTCGATGGTCATATGAAAATCACCCATACACGGCACATAGGTATATGTATATCCCACATACTAGCAAGCAATTCAATTCTATGAATAATCAACAAGACACACGTCACTAAATCTTAGTCAATCACCCATCAAACAAATGAACTTTCGCATAGGGAGTCATTAAGTTTGTAATCTCATAATGGTTACACACGGCATTTAGGTATATATCTATCCTAAATACTAGCAAGTCACCTATTCTCAAAGATAATTAATAAGACACACGTCACAATAATCTTATTATCCACCCTCAAGAATCTTTAACTCTCGCATGATATCATAACTAGGTCTCAACCTATAATCCGTTCGTCAATTTCATATAGGTTCCCAAGGTAATTACGAGCCAAGCAATTAATCTATAAGCATAGGTTATGATAACCAATTCATATGAGCACCAATAATCAAAAGGAAGAGAAAATCCATTCAAATTAAGCAATGAGTTCAATTACAATCTTAAATTAAACACTAATTACATAGAGAAAAAGATAAAGAAAGATAAAGGATGGCTTCCCCATTGTTGTTGGATGAAACTCCATTGAAGCACCTCCATTGAAGCTCCTCCAAGCTTTAGAAGAACCATGGCCTAGGGCCATGGCCTCCCTCTCTTTGCTCCAAGCCTCCTCTACTCCTTAGTTGCTGATTTCTATCTTCTATTATGCCTATTTCGTGCCTTCAACAGCTGCTATAAGTCCCTGGATGCCCTAACCTAGCTTAGCACCTCCAAAATGACCAAAAAACCCAAAAACTCTGCTGCTGTCCGCGACGAGCTCGCCCCGGCGAGCTTTTTGGCCTGCGTTTTCTCGCCGCGGCGAGAGCTCGCCGCGGCGAGGAATTTGTGTAGGAAATTCCCGCCCCGACGAGCTCCAGTAAAATGACCATAACTTCTTCGTCCCAACTCGGATTAAGGCGATTAAATAGGCTATGGAAAGCTAAGAAGTAGCTCTACAACTTTCATAACTGGAGTTTGACGAGTAAATGGTCGGAGCAAGGTTCAAATTGAGCCCGAAGCAACTGCTGTGTAAAAGTCATGCAAAATTCGATGGTAAAATGACCATAACTCTCTCATACTAACTTCAAATTGGATGATTCAAGATGCTCTGGAAAGCTAAGACAAAGATCTACAACTTTCATTCTTTGAGTTTCGAGAGATTCGAATTGCATCATGAGGGAAATTGAGAAACAAGCAGATGAAATGCCAAAATCGCGCCGAAAACGCATTGATCCCTAGGGCCTTTATTTTAATACCTACAAAACAACGTAAGTATACATAAAAACACACAAATACATATAAAAGCAATACAAAACTATATTACACAACAATAAGATGAAAACACATAAAACCAAATGAAATAGCTAAAGACTTACAAATTATTAAGGTTAAAAGTACCCAATTTGTGTATATAAAACACACTCATCAACAGGCCAACAAGGGTCGACGTCAAGTAATCTTCGAACCCGGGGATTGGGTATGGCTACACATGCGCAAGGAAAGATTTCCTGCTCAAAGGCGTTCAAAATTACTGCCGAGAGGAGATGGACCATTTCAAGTGCTTGAACGCATTAACAACAATGCTTACAAATTAGACTTACCCGGTGAGTATACTGTTAGTGCAACTTTCAATGTTTCTGATCTAAGCCCGTTTGATGTAGGTGAAGATTTGAGGACAAATCCTTCTCAAGAGGAGAGGTATGATGAGGACATCCATAATCCAGAAACCCGTGACACAACCCGAGAAGACCCATTGCAATTGCCACTTGGACCCGTTACTAGAGCTCGAGCTAAAACCTTCAAAAACGGCCTTAACGGAATGATCCATGAACTATGGAACGAGGTTGGATCACGCATAGAGGTTACGGAGATGGAGTCCAAGCGTATGAAGCCCGTAAACATGTTGCGCATGGACGTGACGGACAAAACAACGAAAGAAAGCAGTTTGCTCGGAACAGGATGACCTCGCCCCGGCGAGAATCTCTAGGTCAATTTTCTCGCCCCGACGAGAGGCTCGCCCCGACATGGTTTTCCAAGCCAAAACTCTCGCCCCGGCGAGAAGCTCGCCCCGGCGAGAAATCTGCAGTTCAAAACGCTCGCCCCGGCGAGAACCTCCTGGATGCAATTTGTTATTTTTTGACTTTCTTGATTTTCGAACCTTCTTTCATCCAAAACATGATATCAGTATTTAGGATCAATTACATGTGTTCTGATTGCTACATTTCAATATTTGTGTGCTTGTATTTCAAATAGTGTGTGCTTCTAGAAGCTTCTAGTTTATTTCTAAAACTAGTATAAATAGGTGCTATTGTAAACTTGAATTCATTCAATTAATATTCAGATTATCATCATTATTGTGAGATTGTTCTTTTCTTGTGGTTCTTGAGAATTCCTAAGTATTCCTTAGTTTTCTTTATGATTCATAATCGACTTATCATACAACCAATCATAGTTGTGTGTGGCGTCTCTACCGCATCAATCGTCGATTGTACCAAGATTACCGCTTCAACATAAGCGAGGGGTCGAGGTGTCGTTGGTGTCCATCCTACGCAAACTTCATTTGCAAGCAATTGTATCAAGATTACCGTCTACATATAGGCGAGGGGTTAAGGTGTTGCAAGCTATCCATCCTATCGACTTGTTAGAAACGATCCGGGCGACGACCACCTCACGCAAGCGTGCCGTGGAGTCTATCATATAGAGATATGTATGATAATAAATAGGGATTGATTATGAACTATTGACCAATGTGTGATTGGATTTATTTTAGTGGATGCTTGAATTTATGGGTTTTTATAAATGGGGTCTGCGTACCTCGTCTTCTCTAATTTTTTTTAATGTAAATTCTATCTCCCTCCTATGTACTTCCCCTTGACTGCTGATCAAGGTTTCTATTTATTATAAATAGTTTATGTAATAGGAATAGTTAGAATTAATTTTGAAGAATTGGAGACAAAGGAGCAAGGAGCGCTTGAAGACCCGTTTGTATTGGAGCCCGAGTTTAAATGTAATAGTTATATTTAAATTTTATTCTTGCACCCTAGGTTTGACCTTTTGGTTCACTTGGTGGCTCTAGTGAACCAAACTAGAATAAAAGTCCATAATCAATCCGGGTAGAATATAGTATTCTATATGTGCATGCTTACTATATATATCTTTATATATTATCCAACATGCTTCGCATGTAAAATAATATGACGCGTATTATATATATATATGTGCATGCGCGCTAAACAAGATGAGACTAATAATTACAAACCCCTCAAAGGAATTATATTAAGTCCTAAACGTTCATAGATATTTGGAATATCGAACGTCGCCTTCTAGCATGGTAAAGCGATAGAGTATTACATATTTAATATGAGTTTTTTGTTGTGTCACACAAGGCAAATATTAAATATTTAAGATGTTGCTTTATCACATTTGATGCTTATAAATAGACTAAATGATGTTGTTTTGTTGTGTCACACAAGGACAATGTTTTTCTTTCGAATATATGGAAGTGCTAGGTTGGACTTAACTTGGATAATTTTGATTCAGATGTGTCACACTTGATCAAAATAATCTAAGAGGCAAAATACAAGGAATTACATAGTGATGTAATTGACAATAGTTGTCTACCTATTTATTTATATATAGTTTGTTGTGTCACACAAGGCTATATACATTTGAAATATGATCCTTATTCTCACTAGTAAATCTTTAATTAGATTTGCCGAACTATATAATGAGGGTAATATAGTTTGATGAAAAAGTGAGAGATACCAATTTAAAATAAAGACCTAATTTACTTTGGTAATTAATTAAATGAATGTATGCTAAAATGTTGTTTATTTCACATGCAGAATTTAAAAAATGTCAAACTCACTATCACTGCGTAGCATACTTGATGCTAACAAACTGACCGGACCGAATTACATGGACTGGTTAAGGAATCTAAGAATTGTTCTCACTGCTGAAAAGATTTCTTATGTCCTAAATTTGCCAGTCCCTGCAAATGTTGCAGAAACAGCCTCTGAGAAAGAGATTGCTACTTTCAGAAAGTGGCAAGATGATGCAACCTTGGCTCAATGCATCATGCTCGCATCCCTGAGTAACGAGCTTCAGCGTCAGCATGAAACTATAGATGCTCCTACTATATTGCTGCACCTCAAAGAGTTGTATGGTGAGCAAAGTAGGACTGCTAGATATCAGATATCTAAGGAGCTCTTTCGATCTCGTATGACCGAGGGCACTGCTGTTGAGACTCATGTCCTAAAGATGATCAATTTGATTGAACAACTTGGACAGCTTAGGTTCGTGATGGATGGGGAGTTAAGCCAAGATTTGATCTTGCAGTCACTCCCGGACACCTTCTCACAATTTGTTGTGAATTTTCACACGAATAAGTTGGACGTCAGCTAGCCTGAGTTATTTAACATGTTGAAAACTGCTGAAGGTCACTTCTCATCCAATAAGAACCAAGTCTTACTAGTGGATGATTTTTCCAAGAAAAGGAAGAGGCCCAAGGTATCTTCTGAAAAGAAGAAAAACAAGAAGGCTAAGGGCAAGGCGAAGAGAAAGGATAATAAGAAACCGGATCCAGATAGCAAAGGAATTTGCTACCATTGCAATAAGCCAGGACACTGGAAGAGGAACTGCAAGGAGTATCTTGCGGGCCAAAAGAAGCTTGGAGAAGCTTCAACTTCCGATCTAGGTTTGTTCATGATTGAAATTAATTTTTCTGAAAGTCAAAATTCTACTTGGGTATTGGATACCGGCTGTAGTTCTCACATATGTAATAATATGCAGGGACTAAGCAGAAGTAGAAAGCTGAACAAGGATGAAGTCGTCCTACGAGTGAGAAATGGAGCAAAGGTTGTTGCATTGGCTGTAGGGACTTATTGTTTAGCACTGCCTTCGGGCAAGTTCATTAGTTTAAATAATTGTTATTATGTTTCGACAATCATTAGAAACATTATTTCAATTTCTGTATTGGATATGGATGGTTTTGATATTATAATAAAGAACAATAGTTGTTCTATTTATAATAAAAATGTTTTATATGGTGTTGGGAACCTACTGAATGGACTTTACATACTTGACTTGCATGAAAATATACTTCAAATTGAACAAACTAAGAAAAGGAAAAGAGATGATGTTAATTATACCTTTATGTGGCACTGTAGACTCGGTCATATCAATGAAACAAGATTATCCAAGTTGCATAAAGATGGACTTTTAGAGCTATCTGATTACGAATCATATCCAACTTGTGAATCTTGTCTCATGGGTAAGATGACTAAATCTCCCTTTAGTGGAAAAGGAGAAAGAGTTATAGAGTTGTTGATGAGGACATCCTTAGTTCACAAGTCATTGACAAAACACAAGTGGATCCATTGCATATGCCACTTGGACCCATTATGAGGACACGAGCTAAACGCTTCAAAGAAGGACTTAACGGGATGATTCATAAATTATGGACCGAGGTTGGACCGAGCATAGAGGTTATAGAGACGGGTTACAAGCACGCGAAGTTCATAAACACATTGGAAGCAAGCATACCCGAACCGACACAAAAGAATCAGCATTTCCGCACTTTTGGACTAGTTTGACATCAGTTCGTATTTTGGCCATAACTTGAGTTTCCAAACTCCAAATGAGGTGATTCAAAAGCCTAAATTCATTAGAAACTCCAGGGCTACAATTTTCATTCTTGGCCCAAGTCCAAATTCGAAATTTATCAGGTGTGAAAATAGCTTGCAATGTGCTGATCAGTTTATAGTTGTCTGATTTGGACTTTTAACACATCACATGTTTTGGATTGTTAAATTCTTTGGGTGGCTGATGCATGTGATGTGATTAGTTGTTAGATCTTGACTTATGGTGATGGGTTAGCACACCATGAGTTCCTATAAATACCAAGTGATGCTAGGCTTGTAGAACCAACTTCATACCAATTTTCAGCATTATCAATATTATTGTGAGTTTGTTTCTCTACTTGTGGTTCTTTGAGAATTCCTAAGTGTTCCTTAGTTCTTTTTTGAGATTCATAATTGACTTATCATACAACCAATCATAGTTGTGTGTGGCGTCTTCTACCGCATCAATCGTCGATTGTACCGAGGTTACCAATTCAATATAAGCGAGGGGTCGAGGTGTCGTTGGTGTTCACCCTACGCAGATTTCCTAAGCAAGTAATTGTACCAAGATTACCGTCTATATATAAGCGAAGGGTTAATGTGTTGCAAGCTATCCATCCTATCAACTTGTTGGAAACGATCCGAGCGACGACCACCTCACGCAAGCGTGCCGTGGAGTCTATCATTTGGTATCAAAGCTAAGTTCCTATCAAGTTACTTATCTTTACTTTTATTGTTGGATTTTAGTCCAAAAAAAAAAAAAAAAAAACTGCAGAAAATTATTATTGTTGATTGCTATTATTGGGATTTCATTTACAAAGAATCATATTTGACGATTGTGAAGTCTTGTTGGTATTCCGAGAGTCATACCTTCTATATTGTATTCTTGATAAGTTCTTATTGGATTGAAATTGGAAAATTGAGGTAACATTTGTGTGAATTCCAAAAGAACCTATTAGAGAGAACTACGAGCGGAAAAAGGCAAGAGTAGTGAGATTACTAGAGGGTAAAAGCCATTTGTGTGATACACGAGCGTTTCATATTTGTGTGATATATTGTTTGAGTGAAACACGCAAGGAAGTGGTGAGGAATTTGCTTTCTACTAATCTTTGTTTTGCAGGAAATATGTCTAACACAAGAGATAAGACAATTGAAAATGAACCTTCTACATCGAATTTTGACCCAAAACTCATGATGGAGGATATGATGAAAGAATTTTCTAGACAATTGGGGATGGCTATTGAACAAGTGCATGATCGCATCGATCAATTGAGTGTCACTCGAGGGGAATAAACTCAAATCCCTCCGGGTGGGCGCCCAAAAGGAAAGACCCAACAAAAGGAAGCAAGGCTAGCGGAGACAAATTACTATGATGAAAGGTTTAGCGAGGAAGAGGATCGGGAAATTGACCTTATCCCTAGGAGACATTTTGCAAAGGATAGAGGCGGCCGAAATCGAGAGGACAACAATCTCGATAGCATCAAAATGAAAATTCCCACATTCCAAGGTAGGAGTTACCCCGAGGCATATTTAGAGTGGGAGAAGAAAATGGAGTGGATCTTTGACTGTCACAACTACTCGAAACTCAAGAAAGTTAGGATTGCAGCTACCGAATTTTCAAAGTATGCAGTTACTTGGTGGGATCAATTGATGACCAGCCGAAGGAGGTGCAGAGAACGTCCAATAGAGACTTGGGCAGAAATGAAAGTTGTAATGAAAAAGAGGTTTATCCCAAGCCACTAGTATCGAGATCTGTTTCGAAACTTACAAAATTTGAGACAGGGAAACAAGAGTGTGGAGGACTACTTCAAAGAAATGGAAATGCTAATGTCTAGAGCTGACATCGACGAGGATAATGAGGCAACCATGGCCCGATTTTCAGCAGGTTTAAATTGGGATATTGCAGATTTGGTGGAGCGCCAACATTATGTGGTATTGGAAGACATGGTGCACATGGCTATCAAAATAGAGAAGCAACTTAAGAGGAGAGGTGGCCAGCGAATAAACACTACCACAGGTTCATCATGGAAATCCAATAATGTGAAGCGTGAGGAAAAGCCAACTGTTTTCAAACCAAAGCCAGAAATCAAGCAGGGAGCGGCTAATCAAGTGGTGCAAGGTAAAACTAATACACCTTCTACTAGTCGTAATCGAGATATTGTATGCTTTAAATGTCAAGGCAGGGGACATATTGCAAATCAATGCCCAAATCAAAGAACTATGTTATTGCTTGATAATGGGGATTTGGAGACCGAGGAAGAAGATAGTGACAATGACTCTATGCCACCGTTGGAGGAAGATAGAGATGTTGCTATGCATGGTGAAGTGTTAGTTACACGAAGAATGCTTAGTACACAGGTAAAGGAAGAAAGCAGCGAGCAAAGAGATAATCTATTTCATAGTAGATGCATGGTAAATGGTAAGATCTGTTGTGTTGTAATTGATGGTGGGAGCTGTACAAATGTGGCAAGCATCACAATGGTGGAGAAATTGGGACTTACAACATCCAAACATCCTCACCCATACCGATTGCAGTGGCTAAATGACAGCGGCGACATCAAAGTTACCAAGCAAGTATCAGTACCATTTACAATTGGGAAGTATGTTGATGAGATCCTTTGTGATGTAGTTCCTATGCAGGCAGGTCATTTACTACTTGGGAGACCTTGGCAGTTCGATCGGCGAGTAAAACACGACGGTTTTACTAATGAGTACTCTTTTGTTCACAATCAAAGAAAAGTTACCTTGTGTCCTATGTCGCCAAAACAGGTGCATGAGGATCAAATACACTTATAGAGAGATCATGAAAAGAAAACAAAAGAGAGAGAAAAAAAGAAAGGAGAAGAGAGAAAAGCAAATATTTTTGCAAAAAGGAGTGATGTAAGGCGAGCTTTGGATTCTAAAAAGCCAATGATTGTACTTCGGTATAGGGAGGCACTTTTGAATACTAACACTAATAAAACTTCATTGCCGAGTGTTATTTCTACTCTTTTGCAGGATTATCAGGATGTATTTCCCGAGGAGCTTCCCCAAGGATTACCACCAATTCGGGGAATTGAACATTAAATTTACTTTGTCCCCGGCGCGGCCATTCCAAATCGCCCGGCATACCGAAGCAATCCTGAGGAAACGAAGGAATTGCAAAGGCAAGTTGACGAGCTAATGGACAAGGGGTTCGTGAGAGAAAGCATGAGTCCATGTGCGGTTCCAGTTATTTTAGTACCTAAGAAAGATGGGAAGTGGCGCATGTGCATTGATTGTCGAGCGGTAAATAACATCACGGTAAAGTATCGGCATCCCATTCCTAGGTTAGATGATATGTTAGATGAATTGCATGGATCTTGTGTGTTTTCTAAAATAGATTTAAAGAGTGGATATCATCAAATTAGAATGCATGAGGGAGACGAATGGAAAACTGCTTTTAAAACAAAATATGGATTATACGAGTGGTTAGTCTTACCCTTTGGTTTAACTAATGCTCCTAGCACATTCATGAGATTAATGAACCATGTTTTGCGATCCTTCATTGGAAAATTTGTAGTTATCTACTTTGATGATATCTTGATCTACAGTAAAGATTTAGGAGAGCATGCATTGCATATAAAATCTGTCCTAGAAGTGCTTCGGAAAGAAAAATTGTATGCTAATATGGACAAATGCACATTTTGTACGGATCAAGTTGTGTTCCTTGGCTTTGTTGTTAGTGCACAGGGAGTATAGGTTGACGAAGAAAAGGTACGTGCAATCCAAGAATGGCCAACTCCTACGAATGTCAGTCAAGTTCGTAGCTTCCATGGGCTCGCAAGTTTCTATAGACGGTTTGTAAGGAACTTCAGCGAAGTCACAGCACCACTCACCGAAGTAATCAAAAAGAGTGTAGGATTCAAGTGGGGTGATGCACAGAAAAAAGCGTTTAATTTGATTAAAGAAAAATTAACTAACGCTCATTTACTTGTATTGCCTAATTTCACTAAGACCTTTGAAATTGAATGTGATGCTTCAGGATTAGGCATTGGAGCTGTGTTAATGCAAGAAGGAAAAGCCAGTGGCATATTTCAGTGAAAAATTGAGTGGATCAGCTTTGAACTATCCTACCTATGACAAGGAGTTATATGCTTTGGTTCGATCATTGGAAACTTGGCAACATTACCTGTGGCCTAAGGAATTTGTGATTCACACGGATCATGAATCATTGAAATATTTGAAAGGCCAACACAAGTTGAACAAGAGACATGCGCGATGGATGGAGTTCATCAAGACATTTCCATACGTCATTCGCTATAAGCAAGGTAAGGAAAATGTCGTGGCCGATGCTCTTTCGCGAAGGTATGTGTTGTTAAATACTCTTGACACAAAATTACTTGGTTTTGAACAAATCAAAGAATTATATGATAATGACCATGATTTTTGTGAAGAGTTTAAAAATTGTGAAAAGAATGTTGTAGGTAAATACTTCAAGATGGATGGATTCTTGTTTCGTGAGAATCGATTATGTATACCTGCATGTTCTTTGCGTGAGTTATTGGTTCGAGAGTCACATGGGGGTGATTTGATGGGACATTTTGGCGTTGATAAGACCTTATCTGTGATAAAAGAACATTTCTATTGGCCCCATATGAAACGAGATGTAGAAAGAATTTGTGATAGATGCATTACATGCCGTCAAGCTAAATCTCGTGTTCAACCCCATGGGTTATACACACCATTGCCTATTTCGAGTGAACCTTGGATTGATTTGTCTATGGACTTTGTATTGGGTTTACCTAGATCTAAGCATGGTCATGATTCTATATTTGTGGTCGTGGATAGATTTTCAAAAATGGCACATTTTATCCCATGCCACAAAGCTGATGATGCATCCCATGTTGCTGATTTATTCTTTAGAGACATTGTTACGTTTGCATGGCATGCCCCGAACAATTGTTTCGGATAGAGATGCTAAGTTCTTAAGCTATTTTTGGAAAACTTTGTGGTGTAAACTAGGAACTAAACTGCTGTTTTCAACTACTTGTCATCCACAAACTGACGGCCAAACGGAAGTAGTTAATAGAACTCTATCTGCTTTATTGAGGGCTATCATTAAAAAGAATATTAAGCTTTGGGAAGAGTGTCTACCACATGTTGAGTTTGCTTATAATAGGTCTGTTCACTCTGCTACTAAATTCTCACCTTTTGAAATTGTGTATGGCTTTAATCCTTTAACACCCTTGGATTTGTCACTATTACCTGTTTCCGAGTATACTAACATGGATGGCAAAAACAAAGCTGATTTTGTTAAGCAGATACATGAGAAGACAAGACTCAACATTGAGAAGAGGACGGATCAATATGCCAAACAGGCCAACAAGGGTCGGCGTCAAGTAATCTGCGAACCTGGGGATTGGGTATGGCTACACATGCGTAAGGAAAGATTTCCTGCTCAAAGGCGTTTGAAATTACTTCCAAGAGGAGATGGACCATTTCAAGTGCTTGAACGCATTAACAACAATGCTTACAAATTGGACTTACCCGGTGAGTATAATGTTAGTGCAACTTTCAATGTTTCTGATCTAAGCCCGTTTGACGTAGGTGAAGATTTGAGGACAAATCCTTTTCAAGAGGAGAGGTATAATGAGGACATCCTTAGTTCACAAGCCCTTGACAAAACACAAGTGGATCCATTGCATATGCCACTTCGACCCATTACGAGGACACGAGCTAAACGCTTCAAAGAAGGACTTAACGGGATAATTCATAAATTATGGACCGAGGTTGGATCGAGCATAGAGGTTATAGAGATGGGTTACAAGCACGCGAAGTTCATAAACACATTGGAAGCAAGCATACCCGAACCGACACAAAAGAATCAGCATTTCCGCACTTTTGGACTAGTTTGACATCAGTTCGTATTTTGGCCATAACTTGAGTTTCCAAATTCCAAATGAGGTGATTCAAAAGCCTAAATTCATTAGAAACTCCAGGGCTACAATTTTCATTCTTGGCCCAAGTCCAAATTCGAAATTTATCAGGTGTGAAAATAGCTTGCAATGTGCTGATCAGTTTATAGTTGTCTGATTTGGACTTTTAACACATCACATGTTTTGGATTGTTAAATTCTTTGGGTGGCTGATGCATGTGATGTGATTTGTTGTTAGATCTTGACTTATGGTGATGGGTTAGCACACCATGAGTTCCTATAAATACCAAGTGATGCTAGGCTTGTAGAACCAACTTCATACCAATTTTCAGCATTATCAATATTATTGTGAGTTTGTTTCTCTACTTGTGGTTCTTTGAGAATTCCTAAGTGTTCCTTAGTTCTTCTTTGAGATTCATAATTGACTTATCATACAACCAATCATAGTTGTGTGTGGCGTCTTCTACCGCATCAATCGTCGATTGTACCGAGGTTACCGCTTCAATATAAGCGAGGGGTCGAGGTGCCGTTGGTGTTCACCCTACGCAGATTTCCTAAGCAAGCAATTGTACCAAGATTACCGTCTATATATAGGCGAGGGGTTAAGGTGTTGCAAGTTATCCATCCTATCAACTTGTTGGAAACGATCCGGGCGACGACCACCTCACGCAAGCGTGCTGTGGAGTCTAGCGTTGGTACACACAGACGTATGTGGACCTATGATAACTAATGCACGGGGAGGGTATTCATATTTTATTAATTTCACTGATGATCATTCTAGATTTGGATATGTGTATTTAATGAAATACAAATCTGAATCGTTTGAAAAGTTAAAAGAATTCAGAAGTGAAGTAGAGAAACAAACTGGTAAAAGTATTAAAATTCTTCGATCGGATCGAGGAGGGGATTACTTAACCAATGCGTTTCTCAATTGTCTCAAAGAAAATGGTATAATCTCACAATGGACTCCACCAGGGATGCTACAGTTGAATGGTGTATCTGAAAGGAGAAATCGAACATTGTTGGACATGGTTCGTTCCATGATGAGTTTTACCGACCTTTCAATATCCTTCTGGGGCTATGCTCTAGAAACGGCTGCATACCTACTTAACAAGGTACCTAGCAAATCCGTCCCAAAGACCCCATATGAGATATGGACAGGGAGGAAACCAAATCTTAAGTATGTTAAGACTTGGGGTTGTCCAGCTTATGTCAAAAGGTTTGAGCATGATAAGCTAAAGACTAGATCCGACAAGTGTAGATTTGTGGGATACCCTAAAGAAATTGTAGGGTATTATTTCTATCATCCCAATGATCAAAAGGTGTTTGTTGCGAAACACGCTGTCTTCTTGGAAAAGGAGTTTATCCTTGAAGGGGTCAGTGGGAGTAAGATATATCTTGAAGAAGTTCAAGAACCACAAAATACTACGGATTAAAGTTAGGTACCTGACCAAGTAGAAGAACCTAATGTACCACTACCTATTCGTAAATCTGGAAGAGTACCGAAGATACCTGAGAGGTATGGATTCATTATAGATGATGATGATGAGGTACGCATCATAGATGATGATGATCCAGTGACTTACGAAGAGGCTATGAGTAGTGAAGACTTAGAGAAATGGCTAGAAGCCATGAAATCCGAGATAGACTCCATGTATGAAAACCAAGTTTGGACTTTGGTTTCACCACCTGAGGGCATTAACCCTATTGGGTGTAAATGGGTCTTTAAGAAAAAGACTGGAGCGGATGGCAAGGTAGAGACCTATAAGGCCCGACTGGTTGCAAAAGGTTTCAAACAAAGATAAGGAGTTGACTATGATGAAACCTTCTCACCAGTAGCTATGCTCAAGTCCATTCGGATTTTACTTGCAATTGCAGCTTATTATGACTACGAGATCTGGCAAATGGACGTGAAAACGGCCTTCCTCAATGGAGAGCTTGAGGAGAATGTATATATGATACAGCCAGGGGTTTTTGTTTCAACGGTTGGAACAAACCAGGTCTGTAAGCTACAACGATCCATTTATGGGTTGAAGCAAGCTTCTCGAAGATGGAACATCCGTTTTGATGAGATAATCAAAAGGTTTAATTTTATCAAAAATGAGGATGAACCTTGTGTGTACAAGAAGGTTAGTGGGAGCGATGTATCATTCCTTGTATTGTATGTTGATGACATATTACTGATAGGAAATGATGTTCATATGCTACAGTCGATCAAAATTTGGTCATCTAAACACTTCTCCATGAAGGACTTGGGTGAGGCATCCTATATTTTGGGGATAAAGTTCTATAGAGATAGATCTAAAAGGATACTGGGCTTGAACCAAGGAAAGTACATTGACTCGATGCTAAAGAAGTTTAGCATGGAAGATTCCAAGAGAGGTCTCATGCCGATGAGCCATGGAATACATCTCTCCAAGAAACAGGCCCCAAAGACACCTGAAGAGAGAAACCGTATGAGTAAGATTCCTTATGCTTCCGCAATATGATCTATCATGTACGATATGATATGTACTAGACCAGATGTCGCTCATGCACTTAGTGTAACAAGCAGATATCAGTCGAATCCGGGAGAAGAGCACTGGAAGGCAGTGAAAAACATCCTAAAGTACTTGAGAAGAACTAAGGGTGTATTTCTTGTCTACTGTGGGTCTGAATTGAAACTAGAGGGCTATACAGACTCAAGTTTTCAAACGGATCAAGATGACAGTAAATCCGTTTCAGGGTACGTGTTTACCTTAAACGGTGGCGCAGTGAGTTGGAAAAGTTCTAAGCAGCAAACAGTTGCTGATTCAGTGACAGAGGCAGAGTACATAGCTGCAAGTGAAGCTGCAAAGGAAGCTGTTTGGATGAAGAAGTTCATAACTGAACTTGGAGTGGTTCCTAGCATTAGAGGAGTCGTACCTTTATTCTGTGACAACAACGGAGCTGTTGCGCAGGCTAAGGAACCCAGGTCTCATCAGAAATCCAAACACGTGTTGCGGCAGTTTCATTTGATTAGAGAGATCATTGAAAGAGGAGATGTCACCCTGGAGCGTGTGGACTCTCAAGACAACATTGCAGATCCATTTACTGAAGCTTTAACTCAACAGCAGTTTGATCGTCACTTAGAGAAGATGGGTATTAGATACCAAGGCGATTGGCTTTAGTGCAAGTGGGAGATTGAAAGTAGTATGCACACAAGCCAATCATATTTGATATGATGTAGCATATACTTTGTAATCTTATTCATTTATTAATAAAAGAATTGATTTTCTTAAAAAGGCATTTTATATTATCTACATAGTGTTGTTATATTAAATGTGATAAACACATAGTTTTGAGCAATGCTTTTAGAATCATGATGATAATCATGCTAATGAGATCTAAATTCTGGATAGCTCACAAACTAAAATCGGTCCTAATCGTTGGATTACTAAATTGGGGATTAGTGAATCCGGATAGATTAGTACATACGTTGCTTGCTCTTAAGAAGATGATGATTGATCTCATAATCATTTAGGTGGAGACATTAAAGCAAGTACGTAGGTGCTTATTGGAGAATAAGTTCACTGAACGTGGCTCGCTAAGGAATACCTAATAGAGTTTTACTCGCCTGTCAATAGGAATTCCTATAGTGATAGTAGTACAAGTGATCCTTGGACTTGAGATCATCATACTATCTTGTGTATGATGAGTTATACTTTGACATGTCCCTTAAGACCTTTAGGGTATATCAAAGGGTATGATTGGGTATAATAAGTTGTGCATGGAGATAGGTGAATGATCAACAAAAAATCTACCACGTCTAGTAAAAGATGTGAATGTCCTATGTGATTCGATAAATGACAACTCAGTAGTCCTTGGCCAAGGCAGAATGAAATTAGAAAGGAGTTTCTAATTTGCATTATTTAGAGTTGTGCATTTGGGAATCGAAATACATATAATTAAATAAAATAAGACTTGCCAGTAAATCCATGTCTTATATTTAATTGGGACATTGTATGGTAGAAGGATTAAATTGTACGGTAACTTTTCACTGAAAGGTTCTTTTATGATTAATGTTGAAATCTATATTATCTGGAAAGTCGTTGATCGCTAAGGGGGCTTACCCATATTGTAGAATAAATATTATTTATTTAAATGAATTAAATAGTTTAATTTATTTATTTAAATAAGATTAGAATTGTTCTAATTGATTTATTCACAACCGGTTTAATATGGAGAACCTAAAGGGTCACACCGCAAAAGAAAAATATTTATTTAAGAAGTAAATGGCATAATTGTAATAATAAGTTAAGTGTATTTAATTTAATCTATGGAGATAGAATAAATTAAATAGCTTAATATTTATTATTTAATATTTTAGAAATATTAAATATAAATTAATAAGAGGAGTCTTATTATTATTATTACTATTACTATTATTTAATTTCTAATAGGGATTGGGAATTAATTAATAGAAGTACTCTCCATAAATTCCTAATTGGATTAGGAGCATAATTAATTAAAGGAGTTTAATTATAATTGAAACCCTAATCCTAAATAGTTTAGGGAAGGGTTATTCCTACATCTATAAATAAGATGAGTCTTATCATAGATTAGGGTTACACACTCTTGCATTAGATTGTGGAGAGTACTTACAATTTCTATAGAGATAGAAATTAGGGTTTTGCCAAATACCCAACTTCTTGAATACTTGTTCTTCCTTGGTGGATCACCTCTAGAGGCCAAACACTTGGGTGGCTAACGTTGATCAAAGGAAGGAATCACACCGTAGCATTCGAGGAGAACACGAAGGACTAGGAGTTGAACTTGTACCCGTGGAAGCTTTGTTCTACGAGGGTATAATTCTTATTCTCTTTCTCTTTCGTTTATATCGTTAATTGAGCACATTGATCGATCATAGTGATGGTTTGTATAAAATTTTAAAATCCGTTTTATCGCGCTTCCGCCTTATTTGTGTAATTTGATTGCATGCTTACGTAATATACAAACCTAACATCGACCACTAGATTGACCCTTATTAGGTTACTATCTCCAGAGTTGTACTTGAGGGGATCAACCTCTTGTACACCATCTATATGCATAATATTCATTTTTGCATGTATCTTATATTAGATACTTAAGAAACTCCCCTATACGGGGTTGTTCATCTCAGTCTAAGAGTCCGCACTAACAACTGATTTGGATAGCTTTTAAATTCTTTAACATGCATATTTCTAGCCGAACAAATGACTTAGACTTTCCTTTGAACAGTTCATGAATGACAGAACTTTAAATAATGGCGCAGTTCGATAACAGAACCGAATTCAAGTGAACTATGTGCGAATGACAATAATATTGATGTGGAATAATTTTAAAGTAATTAAACCACTTAGCACATGCTTGAGAAATAGAACTCGAGCTTAAATTAGGAAATTTGTGTTAGGTTTGTATATAACGCAAGCATGAAATCAAATTACATAAATAGAGCGGAAGCGTGATAAAATTAGATTTTAAAATTTCCATACAAACCATCACCATGATCTTTCCTTGTGTTTAATTATCAATTAAACGAAAGAGATAGAGAATATGAATTATACCCTTGTAGAATTCTAGCTTCCTTGGGTACAAGTTTAACTCCAAAATCCTTCGTGTTCTCCTTGAATTCAACGGTGAGATTCCTTCCTTTGATCAACGTTAGTCACCCAAGTGTTTGGCCTCTAGAGGTGATCCACCAAGGAATAATACGCACTCAAGAAGATGGGTGTTGGCAAAATCCTAGTTTCTATCTCTATAGAAATTGCAAGTACTCTCCCAACTATTGAAAGTGTGTGTAACCCTAATCCATAACAAGACTCCTCTTATTTATAGATATAGGTACCCCTCCTAAACTATTTAGGATTAGGTTATTATTATAATTAAACTCCTTTAATTAATTAAACTCCTACTCCAATTAGAAATTTATGAGAGTACTTTTATTAATTAATTCCCAAACCCTTTTAAGAATTAAATAATAATAACAGTAATAATAATAAGACTCCTCTTATTAATTTATATTTAATATTTTCAAAATATTAAATAATAAATATTAAGCTATTTAATTTATTCTATCTCCATAGATTAAATTAAATATACTTAACTTATTATTACGATTATGTCATTTACTTCTTAAATAAATATTTTTCCTTTTGCGGTATGACCCTTTAGGTTCTCCATATTAAACCGGTTGTGAATAAATCAATTAGAACAATTTTAATCTTATTTAAATGAATAAATTAAATTATTTAATTTATTTAAACAAATAATATTTATTCTACAATAAGGGTAAGCCTCCTTAGCGATCAACGACTTTCCAGATAATATAGATTTCAACATTAATCACAGAAGAACCTTTTAGTGAATAGTTACTGTGACGCCCTCAAATCCGGGTTACCTTAACCTTGGGTCTGGTGCATCAATATATAACTCGTACATCATACTATCAATAACTCATTGTGGAATAATCAAAATATTTACATTGGTATAATATAAATATTATCGTCCCAAGTCTCAAACCTAGATTTCGTAACTTGTAAATTCTACACTTATAATCAAGGTTGAATAAATACCATGATACTTTACAATATCCCTTATGTGAACGCAAGGTTCAGATTCTGACTCAATCCCTGAATATACACAAAGTTATTCAACAACTATACATTCGTTATAAAAATATCATTTATACATCATCGTCATCCTTCTAGTTTACTGAGCAATTAAATTATATAATCGCATTATAACTATTATAATGGATAACCTTCACTTTTAACTCAAGGTTCACACAATCTAATTCACATACATTGCATATCGTTATTACGACTAAATAATTACAATAAAGAAATATTTAGCAACCATATTATTTCCATACATCTCTAATCCTTATCACCATGATATCAAGATAATTGCATTGCATCGTAAATCTGCAAAAGTTTTATTTTTGTAAGTATGAGCACGACGGCTCAACAAGAACTAACAGTTTTCACCTTTCATGCTTCACGTAACATACAAGTTTACATTTTATTTATGCATCATGATTCTCATACTATGCATCTTACATAAGCATCATAAATTGTATGCAATGCATCTACACATGCATCATACATCTCTTAATATGCAAGTTCCATTTGCATCATATATCTCATACTGCACATTTATAATATTTCAAGTTCCACATAGAACAACAGAAATCACATAGTTGCACAACGTGCACATTTTTAATCATGCTCACATATAATTCTCATAACAATAGAAGATTTATCAATCAACTTATGTACATCAATAAATTTAAACAAGTCAACAAGTTACTGAAAGAACTTGCCTTAAGCGTTTATTGCCACATTATGATGGCTCGTCCTTCAAATATCCTACACAATTTATTTAACAATAAAATACCAATTAGTCACTAAAAAGGCTTCATATATTGGTTCACATTATAATAATTCTTATTCCATATTGTTCGCGCATTATAAATAATAAACGCGATAAATACTAAAAACATCTCTCGACGTTGCGTCGTTTGAAAATGTTACGACCCTCATCATTATCTATCCTTATTGGTTTATAAAAACATCACTTTATATCTTATAATGTTCGTTTCATTTGAATCAAAACACTATTTAAGTTCATTAACTCTATACACGGCGTTTCGACGTTTATACGCCACACGCCTAATGCACCTCATTTTCATATGCCTAGCATGGTTATACATTGGGTTACATCACTTTATAATGTTTCATTCTTATTAGAAACATAATATTAAACAAGGTTATACACACTTGTTACGGCGTTACGACGTTTGCACGTCCATACGCTAAACCTGCCTATTCGAACGCCCAAGTGACACGCTATTGCGCCCGCTTAGCACGTCCATTAGAAATTGTCTAATACTCAATGGCTAATGTTAATCATCATTATAAATCATAATAATCATTTTTAAAAACTTAGAACATCATTTTACATTGTCGGGAGCATTACATGTGTTTACGCGTATGCCCGACACCCTCTGATTGCCTCTAATTACACAATAGTCCTACAAATGGCCAATTTGGGAATTGATCCCGACCTCAAATGTTAAAACTTATTAAACGAAAGTTGTAGGTCTACTCTTCCTCGTTCTGAATCATCTTGAATCATCCAATTTTGAGTTCGTATGAAAATGTTATGCCTATTTTACTAAAGGACGTCAAAACTGTCTAGCCAATTGCAGCCCCAGCGCGGCCGGCACTCAAATGGCCTTACCGTGAGTACTGTGCTCAACCTGCTGTATCCCAGGTGAGCATTTTCACCAGCTTCGCGACTTCGACCTCCTTTCATTCCGATCTACATATCTCCTTCCATACACGTTCAAATTAGTCCATTTCGGACTCTATGGACTCTTAATTCATGGGGCTACAACATATCAAAAATATAGAGCTACCTATTAACATTAACATGACCAAATCTTAGGCTAAAGTACTAAGTTCATACTCTATTTTGAGTGTTCTTGGTGTTCTTCACCAAAATCATCACCAAATCTTTGTTTTAACTCTTTTTTACTCCATTCCAACTGGGTTAACTTTGTAACCCATGGAAGTATAATATCATACCAACAAATAAATTAACCAAACACAAAATCAAAGCTACATGTCCTCTAAAATTCGTCCGAATGTTCATATTGTCCAAAAATATCCAAAAGTTCATGTTCTTCATCTTCTAAGCATAGTTTCTGATTTTTCTTTATTTTTGTTCCACTTTAATGTTATTAATGGTTTATATAGTCTCTTAACAACATTTACAAACCATCACAAGCAACAACATTAATAGAAATCGCCTCAAAAATCATCCGTGAGCTAAACATCTCTAAAAACCAAAAACTATGTAATCATAACCAAAATCGATGAAAATGAGTTTAGGAAGAAGATTTACCTCTGTATATTCTTTATAGATGATGGAAGAGATTTGTCAGACTAGCTTGAGGTCTTCTTCTTTTTCCTTGGGCTCACTCGAGCCTCTTCTTCTACTTCTCTCTCTTGTTTCTCTCTTCTTCTTCTTTGCTCCTACAGAAAATTTTCTCTCTCTCTATACTCAATATTTTGCAGCAACAAGGAAAGGAATGGGGAGCAAAGGCTGAGCAAGAGCTTTGGTGCCTGTGACAAACGAGAATTTTGTAACTTAATTTAAATATTTATTTATTGAATAAATATTTTTTGATGATTTGATTGTTGAATTAATTGATTAATTGATGAATTTGTGGTAGATTAATTTAATTATATGTGTTACATTAGTAAAATTGATGTGGAGAATTTTTATATTCAAAGTATGCATTTAAGTGAGTTTATTTGATTAAATACATTATTTAAATAAGTGTAATGTTATTTCTAATTAATTTAATAATTAATTAGAGATTTAATAATTTATCATATTTAATAAATAAGAATTTTATTTATGTGATTTAATGTAGAATTATTCTATTTTATTTAATTGATTTTAGTAAAATTATTTAGTTGATTAAAAGTGTGACATGAACTATATGATAAGTAATTTATTAAAATAAACTAGAATAGAGGATAAATGTGCTAAACAAACGAGACCTTATGGGGAGTTGGTGCCAGTTATTAACTGACACCATGTTCTGCTAGTTTATTTCAGGTATTATCATTATACGCATCAGTTTTCTTAAGCAAGCCTAAGTATACAAAGAGAAAAAGAGAGAGTTTGAGAAAATTGAAGAAGGAAATCCATTCATCTTTATTGCATAATCTAGTATCTTATCAAAGTTATTCCTTAAACTAAAGTCTTTGATTATGTTCTTCTTTAATTTCTCCATGAATGTATGTTTTGAGTTTCTGTGAATTAAATTGTATGGTTAAATTGTTAATAAAATTAATGTTAGAAGTTGTAAGCATGCATAAATGTGTTTTATATGAATTATATGTGATTTAGAGTAATTAAATCCATGAAATCATGTTTATAGTAGTGTTCTAGAATTTACAGAGTAGTTGTGTACGAACATGGTTTGAATGTAAGAAATTGACATTTGTTTTGCATATTAATCGGTTAAATTGATGACTAATTATATTTATGCATGTAAAAACGAAGAAAACAAGAGTTAAACGGATTGAATTGGTCAAGAAATGAATTTACAGTGATTGATTTTGTTAACTGTGTCAAAACTTGTTAATAAAGTATGAACAGTTAAATTTTTAGCCTTTAATTGGTTGTTTAGATTATCTGTGATGTCAAAATCACTGTGTATGTATTGGGTTTTGATTTCATAACATATATGATGAATAGGTAGTAACTAAATCGGTTAATTGTGAAAACTTTGGCCAAATTTGGCATTTTTCTGTGTTCTTCGCGAACTGCGGGAATTGAGTTTCAGGTCCACCGCCCCGGCGGTAGAAATGAACTACATTTCTCGTCCTGGCGGCAGGCTCGCCCCGGCGGTAGAAATGTATTACATTTCCCGCCCCGGCGAGGATTTTGTGAAGAAACCCACCGCCCCGGCGGTGGAACAAAAAAAAAGAGTAAAAAGAAGAGAGTAAAAATTTTCTTCTTTCTTTGTGGTCATGTTATGTTATCGTAGACATATCTAGAGCTTAGACTAATGTATGAAGTGAATGTTAAGGTACTGTGATGGGTGGTAAGCATATACCCATTGATTGTTCGGTGTCAACTGAGATATTAAAATGAAAAATTTGATGAGAATGAATCTAGAAGTGTTTATAATACTGTAACTAATTATTGTTACTGCTTTATAAACCGAATGTATAGGTTGATTAAAGAACGTGAGTCTTAAATTTATAGTCTACGCACAAGGAAAATATCTTATCCTTACTTTTACGTTTACGCAAGTTTTCTACCTTGATCTATTATTTCGTTGAAAGTAAGCTACTTAATACTACCGTGATTTCAATTACGCAAGTTCCTAAATTTCATTATCTTAGAATGCAAGCTTCATAATGCTATTACTTACCTGAGCAAGTTATTATTCCTATTCCATTCAATTTCATGAATTCAATGAGAAGTTCTAACTTCCTTTTTGTAATACTTCAGTTATACAGAATTTACCCAATCGTACTTTTGCGAGATTTAGTCTTTGATTCTCGAATATTTATTACATTTTATTGAACCTTGATTGACTAGCGAACCCTTATTGATTCGACTAGTCCATAGTTGATGGACGTTCTAAATTTTAGAAACGTTATTGAAGTAAATACACACCAAACTTCCTTTGGTGCGGACTCCGATGTCAAACTAAGACGAACAACCCTTATACAGGGGATTTTATTTACGCGTTAGCGTTAAGATGTTGTGCACATATATGGTACAAAGGGCTGATCTCCCTAAGTACGAGAAGTAAGGTCCATATAGTCTTACGACTGTTAAAGGTTTAAAGTAGAAATACTTTATAACTTGGGACATAATTCGTGGTCTTAAGACCCTCAGATGTTCTTTTGAATCTTGTCTTACATTCTTGACTCAAAAGCTAAATCTTAGATTATACAATATCCATTGATTATTTCGCATGTTGTTATTATTGTTGTTGTTGTACTTGTTGGGTAATCATTGCTCACCCTTGCACAATAACATTGCAGCTAAAGTTGAAAGAACTGATAAGCCATCCACTAAATAAGGGCAAAGGAAAAGCAAACAAGTGATGAAGACTTGTTATATTTGTTTAAATGATGTTTATGTAATAAACTTAAGTATGTTTTCTACATTGATGTTATGTTAAGATTAGATGACCTGGGATTTATTTATTAATGATGTTGTAACCCTTAAATGGGAGATTTCTATTTTAAATTAAGAATTTCCATTATGATTGAATGGGTAATTAGATGTGATGTGATGTATATGGATAGTGAACACCAAATCCTGAGGAAACGAAGTACCCAGATTTGGGGGTGTCACAGGTTGGTATCAGAGATGTAGGTTATGAACCTTAGGTGGGGAAACCTTAGGGTAGTAGCCTTTTAAGAGCTAGAAAATATAGTGGTGATAAACTCTCATCGAGTTATAAGGAATGAATTAAGGAAATTCATTAAAGATAATAAAAGACTTTATGTGCTATGTGCTTATGTGTTAATAACCTATGTGCTACGACTAGTGCCGAGTATTAATTAAAACTTAAACTTTGTTGTCAGGATGTCAAATATTGGAGGATTCAGTCAGCCTAGGGAGATTGAACCCCCGTGGCTGGAGAGGAGGAGCCCCGTGATATCCATGTTATCCGAGAGCAGTTGATACACAGAGAGCCATCTCCATTGATCACTGTTATGGGTCAGGAGTATGAGCCTGAGTCTGATCCAGAGGAGGATCTTGAGGAGGTAGAGGCTGAGGAGGATGATGAGGATTCCGAGGAGGTACCCCTTACCTCTATCGATGCCGAGATGTACGATGCATTGTACGATCGTACTGTTGAGTTACAGGATAGAGTCAGAGAATTGGAGGGACTAGCAAATAGATGCCAAACTCTTATAGACCAGAAGAATGAGAAAATTGAGGATCTTGATATACGTCTTGGAGACGTGGAGTGGAAGTTAGTTCAGGTAGAAAGCCAAAAGGAAGACCTTTTAGCTGAGAATGAGAAGATGAAACTTGAGATTCAGAAACTGAAGGATGATCTAAGTGAGGAGTCAGCGGAATGTGCTAGAGCAGAAGATGCTTAGATGAACACCGCTCGATGCGCAGAGATTTCTGAAGAAGGCGAACGGGCAAAGAGGGCTAAGATTGAGGAGACAAATTACACTTTTCAGACGGCGATTGATAGGGCCCAAGATCGAGTTCTCCACTATCCAATTCAGTTCGAGGACTTACCATGGTATATGCTGGATCGCAGAACGATGTGTCGTATCATAGAGGAAGAACACAGGAACGCGGTTAGACGCCTTTGTAGGCCGTGATAGGAGACGTATTGAAGTATATGTGTAAATATTTATGGTAGTTAATGATGTAAATTCCAGCGTGATTATACACAATGGAATATGACTATTTAATCCTAAAGATTGTTTGATCTTGGGATAGTTGATGTAAATAGCAGTGATGTTATCTTTCTATGTTTAAGACTTATTGAATGAATGAAATATCAATTTTATTTGAAGATGTTACGTGTTAAATATTTAACCCGAATTGTTTGAGTTAAATGTTGAACACTTAAGAAATTAAGTGATGACCTAATAAACGCATATTCTTGAACAGAAAATGCCGCCGAGACGCCAACCACGTCAACAAGCTCAGGAGAGCTCTACCAATAACAACAACGACGCCAATGCTAATCCTGTACAGCAGTTGGTGAACCTTTTGGCTGGAGCCCTTGCGAATCAGCCGCAAGCTCCACCAGTGATGTCATTTAAAGATTTTAAAGCGATAGGACCGCTAGAATTTAGGGGTTCCCTGAACCCGATCGAAGCCCAAACTTGGGTGATGGAAATGGAGAAAGTATTTGACGTTTCTAGGGTTAATAATGATAAAAAGACCGCCTTTACAACGTTCATGCTTATATTAGAGGCCAGCTATTAGTGGCAGGCGAATAAGGTTCGAGGAGGTCAGGGTGTAATCGCATGGGAGAGGTTTAAGGAGATGTTCTTTGAGATGTACTTTCCGACGAGCTCGCATAACCAGATGGAGATTCAATTTCTAGAGCTGAAACAGGGTACCATGACTGTACCGGAGTATGCGGCAAAGTTTAATGAGTTGGCTAGGTTCGCAACTTACCAAGTGAATACGGATGAGAGGAAGGCGAGGAGATTTGAACAAGGATTGAAGCCGTAGTTGTACAGCAAGGTGTCAATGTTCTAATTGAACACTTTTGCCGGAGTTTTGGAGAAGGAAATTATCGCTGAAGGTGGGAGTGATGCTCTGACTAAGTATAACCTGGAGCAGAAGAAGAAGAAAGGCAAAAATAAAAATAACAAAGCGAGTGGTAGTAACAGTGGAGGTCATAACCAGAAGAGGAAGTGGAATGATAATGGATCTACTAGAAATCAGCAAGGAGGTCAGAAGAAGAAGGTAGAAGCGTGTGTTACATGTGGGAAGAATCACGTGGGGATTTGCCTAAAGGGGAAGAAAGTTTGCTACAATTGCAACCAGGAGGGCCACATAGCACCGAATTGTCCGAATCCAAAGAAGGGTGCTTGTTTCACATGCGGATCAAAGGATCATCTGGCTAGGGATTGTCCCAATAAGACAGCAGGAGGAGCAAGAACAGGAGGAAATAAGGGAAACAGTGGTGGTAACACGTTGACTATAACCGGATCTGCGCCAACAAACCGACCTACCGCCAGGACTTTCAACACGACCGTGCAAGATGCCGTGCAGTCTCGCAATGTGGTGTCAGCTATCATTCCGATCAATAATATAGATGCTTATGTATTATTTGATTCGGGTGCTACTTGTTCATTTATATCCGATGACTTTGCTAAGAACTTAGATTTGCCTAAGGAGGAATTAGATTACCCTTTGAACATAGAAATTGCGAATAGGAAAGTAATTCCTGTTAGGTACATACACAAGAACTGTAGAGTGAACATTAAGGGAAACGTTATGAAAGTAGATCTGATCTCAATCAAACTTGGAGAATTTGACGTTATTTTGGGAATGGATTGGCTATTCAATTATGGAGCGATAATTAATTGCCAAAAGAAACGTATTAACCTTATGACTCCGTCAAAGGTAGTATTTTAAGGCAGTAAATCGCCTATACAAGTGAGTTGTTTGACGATGATGCAGGCCAGGAAGTTGTTAAGACAAGGTTGTGTAGGATACTTAGCCTACATAGTTGATACTCGAAAAATGAGTCCAAAATTAGAAGAGATACCCGTCACAAGGGACTTTGCAGACGTCTTTTCAGACAATTTGCCAGGACTTCCGCCAGATAGGGAAATTAAGTTTGTAATCAATTTGGCACCAAGAACTGCCCCGATATCGAAAGCTCCGTACCGTATGGCCCCAGTAGAGATGAAAGAATTGATGGTGCAACTACAAGAACTTTTATATAAGAAGTATATTCATCTGAGCGTATCGCCGTGGGGAGCACTGGTATTGCTTGTTAAAAAGAAAGACGGATCGATGCGACTTTGCATTGATTACAGGGAGTTGAACAAGGTCACGATTAAGAATAAATACCCGTTGCCAAGAATCGATGACTTATTTGATAAGTTAAAAGGAGCTAGATATTTTTTGAAGATAGATTTGAGGAGTGGGTATCATCAGTTGAAGATGAGGAAGGACGATGTACTGAAGACAGCATTCAGAACTCGTTATGGTCATTACGAGTTTCTGGTGATGTCATTTGGTCTAACAAATGCTCCTGCAGCATTCATGGACTTAATGAACATGGTTTTTAAGCCGTTTTGGACAAGTTTGTAGTAGTATTCATTGACAATATTCTAATTTATTCCCAAACCAAGGAAGAGCATGCAGAGCATTTGAAGTTGACATTGGAAGCGTTAAGAAGAGAGAAGTTGTACACTAAATTTTCAAAGTGTGAATTCTGGATAGAGCGAGTGCAATTTCTTGGACATGTGATTGACAAGGATGGGATTTCGGTGGACCCGTCAAAGGTTGAAGCAGTGCTTAACTAGGATCAGTCGAAAACACCATCGGAAGTAAGGAGTTTCCTCGGATTGGTAGGTTACTACAGGAGATTCATTCAGGATTTTTCCAAAATCGCGACTCCGTTAACGAACTTGACTAGGAAGACGGTAAAGTTCGTTTGGACGGAAAAGTGTGAGGAAAGTTTTCTAGAATTAAAAAGAGGTTGAGTACGGCACCTGTGTTGTCTCTACCAGATAACGCAGGAAATTTTGTGGTGTATAGTGATGTGTCGCATAAAGGACTAGGTTGTGTGCTTATGCAGAACGGTAAGGTCATTGCGTATGCATCACGACAATTAAAAGACTAAGAGAAGGGGTATCCTACCCATGATTTGGAATTGGCCGCGGTGGTGTTTGCTTTGAAGATATGGAGGCACTATCTTTACGGGGAGAAGTGTGAAATATATATAGACCAAAAGATTCTAAAATATATTTTTACACAAAAGGATCTGAACATGCGACAGAGGAGATAGTTGGAATTGATAAAAGATTACGACTGCGAGATTTTATACCATCCGGATAAAGCGAACGTGGTGGCCGACGCCTTAAGCAGAAAGGGACGTGAGAAATTCTTTATGATTACCGCTCAGGAGGAGCTAATTACATCAATGGCGAAACTAGAGTTAGAGGTAAAATTTCCGGAGGAGAGTGATGAAAAATTATTTCAATTGAGAATCGGTTCAACTTTGGTAGATAAGGTTAAGGAAGCACAAATGCAGGACGAAGAATGTGAGAAAATCAGGAAAAGAATATCTGGAGGTGATGAAGTGAAATTCAAAGTGGATAACGAAGGAGTATTAAGATTCGAGGGAAGAATTTGGGTTCCGCCAGTACAAGAGGTTAAGGAGGAAATTTTGAGCGAGGCTCATAATTCAAGATATTCGATTCATCCGGGTAGTATGAAGATGTTGAAAGTAGTATGCACACAACTCAATCATATTTGATATGATGTAGCATATACTTTGTAATCTTATTCATTTATTAATAAAAGAATTGATTTTCTTAAAAGGCATTTTATATTATCTACATAGTGCTGTTATATTAAATGTGATAAACCCATAGTTTTGAGCAATTCTTTTAGAATCATGATTGTGATCATGCTAATGAGATCTAAATTCTACATAGCTCACAAACTAAAATCGTTCCTAATCGTTGGATTACTAAAAGGGGATTAGTGAATCCGGATAGATTAGTACATACATTGCTTGCTCTTAGGAAGAGGATAATTGATTTCATAATCATTTGTGTGTAGACACTAAAGCAAGTATTTAGTTGCTTATTAGAGAATAAGTTCACTGAACGTGGCTCGCTAAGGAATACCTAATGGAGTTTTACTCGCCTGTCAATAGGAATTCCTCTAGTGATAGTAGTACAAGTGATCCTTGAACTTGAGATCATCATAGTATCTTATGTATGATGAGTTATACTTTGACATGTCGCTTAAGACCTTTAGGATATAACAAAGAGTATGATTGGGTATAATAAGTTATACATGGAGATAGGTGAATGATCAACAAAGAATCTACCACGTCCAGTAAAAGATGTGAATGTCCTATGTGATTCGATAAATGACAACTCAGTAGTCCTTGGCCAAGGCAGAATGAAATTAGAAAGGAGTTTCTAATTTGTATTATTTAGAGTTGTGCATTTGAGAATCGAAATACATATAATTAAATAAAATAAGACTTGACAGTAATTCCATGTCTTATATTTAATTGGGACATTGTATAGTAGAAGGATTGAATTGTACGGTAACTATTCACTGAAAGGTTCTTTTGTGATTAATGTTGAAATCTATATTATCTGAAAAGTCGTTGATCGCTAAGGGGGCTTACCCTTATTGTAGAATAAATATTATTTATTTAAATGAATTAAATAGTTTAATTTATTTATTTAAATAAGATTAGAATTGTTCTAATTGATTTATTCACAACCGGTTTAATATGGAGAACCTAAAGGGTCACACCGCAAAAGGAAAATATTTATTTAAGAAGTAAATGACATAATTGTAATAATAAGTTAAGTGTATTTAATTTAATGTATGGAGATAGAATAAAGTAAATAGCTTAATATTTATTATTTAATATTTTAGAAATATTAAATATAAATTAATAAGAGGAGTCTTATTATTATTATTATTACTATTACTATTATTTAATTCCTAATAGGTATTAGAAATTAATTAATAGAAGTACTCTCTCATGAATTCCTAATTAGATTAGGAGTTTAATTTAATTAAAGGAGTTTAATTAGAATAGAAACCCTAATAGTAAATAGTTTAGGGAAGGGTTTTCCTACATCTATAAATAAGAGAAGTCTTATCATAGATTAGGGTTACACACTCTTGCATAAGAATTGTGGAGAGTACTTACAATTTCTATAGAGATAGAAATTAGGGTTTTGCCAACACCCATCTTCTTGAACAAGTATTATTCCTTGGTGGATCACCTCTAGAGGCCAAACACTTGGGTGGCTAACGTTGATAAAAGGAAGGAATTTAATCGGTGGAATTCAAGAAGAACGCGAAGGAATTGGAAGTGAACTTGTACCTGAGGAAGCTAGAATTCTACAAGGGTATAATTATTATTCTCCATCTCTTTCGTTTAATTAATAATTGTGCATAAAGAAAGATCATGGTGATGGTTTGTATAAAATTTTAAAATCTGATTTTATTGCGCTTCCGCTTTATTTATGTAATTTGATTGCATGTTCGCGTTATACAAACCTAACAGTGGTATCAAGAGCCAAACTTTATGCGAATTATTAATTGTTTTGATTCTGTATATACATTGATATGTGTTTTGAACAATTTAATTGGGCATAACTGTTTGTGTAAAATTATTTTTTTTTATTAAAAGTTTTTTTTTTTAAAGGTCAAAGTCAACGGTCAACCGTTGACTGGTCAAACGTTGACTGGTCAACTGATGACATGGCACTGACTGTTGACGTGGCGCTGACTGGTGATGTTGCGTTGACTAGTCAACTGTTGACTGCTGACGTGGCGCTGACTGGTCAACTGCTGACGTGGCGCTGATTGATCAACCTTTAAAAATGAAATAATTAATTTGGAGCTAGAGGGTTTTGAACCCTTGACCTATTGATCATATGTTGGAAGCCTTACCACTACACAAAAATCACTTTTGATTAAGAATCAGAATGTTTAATATTTAAACTATATAATTCTGGATTTGAAGTTTGACTTAAAGGCTTGTTTGATTATTTCTTTTAAAGGTTTATGATCAAGGTTGACCTCATTTTTTTTATTTTTTTTATTTTTGTAAATTAAAATAAAGAAGTTTATTTTGATTTGGAATTTGATTAAAAAATAAAGGAGTTTATTTTTAATTCAAAATTGGATAAATTAAAATAAAAGAGTTTATTTTGATTTGGAATATGATTAAAATAAAGAAGTTTATTTTAATTGGAATTGGATTTCATGATAACTAATTAGAGTTGGAATTGGATTCCATGATAACTAATTGGAGTTGAAATTGGATTTTATACTAACTAATATTTCCCATTAAATGATATCAATGCATATATGGAATGGTTTTATTATTCATGAGATGAATATTATTTATTGATGCATATGGAGATATGTATGATAATAAATAAGGATTGATTATGGACTATTGACCAATGTGTGATTGGATTTATTTTAGAGGATGCTTGAATGAATGAGTTTTTACAAATGGGGTCTGCGTACCTCGTCTTCTCTAATTTTTTCTTAATGTAAATTCTATCTCCCTCCTATGTACTTCCCCTTGACTGCTGATCAAGGTTTCTATTTATTGTAAATAGTTTTTGTAATAGGACTAGTTAGAATTAATTTTGAAGAATTGGAGACAAAGGAGCAAGGAGCGCTTGAAGACCCGTTTGTAATGGAGCCCGGGTTTAAATATAATAGTTATATTTAAATTTTATTTTTGCACCCTAGGTTTGACCTTTTGGTTCACTTGGTGGCTCTAGTGAACCAAACTAGAATAAAAGTCCATAATCAATCCGGAGAGAATATAGTATTCTACATGTGCATGCTTACTATATATATATATATATATATATATATATATATATTATCCAACATCTTCACATGTAAAACATGTAAAATAATATGACTCGTATTTTATATATATATATATATATATATATATATATATATATATATATATATATCTGTGTGCATGCGCGTTAAACAAGATGAGACAAATAATAATTACAAACCCCTCAAAGAAATTATATTAAGTCCTAAGCGTTCAAAGATATTTGGAATATCGAACGTCGCCTTATAGCATGGTAAAGCGATAGAGTATTAAATATTTAATATGAGTTTGTTGTGTCACACAAGGCAAGTATTAAATATTTAAGATGTTGCTTTATCACATTTGATGCTTATAAATAGACTGAACGATATTTTTTTGTTGTGTCACACAAGGACAGTGTTTTTCTTTCGAATATATGGAAGTGCTAGGTTGGACTTAACTTAGATAATTTTGATTCGGATGTGTCACACTTGATCAAAATAATCTAAGAGGCAAAATACAAGGAGTTACATAGTGATGTAATTGACAAAAGTTGTCTACCTATTTATTTATATCTCGCTTGTTGTGTCACCACAAAGCTATATACATTTAAAATGGGATCCTTATTCTCACTAGCAAATCTTTAATTAGATTTGTCGAACTATATAATGAGGGTAATATAGTTTGATGAAAAAATAGTGTGAGATACCAATTTAAAATAAAGACCTAATTTATTTTGGTAATTAATTAAATGAATGTATGCTAAAATGTTGTCTATTTCACATGCAGAATTTAAAAATGTCAAACTCACTATCACTGCGTAGCATACTTGATGCTAACAAACTGACCGGACCGAATTACACGGACTGGTTAAGGAATCTGAGAATTGTTCTCACTGCTGAAAAGATTTCTTATGTCCTAAATTTGCCAGTCCCTACAAATGTTGCAGAAACAGCCTCTGAGGAAGAGATTGCTACTTTCAGAAAGTGGCAAGATGATGCAATCTTGGCTCAATGCATCATGCTCGCATCCATGAGTAACGAGCTTCAGCGTCAGCATGAAACTATGGATGCTCTTACTATATTGCTGCACCTCAAAGAGTTGTATGGTGAGCAAAGTAGGACTGCTAGATATCAGATATCTAAGGAGCTCTTCCGATCTCGTATGACCGAGGGCACTGCTGTTGAGACTCATGTCCTTAAGATGATCAATCTGATTGAACAACTTGGACAGCTTGGGTTCGTGATGGATGGGGAGTTAAGCCAAGATTTGATCTTGCAGTCACTCCCGGACACCTTTTCACAATTTGTTGTGAATTTTTACATGACTAAGTTGGACGTCAGCTTGCCTGAGTTACTTAACATGTTGAAACCTGCTGAAGGTCACTTCTCATCCAACAAGAATAATTCTTACTAGTGGATGATTCTTCCAAGAAAAGAAAGAAGCCCAAGGTATCTTCTGAAAAGAAGAAAAACAAGAAGGCTAAGGGCAAGGCGAAGAGAAAGGATAAAAAGAAACCTGATCCAGATAGCAAAGGAATTTGCTACCATTGTAATAAGTTGGGACACTGGAAGAGGAACTGCAAGGAGTATCTTGCGGGCCAAAAGAAGTTTGGAGAAGCTTCGACTTCCGATCTAGGTTTGTTTATGATTGAAATTAATTTTTCTGAAGGTCAAAATTCTACTTGGGTATTAGATACCGGCTGTAGTTCTCACATATGTAGTAATATGCAGGGACTAAGCAGAAGTAGAAAGCTGAACAAGGATAAAGTTGTCCTACGAGTGGGAAATGGAGCAAAGGTTGCTGCATTAGCTGTAGGGACTTATTGTTTAGCACTGCCTTCGGGCAAGTTCATTAGTTTAAATAATTATTATTATGTTCTAACACTCATTAGAAACATTATTTCAATTTCTGTATTGGATATGGATGGTTTTGACATTATAATAAAGAACAACAGTTGTTCTATTTATAATAAAAATGTTTTATATGGTGTTGGGAACCTACTGAATGGACTTTACATACTTGACTTGCATGAAAATATACTTCAAATTGAACAAACTAAGAAAAGAAAAAGAGATGATGTTAATTATACCTTTATGTGGCACTGTAGACTCGGTCATATCAATAAAATAAGATTATCTAAGTTGCATAAAGATGGGCTTTTAGAGCTATCTAATTATGAATCATATTCAACTTGTGAATCTTGTCTCATGGGTAAGATGACTAAATCCCCTTTTAGTGGAAAAGGAGAAAGAGTTACAGAGTTGTTAGCGTTGGTACACACATACGTATGTAGACCTATGACAACGAATGCACGAGGAGGGTATTCTTATTTTATTACTTTCATTGATGATCATTCTAGATTTGGATATGTGTATTTAATGAAATACAAATCTGAATCATTTGAAAAGTTCAAAGAATTTAGAAGTGCAGTAGAGAAACAAACTGGTAAAAGTATTAAAATTCTTCGATCGGATCGAGGAGGGGAATACTTGAACAATGAGTTTCTCAATTGTCTCAAAGAAAATGGTATAATCTCATAATGGACTCCACCAAGGACGCCACAGTTGAATGGTGTATCTGAAAGGAGAAATCGAACATTGTTGAACATGGTTCGTTCAATGATGAGTTTTACCGACCTTCCAGTATCCTTCTGGGGTTATGCCATAGAATCGGCTGCATACCTACTTAACAAGGTACCTATCAAATCCGTCCCAAAGACCCCATATGCGATATGGACAGGGAGGAAACCAAATCTTAAGTATGTTAAGACTTGGGGTTGTCCAACTTATGTCAAAAGGTTTGAGCATGATAAGCTAAAGACTAGTTCCGACAAGTGTAGATTTATGGGATACCCTAAAGAAACTGTAGGATATTATTTCTATCATCCCAATGATCAAAAGGTGTTTATTGCGAAACACGTTACCTTCTTGGAAAAGCAGTTTATCCTTGAAGGGGTCAGTGGGAGTAAGATATATCTTGAAGAAGTTCAAGAACCACAAAATACTACGGATCAAAGTCAGGTACCTGACCAAGTAGAAGAACCTACTATACCACCACCTATTCATAAATCTGGAAGAGTACCGAAGATATCTGATAGGTATGGATTCATCATAGAGGATGATGATGAGGTACGCATCATAGATGATGATGATCCATTGACTTACGAAGAGACTATGAGTAGTGAAGACTCGGAGAAATGGCTAGAAGCCATGAAATCCGAGATGGACTCCATGTATGAAAACCAAGTATGGACTTTGGTTTCACCACCTGAGGGCATTAAGCCTATTGGGTGTAAATGGGTCTTTAAGAGAAAGACTGGAGCAGATGGCAAGTTAGAGACCTATAAGGCCCGACTGGTTGCAAAAGGTTTCAAACAAGGACAAGGAGTTGACTATGATGAAACCTTCTCACCAGTAGCTATGCTCAAGTCCATTCGGATTTTGCTTGCAATTGCAGCTTATTATGACTATGAAATCTCACATATGGACGTGAAAACGGCCTTCCTTAATGGAGAGCTTGAGGAGAATGTATATATGATACAGCCAGAGGGTTTTGTTTCAACGGTTGGAACAAACCAAATCTGTAAGCTACAACGATCCATTTATGGATTGAAGCAAGCTTCTCGAAGATGGAACATCTGTTTTGATGAGATAATCAAAAGGTTTGATTTTATCAAAAATGGGGATGAACCTTGTGTGTACAAGAAGGTTAGTGGGAGCGCTGTTTCATTCCTTGTATTATATATTGATGATATATTACTGATAGGGAATGATGTTCATATGCTACAGTCGATTAAATTTTGGTTATCTAAACACTTCTCCATGAAGGACTTGGGTGAGGCATCCTATATTTTGGGGATGAAGATCTATAGAGATAGATCTAAAAGGATGCTGGGCTTGACCCAAGGAAAGTACATTGACTTGATGCTAAAAAAGTTTAGCATGGAAGATTCCAAGAGAGGTCTAATGCCGATGAGCCATGGAATACATCTCTCCAAGAAACAGGCCCCAAATACATTTGAGGAGAGAGACCGAATGAGTAAGATTCCTTATGCTTCAGCAATAGGATCTATCATGTACAGTATGATATGTACTAGACCAGATGTCGCTCATGCACTTAGTGTAACAAGCAGATATCAGTCGAATCCAGGAGAAGAGCACTAGAAGGCAATGAAAAACATCCTAAAGTACTTGAGAAGAACTAAGGATGTATTTCTTGTCTACGGTGGGTTTGAATTGAAACTAGAGTGCTATACAGACTCAAGTTTTCAAATGGACCAAGATGACAGTAAATTCGTTTCAGGGTACGTGTTTACCTTAAACGGTGGTGCAGTGAGTTGGAAAAGTTCCAAGCAGCAAACAGTTGCTGATTCAGTGACAGAGACAGAGTACATAGCTGCAAGTGAAGCTGCAAAGGAAGCTGTTTGGATGAAGAATTCATAACTAAACTTGGAGTGGTTCCTAGCATTAGACGAGTCGTACCTTTATTCTATGACAACAACGGAGCTGTTGCGCAGGCTAAGGAACCCAGGTCTCATCAGAAATCCAAACACGTGTTGCGGCGGTTTCATTTGATTAGAGAGATCATTGAAAGAGGAGATGTCACCCTAGAGCGTGTGGACTCTCAAGACAACATTGCAGATCCATTTACTAAAGCTTTTAACACAACAGCAGTTTGATCGTCACTTACAGAAGATGGGTATTAGATACCAAGGCGATTGGCTTTAGTGCAATTGGGAGATTGAAAGTAGTATGTACACAAGCCAATCATATTTGATATGATGTAGCATATACTTTGTAATCTTATTCATTTATTAATAAAAGAATTGATTTTCTTAAAAGGCATTTTATATTATCTACATAGTGCTGTTATATTAAATGTGATAAACCAATAGTTTTGAGCAATGCTTTTAGAATCATTATGGTGATCATGTTAATGAGATCTAAATTCTAGATAGCTCACAAATTAAAATCATTCCTAATCGTTGGATTACTAAAAGGGGATTAGTGAATCCGGATAAATTAGTACATACGTTGCTTGCTCTTAGGAAGAGGATGATTGGTCTCATAATCATTTGTGTGGAGACACTAAAGCAAGTATGTAGGTGCTTATTAGAGAATAAGTTCACTGAACGTGGCCCGCTAAGGAATACCTAATGGAGTTTTACTCCCCTGTCAATAGCAATTCCTCTAGTGATAGTAGTACAAGTGATCCTTGAACTTGAGATCATCATAGTATCTTGTGTATGATGAGTTATACTTTGACATGTACCTTAAGACCTTTAGGGTATAACAAAAGGTGTGATTGGGTATAATAAGTTATACATGGAGATAGGTGAATGATCAATAAAGAATCTACCACGTCTAGTAAAAGATGTGAATGTCCTATGTGATTCGATAAATGACAACTCAGTAGTCCTTGGCCAAGGCAGAATGAAATTAGAAAGGAGTTTCTAATTTGTATTATTTAGAGTTGTGCATTTGGGAATCGAAATACATATAATTAAATAAAATAAGACTTGACAGTAATTCCATGTCTTATATTTAATTGGGACATTGTATAGTAGAAGGATTGAATTGTACTGTAACTATTCACTGAAAGGTTCTTTTGTGATTAATGTTGAAATCTATATTATCTGGAAAGTCGTTGATCGCTAAGGGGGCTTACCCATATTGTAGAATAAATATTATTTATTTAAATGAATAAAATAGTTTAATTTATTTATTTAAATAAGATTAGAATTGTTCTAATTGATTTATTCACAACCGGTTTAATATGGAGAACCTAAATGGTCACACCGCAAAAGGAAAATATTTATTTAAGAAGCAAATGACATAATTGTAATAATAAGTTAAGTGTATTTAATTTAATCTGTGGAGATAGAATAAATTAAATAGCTTAACATTTATTATTTAATATTTTAGAAATATTAAATATAAATTAATAAGAGGAGTCTTATTATTATTATTATTATTATTATTATTACTATTACTATTATTTAATTCCTAATAGGGATTGAGAATTAATTAATAGAAGTATTCTCTCATGAATTCCTAATTAGATTAGGGAAGGGTTTTCCTACATCTATAAATAAGAGAAGTCTTATCATAGATTAGGGTTACACATTTTCTTGCATAAGAATTATGGAGAGTACTTACAATTTCTATAGAGATAGAAACTAGGGTTTTGCCAACACCCATCTTCTTGAACAAGTATTATTCCTTGGTGGATCACCTCTAGAGGCCAAACACTTGGGGGGCTAACGTTGATCAAAGGAAGGAATTTAATCGGTGGAATTCAAGGAGAACGCGAAGGAATTGGAGGTGAACTTGTACCTGAGGAAGCTAGAATTCTACAAGGGTATAATTCTTATTCTCCATCTCTTTCGTTTAATTAATAATTGTGCATAAAGAAAGATTATGGTGATGGTTTGTATAAAATTTTAAAATCTGATTTTATTGCGCTTCCGCTTTATTTATGTAATTTGATTGCATGTTCGCGTTATACAAACCTAACAGATGTACTGTGACGCCCCCAAATTCTGACGTCACTGTCTCGAATTTGGTTCGTCACGATCTAACTCAAATAACGACATAAACTAATACAGCGAAAATGATAGAATAAATTACATTGATTTAATATAATTATTCTCGTCCCAAGGTCTCGCAACCGTTACTACAATACTATCCAAAAGTCTTGATTCAAAGTAAAACATAGTACTAATACATAATACATGCCTAAGCTTATTACATAACCGAATTAGAAGTCTTAAAACAACATAGTAAATAATCTTCTTCTTAAGAAAGAACAAAGCTACTCCGTAGTTTTGCCCTTTCCCTTATCCTTGCCTGAAGGTTCATCTCGTTCTGCCTTAACTGAAAGGTTTGAATAAAGCAAGAATGAGCAATGAGTTTGCCCAGCAAGTGATATAATAATAAGATAAATCAATTATAAAGTTTGAAGTCTCGAGAATATAAGGTATAGTTCAAGAACATTATGAATTATCAATTATTTCGAATGGAGTCGCTATGAACAGAAAATATTAATAAGATTTAAAAGATATAATTCTTTCAAAGGTCGAGATGATGAACATTGAGTAGCCACAAAGGACTAAGAACTCCTACTAGAATTAACAGTTATTACACTGATAATCCAATAAAAATAAGTACACAGGTGATCAGCTTATAATACTCCATGTTATGCATAACTGTCACATGCTTATAAGTGCGCACGTCGGTTCCCCGACATTATATATAATTTTCCTTTCAATGAGGGTTGTTCATCTCAGTAGATAAGAATCCGCATAATTGGTTTGGGTAGCTTTTAAACACATGCATATAGGTCCAGCCGAAACAATGGCGTAGACGACTTTATCAACATACGCAAGGACGTATTGAATTCAACATTTGCAATAAGGTTCAAGAGATATTAATCTCAAACCATCTTTAGAATATGAACAATACTTTATAAAGCATAAAAGTCATTCTCACTAGCATATACTTGTACGATAAATGAATGTACAAGTTTAAGAACTTGCTCAATGAAAGAGAGGGTTCGAATACTTGCTCAATGTAAATTTGAGTAAGGTTAGGGAACTTGCCTTTAGCGTAGTTTACGACTTTACAGCTTATCAACACTACGACGAACTAAGATATCCTATTGTAACATAGTTACGTATATATAGAAAATGCTTCCATTAGTCACACATATCAATTACTAGATAATTACCCCTTTCATATAATCAAGTATGTAAGACAAATACGGAAACTATCTTTGGTATATAACTAGATCGCATAATAGCATACTACCATGTTTTGTAGTTTTGAAATAGACGTTAATCCTTACGTTTCGGAAACTCTACTTATAAACCATGTACACGTCTTGAAGCACTCATGTTATAATACCACTACATAATTGAATACCAAAAGCATTGCTACAACTTCTGCTTTACACTTTAGAATAACAATGCAAGCAATCCACAAGGTTCAGATTACAAACAGAATCAACTAGACTAAACTGCAAGAGGGCGCAACTGCGCTCTGGTTAGGCTTAGGGACGGCACAGCTGCGCTATCCCCTGGCCAGACCAGAGTTGAATTTTGCTCTACCTGGTTCTATCCTATATCTCAACATACAAGAGTAATAACATCTAGCATATACACATGTTAAAGGGGTTTGCATGCTCACATGATCATTTCAAGTTCATATTAGTACTTTATAAATCCTTAGTTTAGAACTTCAGTAAAATAATGCCAAACAAGTCCAAGTTCACGTAACTCACCATATCAAGTATTTATTCATATACCCAAGGTTATACCATCTAAACTATGCATGCTCATGTGTTCGCATCATCTATACTTATTTAACATAGTTCACAACTTGGAAATTTACTTACACTCGTGCTTGAACGATGCAATGCTATAACACGCTAAAGGAACACAATTACACACTCTGTTTGGGGAATATCAGAGTACCAACAAGCATGCCCAACCTCTCAGAATGAAATTATCATTATATTTATGCATGTTTGCTTCAAAACGTTCAAGTTTGCCTTTGAAAGTCATTTTAAACTAGGTCGTGGTCATCTAGCACACATGAAACATCTTGGAACCTTATGTCATGCACAATCTGACCATATACACATGCTCGTATGATCAAAACTTAAGCATTGTAAGTTCCGGTAAAGTCTAGTTTCAAAACTATAAGTTTTCTTTTGAAAAACACATGAAACTTGAAGCTAGGATGCTCATGCTATGCAAAGGAGCCTTAAACTATATGCTTCACATATTTTCAGGCATATCTAAGTTAACTAACCATGTTAGAAAGTATCAAATCATAGCAGAACCACAAGTATTTGACTGGTGCTCGGTGCAGCTGCGCCGTTCAGAAGTGCAGGGAGCGCGCAGCTGCGCGCTACCCTGGTCGGTTCAGAAAGGCCTCTTCTTCGGCAGAAATCAAACCCAAACACGAATTTCTTTACTTAAGCATGCTTAAAATCAGTCACATTATTATTATACATACATATAAGCACATATGTGCCAACTTACAACTCCATTAACAAGTAATCTCAAGAAATTTTAGAATTCTTCAAACTTAATTTTAAGAGCAAGGTGAAGAATTTTACCTCTGTCAAAGCTTGAAACAGGATTCCTTCCAAACTTAGATTGCCCTCTCTCAAATACTGAACTCACACTCTAATAAACTTATCAGAAACTCAGCAATTGCATTTGAGAAGAGATGAACTTAATTTATAGAGAATTTAGTAATCGTGTAAAGGCTTTAACCACGGTTCTTTGTTCAGCAGGAAGAAGAAAGAAATGGTGGGCAAGGATTTGGTTCGGCAGAGTAGTTGTAATGTACTGTGGAGGCCGCTCCCCATTCATCATTTGATTGCTACTGAAATTTGACAAGGAATACGCTAGCCTTTTGAATCTTCTGAGTCTTGAAATAACATAGGCCATTGGCCTTATGCGTGAATGAGGGGAAATGGACAATGAAAATGGGACAAACCTCTTGTCTCAGTAGAATGCTTTTAATATTACTTAGGTTTATTCTCTTTCCGATTTATAATGTAATCTGATGAGATAACATTTTTACATTGTGACAAATTATGGATAAATATACACATAATCATGTAATCCATGTACATTGGGTTACCCCAATTAATATTCAAATGTATCTTAATTGAGTATTATTAACTCATAGTTTCGATAAAACTTTATTATTATATATCCACATACATGTTAAAATAAATGTTTGATAATAAATATTTATTTACTAAATTCATTTCCTTTCATATAATTAAAATACATATATAATAGATCCATCATACCTTATGATGCCACATAAACTCCTTTATACTATTGAATAAATTATAGCATTCAACCTACTTTTACTATAAGGTTTTATTCAGTACATATTCACACATTAATGTTACACATCAAGATGTCACATAGGCTATTTCATATAATTTAAATGTCACAACACATCTCATCTTATTCAATGCATGAAGAAACTTTATTATAAATAATATACATCTTATCATGCGGTTACACCTCAAGTATCATGGCATATGACACTTAAATAAATTAATAGAGATTATTAGTCACGCAATAATTAATTTACTAATATAGTATTAATAATTTTTTTTATTAATAAATCATTCCTTTAATAAACAAAACAAGAAATCACTTCATCACATCACTACCAAAATGACATATCACGTATACTCATATTCGAATAAATATTCAACTTAATAGAAAAAGTCAATATTAATATTATTCAAAATTCTCGGGTATTACATCCTCCCCCCTTATAAGAATTCCGTCCTCGGAATTAATACAAGGTTACACAAACAAATGGGGATAATCCCTCCTCATCTTACTCTCTAACTCCCACGTTGTCTCCTCGGTGTCGTGGTTCCACCAAACTACTTTCACGGAAGATATACTCTTGTTTCTCAAGGTCTGCTCTTTCCTATCTAGTATTTGGATAGGAATTTCCTCATAAGTCAGATTCTCCTCTAATTGAATCGGCTCATAGGAAATCACGTGCTTATAGTCGGGTTTGTACGGACGTAACACAGAGATGTGAAACACATTGTGGATGTGTTCCAGCTCAGGCGGCAAAGCTACCTCGTATGCTACTTCACCCACTCGTTTCAAGACTTCGAATGGTCCTATGAACCTCGGACTCAACTTTCCTTTCCTGCCGAATCTGATATTTCCTTTCCAGGGAGATACTTTCAAGAATACGAAACTACCGACTTCAAAGTCTCGGTCCTGACGATGCAAATCTGCATACTTCTTTTGGCGATCTTGAGCGGCTACTAATCTGGCTCTTATCGTTGTCACCACATCGGCTGTCTATTGAACTATCTCCGGCCCCAAAAGTCATCGTTCTCCGACTTCATCCCAACACAACGGTGTCTTGCACTTCCTTCCGTAGAGGGCTTCGTACGGTGGCATACCGATACTCGCGTGATGACTATTATTGTAAGCGAATTCTACTAAGGGTAAGTGGTCATCCCAGTTTCCCTTGAAATCCAATACGCAAGCTCGAAGCATGTCTTCCAGCGTTTGTATGGTTCGTTCACTCTGTCCGTCTGTCTTAAGATGATAAGCGGTACTTAACCTCAACTGTGTCCCCATTCTTTCTTGCAGGTTTTTCCAGAAATTTGACGTGAAATGCGGGTCTCGATCGGAAACGATTGACACCGGCACTCCATGTCGCCAAACTATTTCCTTTACATACAAATTTGCTAATTGATTAAGGTTAAAATGAATCTTGATCGGTAGAAAATAAGTTGGCTTCGTTAGTCGATCCACGATAACCAAAATGGCATCAAAACCCTTCTGTGTGACTGGAAGTCCCACCACGAAGTTCATCGTAATGTGTTCCCATTTCAACTCCGGTATTTCCAGCGGTTGAAGTAGACCACTCAGCCTCTGCTGCTCTACTTTGACTCGTTGGTAAGTAAGATATCTACTGACGTACTCTGCAACCTCTCGCTTTAGATTTAGCCACCAAAAATGTTGTCGAAGATCCTGGTACATTTTCGTTCCACCAGGATGAACAGAATATGCTGTGTTATGTGCCTCGTGAAAAATGTTTTCTCTTAGTTCAGTCACAGCTGGCACCCACACTCGTTTCTCAAATCTCAAAATACCATTCTTATCCATTCAAAAATTTTCCTCCTCAATTTCCGTAATTCGCTTCTTTATCTTCTCACACTCCTCATCGTTCTCTTGTGCTTCCTTTATTCGGTCCAATAACGTCGGACGAGCTTCCATTACAAATAACTTTTCTTCGGTTTGTCTCGGTTCCTTAATCTCTATTTCCAGTTTCTCCAATTCTCTTACTAACTCCTCCTGAGTTGTTAACGTAAACAATTTCTCCCTTCCTTTCCTGCTCAGCGCGTCAGCTACTACGTTGGCTTTTCTCGGGTGATAAAGAATTTCGCAGTCATAATCCTTGATTAATTCCAACCACCTCCTTTGTCTCATATTTAACTCCTTCTGCGTGAAGATATATTTCAGACTTTTGTGGTCCGTATATATCTAACATTTTTCTCCGTACAGGTAGTGCCTCCAAATTTTTAACGCAAAAACTACTGCCGCTAGTTCCAAGTCATGGGTAGGGTATCGTTTTTCGTAATTCTTCAATTGTCGTAACGCATATGCAATGACCTTGCCGTGTTGCATAAGCACACAGTCGAGTCCTTTATGCGACGCATCACTATACACCACAAATCCGCCCGTACCATCTGGTAAGGATAATACAGGTGCCTCGCTTAACCTCTTCTTCAATTCTTGGAAACTTTCTTCGCATTTATCCGTCCACACGAACTTCACCGTCTTCCTTGTTAAATTGGTTAACGGGGTTGCTATCTTAGAAAAATCTTGGATAAATCTTCTATAGTACCTGGCTAACCCTAAGAAACTTCTTACTTCCGTGGGTGTCCTCGGTTGTTCCTAACCACTAACAACCTCTACCTTTGCAGGGTATACTGAAATCCCATTCTTGTCTATCATGTGTCCCAAGAATTGGACCTTCTCCATCCAAAATTCACACTTGGAGAATTTCGCATACATTTTCTCCCTCCTTAGTGATTCCAATACTGCCTTCAGATGTTTGGCGTGCTCCTTATTGGTCTTCGAGTAGATTAGAATGTCGCCAATGAAAACCACTACAAACTTATCCAAGTATGGCTTGAAAACTCGGTTCATCAAGTCCATGAATGCTGTCGGAGCGTTAGTCAAGCCGAATGACATCACAAAAACTCGTAATATCCATATCGGGTTCGAAATGTCATCTTCGGAATTTCCTCCTCTCGTACCTTCAGTTGATGATAACCCGTTCGTAGATCTATCTTTGAAAAATACTTTGCCCCTTTTAACTGATTGAAAAGATCGTCTATCCTTGGTAATGGATATCTATTCTTGATCGTTACTTTGTTCAACTCTCGATAGTCGATACAAAGCCTCATCGATCCGTCCTTCTTCTTGACAAATAACACTGGTGCCCCCCAAGGAGACACACTCAGCCGAATATAACCCTTATCTAATAATTCCTGCAATTGTATCATCAATTCCTTCATCTCCACCAGTGTCATACGATACGGGGCTTTCGAAATTGGTGCAGTTCCTGGTGCTAAGTCTATTACGAACTCAATTTCTCTGTCTGGCGGAAGGCCAGACAGATCATCAGGAAACACGTCTTAAAAATCCCTCACTACTGATATATCTTTCGCATCTACTCCCTTCATTTGAGTATCTACAATGTAGGCTAAATTACCTACACATCCTTTCTTTAACAATTTCTTGGCCTGCATCATTGTAAGACAATAGGATTGCTTAAGCGATGAGCTACCATAAAATACTACCTTAGACCGATTTGAAGTCTGAAGGTTCACACTTTTCTTTTGACAATCAATCATCGCAGCGTGGCTGGATAACCAATCCATTCCTAATATCATGTCAAACTCTCCCAATCTTATCGGAATCAAATCTAAAATTAGTTTGTGACCTTTAATGTTTGCAGAACAATTTCGGTAAATGAACTCTATGGGAATTACTTCCTTGTTCGCAATCTCTATGCTCAAAGGATTTTCTAATCGTTCTTGGGGTAAATTTAAATGCGTAGCGAAATCTTCAGACACAAAGGAACAGGTAGCGCCCGAATCAAATAATACATAGGCATTTATATTATTGATTGGTACAATAACTGACACCATGTCCTTTGCAGCAACTGCGTCTTGGACAGTTATGTTAAAAGTTTGGGCCGTCGAGCGGTGGGGTTGTGCTGGTCCATCTATCATCAGTTTGCTTCCCCCTTGATTGTCGTTGCCCCCGGTGTTCCCTTTCTTCGGGAAATCCTTGATCTGGTGTTCAGTTGAGCCGCAACCAAAACATCCTCGGATTTTCTTCGGTTTTGGACAATGGGGTGCAATGTTCCCTTCCTGGCCGCAGTTGAAACAGACATTGCGTCCTTTCCAGCATTCCTCTTGATGATTCTTTCCGCACTTCGTACATACCTTAGTCCTTTTCTTAAAACCTCCTTGATTACTTCCTGACTGGTTGTTTCGGTTGTTGTTATGGTTGTTATCCCACCTTCTCTTTCCTAGGTTACTTCCCCCGCTACTACTTCCTCCACGGCTTTCTTCCCCAGTGTTTTTGTTCTTCTTTTCCTTGTTGTACTGACTTAGTGCCTCACTACCTCCCTCAGCAATTATCGCCTTTTCCAATAGTGTGGCGAATGACTCGATTTGAAGAACTGACACCTTGTTGAACAACCAAGGTTTTAGTCCTAGTTCGAAACGTCGAGCCTTCCTTTCTTCGGTGTCGACATAGTGTGTAGCAAATCGTGCGAGCTCGTTGAATCTTGCTGCATACTGAGCTACTGTCATCTCGCCTTGCTTCAGTTCCAAGAATTTAACCTCCATCTTATTCTGCATGCTCTTCGGGAAGTAATTCTCGAAGAACAGAGTGGTAAACCTATCCCAGGCTATCACTCCTTTACCCGCTCTCTGTTGATTAGCTTCCCACCAGCAATTCGCTTCACCCTTCATCATATAAGTAGCGAATATCGTCTTCTGATCTTCCCCCACCCGAGCAATAGCAAACGCCTTTTCCATCTCCTTGATCCAAGTTTATGCTTCGATGGGATCGGTAATTCCCCTAAACTAGGGTGGTCCTACGCTCTTAAAGTCTTTAAAGTTCGTTATTGGCACAACTTGGGGGTTGGGGTGTTCCTTCCCCGCAGGGCTTGTCCTAGCAAGTCTACGAGTCGTTGAATGGGGTTCGCTTGGTTCCCCTCGTTATTGACTGACTCCTCCAACTCGGCAATTCTACGTCTCGGCGGCATTTCTGCATCACAAAGTTTCACTCTTATCATCTAAATATAAATCTTAGGTATTACTCAATTGCGAAAATTTAATAACACAGTGAGAAAACAAAAACATTTATATTCGTATGCCAAGTTGTTACATCACATTGACTTCTAGCATACTGATATAAATGCCACATCTATCCCCTACTATTACAAAAGGTGGGGAAAACATCAACATACTATCCCTAACATCAAAAGGGTTCACAAGACTACTCTATATCTTACACATTAGACCGGAATTCGCATAACAATGCACACATAGGCATACTACTACTACTAGACTACTAATTGCTAGGTCTCATCCCAACATTCTGTGCTCCACTGCGCTGATATACTCCAGCTGCGTGATGTGCGCCACCAGATCCCAGCTCACAGTGTATCGGGTCTGCCCCTGCTTCGCCGGGTAGTGGTACACACTATCCACTATTCTCTCCATAGATGTGCAAAAAACATAACCCATCTTATTAGTCTTCCTTTTCTTACATCTCACCTCATCCTCTAGATCGTTATCTCTGTCATTGGCTTCTTCCCACTTCTCCTGAAGGTGGATCCTATCCATCACTTCCATCTCTAACTGTATGCGAAGGGCTTCCTTCTCTGTCTTCTCGGACAACTCCCTCTGCTCGGACTCCTATAGCTTTCCCACCAATTCCACGTTCCTAGCTACCGAACGGTGAAAAAGGTCTCCCATTTGAATACCAGCTTCCTTGCGATATGCAAGCACCCTCTCCATCTCCTGCATCCTAAGGTTTCTGTGTTGAATTTCCTCCCTTAGCTTTTGAAGCTCTGCCTCTCTATCCTGGGCTTCAGTCTCTAACTCTAAGATCCGCTCTTCATACTCTCCCAATATGTGATCCTCGATAGGAGTCTCGTCAGAGTCTGTCTCAGGCTCCTCGTCCATGGGTTCTTCCTCGGGGTCAGACTCTATTTCTATTGGTTCTTCAGGGTCAGACTCCACCTCATCATCTATTACAGGTGCCTCATACACCACGTGTATATCACGTGGCTCCTCCTCGAGAATCCAACCATTTCCTCCCACACTTGTCATCCTACAGCCACCAACACAAGACAAAAACAACAAACTCCATTAGAAGGTCAAATAAAACATAAGTTCATTGTATGGAATGAAAATATATTTCATAATGCTACTAAGTCTTCACAAAAACTCTATATGAGTTTTATCTCTTCCTAGTTCCTAAATTCTTCTAAGGTTATAGTCTAAGGATTCTCGCTCCTAAGATTTATAACCTAATGCTCTGATACCAACCTGTGACGCACCCAAATTCTGACGTCACTGTCTCGAATTTGGTTCGTCACGATCTAACTCAAATAATGCCATAAACTAATACAGCGGAAATGATAGACTAAATTACATTGATTTAATATAATTATTCTCGTCCCAATGTCTCACAACCGTTACTACAATACTATCCAAAAGTCTTGATTCAAACTTAACATAGTACTAATACATAATCCATACCTAAGCTTATTACATAACCGAATTAGAAGTCTTAAAACAATATAGTAAATAATCTTCTTCTTAAGGAAGAACAAAGTTATTCCGTAGTTTTACCCTTTCCCTTATCCTTACCTGAAGGTTCACCTCGCTCTGCCTTAACTGAAAGGTCTGAATAAAGCAAGAATGAGCAACGAATTTGCCCAGCAAGTGATATAATAACAAGGGAAATCAATTATAAAGTTTGAAGTCTCGAGAATATAAGGTATAGTTCAAGAACATTATGAATTATCAATTATTTCGAATAGAGTCGCTATGAACAGAAAATATCAATTAGATTTACAAGATATAATTCTTTCAAAGTTCGAGATAATGAACACTGAGTAGCCACAAAGGACTAAGAACTCCTGCTGGAATTAACAGTTAATATACTGATAATCCAATAAAAACAAGTACACAGGTGATCAGCTTATAATACTTCATGTTATGCATAACTGTCACATGCTTATAAGTGCGCACGTCGGTTCCCCGACATTATATATAATTTCCCCTTCAATGAGGGTTGTTCATCTCAGTAGATAAGAATCCGCACCAAGATAATTGGTTTGGGTAGCTTTTAAACACATATATATAGGTCCAGTCGAAACAATGGCGTAGACGACTTTATCAACATACACAAAGACATATTAAATTCAACATTTGCAATAAGGTTCAAGAGATATTAATCTCAAACCATCTTTAGAATATGAACAATACTTTATAAAGCATAAAAGCCATTTTCACTAGCATATACTTGTACGATAAATGAATGTACAAGTTTAAGAACTTGCTCAATGAAAGAGAGGGTTCGAATACTTGCTCAATGTAAATTTAAGTAAGGTTAGGGAACTTGCCTTTAGCGTAGTTTATGACTTTACAGCTTATCAACACTACGACGAACTAAGATATCCTATTGTAACATAGTTACGTATATATAGAGAACGCTTCCATTAGTCACACATATCAATTACTAGATAATTACCCCTTTCATATAATCAAGTATGTAAGACAAATACGGAAACTATCTTTGTTATATAACTAGATCGCATAAAAGCATACTACCATGTTTTGTAGTTTTGAAATAGACGTTAATCCTTACGTTTTGAAAACTCTACTTATAAACCATTTACACGTCTTGAAGCACTCATGTTATAATACCACTACATAATTGAATACTAAAAGCATTGCTACAACTTCTGCTTTACACTTTAGAATAACAATGCAATCAATCCACAAGGTTCAGATTACAAACAGAATCAATAGACCAAACTGCAGAAGGGCGCAGCTGCGCTCTGGTTAGGCTTAGGGACGGCGCAACTGCGCTATCCCCTGGCCAAACCAGAGTTGAATTTTGCTCTACCTGGTTCTGTCCTATATCTCAACATACAAGAGTAATAACATCTAGCATATACATATGTTAAAGGGGTTTGCATGCTCACATGATCATTTCAAATTCCTATTAGTACTTTATAAATCCTTAGTTTAGAACTTCGACAAAATAATGCCAAACAAGTCCAAGTTCACGTAACTCACCATATCAAGTATTTATTCATATACCCAAGGTTATACCATCTGAACTATGCATGCTCATGTATTCACATCATCTATACTTATTTAACATAGTTCACAACTTGGAAATTTACTTAAACTCTGAAAGTAGTATGCACACAAGCTAATCATATTTGATATGATGCAGCATATACTTTGTAATCTTATTCATTTATTAATAAAAGAATTGATTTTCTTAAAAGGCATTTTATAATATCTACATAGTGTTATTATATTAAATGTGATAAACCCGTAGTTTTGAGCAATACTTTTAGAATCATGATGGTGATCATGCTAATGAGATCTAAATTCAAGATAGCTCACAAATAAAATTATTCCTAATCGTTGGATTACTAAAAAGGAGATTAGTGAATCCGAATAGATTAGTACATATGTTGCTTGCTCTTAAGAAGAGGATGATTGATCTCATAATCATTTGTGTGGAGACACTAAAGCAAGTATGTAGGTGCTTATTGGAGAATAAGTTCACTGAACGTGGCTCGCTAAGGAATACCTAATGGAGTTTTACTCGCCTGTCAATAGGAATTCCTCTAGTGATAGTAGTACAAGTGATCTTTGGACTTGAGATCATCATAGTATCTTGTGTATGATGAGTTATACTTTGACATGTCCCTTAAGACTTTTGGGGTATATCAAAGGGTATGATTGGGTATAATAAGTTGTGCATGGAGATAGATGAATGATCAACAAAGAATCTACCACATCTAGTAAAAGATGTGAATGACCTATGTGATTCGATAAATGACAACTCAGTAGTCCTTGGCAAAGGTAGGATGAAATTAGAAAGGAGTTTCTAATTTACATTATTTAGAGTTGTGCATTTGGGAATCGAAATACATATAATTAAATAAAATAAGACTTGACAGTAAATCCATGTCTTATATTTAATTGGGACATTGTATGATAGAAAGATTGAATTGTATGATAACTATGCACTGAAAGGTTCTTTTGTGATTAATGTTGAAATCTATATTATCTGAAAAGTCGTTGATCGCTAAGGAGGCTTACCATTATTGTAGAATAAATATTATTTATTTAAATGAATTAAATAGCTTAATTTATTTATTTAAATAAGATTAGAATTGTTCTAATTGATTTATTCACAACCGGTTTAATATAGAGAACCTAAAGGGTCACACCGCAAAAGAAAAATATTTATTTAAGAAGTAAATGGCATAATTGTAATAATAAGTTAAGTGTATTTAATTTAGTCTATGGAGATAGAATAAATTAAATAGCTTAATATTTATTATTTAATATTTTGGAAATATTAAATATAAATTAATAAGAGGAGTCTTATTATTATTATTACTATAACTATTATTTAATTCCTATCACTTTATTTCTAAGAACTTGTTCCTTCCTGTCCATTATTTGTACAGGAACCTCTTCATAGGACAAATCTTGCTCAAACTGTAACGGTTCATACTCTATGACATGTTTATAATCAGACTTATACGGTCGTAGCACCGATATGTGGAATACATTATGAATGTGGTCTAACTCGGGAGGTAAAGCTACTTCATAAGCCACCTCGCCTATTTGTTTCAGCACTTCGAAAGGTCCAATAAACCGCGGACTGAGTTTACCCTTTTTACCAAATCTGATCTTTCCCTTCCAAGGGGACACTTTGAGAAACACAAAGCTCCCGACTTCAAATTCGCGATTTTGTCGGTGTTGATCAGCATACTTCTTTTGTCTGTCTTGAGCGGCTACCAGTCTGGCTCTTATCACCTTGACAATTTCAACAGTTTGTTGTACCAGCTCGGGTCCCAATAGTCGACGTTCACCAACCTCATCCCAGCATAAAGGAGTTCTGCATTTCCTTCCGTACAACGCTTCGTAGGGTGGCATGCCGATACTTGCGTGATGACTGTTGTTGTAAGCAAATTCGACCAAAGGTAAATGATCATCCCAGTTGCCTTTAAAATCCATAACGCATGCGCGAAGCATATCCTCCAACATTTGAATTGTTCTTTTGCTCTGGCCATCGGTTTGAGGATGGTACGCTGTACTCATTCTTAACTGCGTTCCCAAGCAAGCTTGCAGACTCCTCCAAAATTTTGAGGTGAAACGTGGATCTCTGTCTGACACTATTGACACTGGAACACCGTGCCTCGAAATAATCTCTTTGACGTATAGTTTCGCCAGTTGATCCAAAGTGAATCGGATTTTGATCGACAAGAAATGCGCTGATTTTGTCAATCTATCCACTATGACCCATATTGCGTCATATCCCTTCTGAGTAGTGGGTAGCCCTACCACGAAGTCCATCGTGATATGCTCCCACTTCCATTCTGGTATTTCCAAGGGCTGTAATAAACCACTTGGTCGTTGATGCTCCGCTTTGATTCTCTGACAAGTGAGACATTTCGCAACACATTCAGCAACCTCTCTTTTCATGTTTGGCCACCAAAAATGTTGACGAAGATCCTGGTACATCTTTGTGCTTCTTGGGTGAACCGAAAATCGTGAACTGTGAGCTTCGTTCAAAATCTCCTCTCTGATTGCCAATACCGACGGTACCCAGATTCTGCCTTCAAATCTCAGCAACCCTTTGGTATCGATTTTGTATTTAAGCTCTTCACCTTCAAACACTTTTTGCCGTATTTTAACACATTCCTCATCCTGAAGTTGCGCTTCCTTGACTTTTTCTGCCAAAGTTGGTTGGGTTTCCACCTGGAACAATTTTTCGTTAGGCTCTGCCAGATTCTTCACCTCTAACTCCAATTTAGCCATTTCTGCTACAAGCTTCTCCTGATCAGTTAACAAGAGTAGTTTCTCCCGACCTTTTCTACTCAAAGCATCGGCAACCACATTAGCCTTTCCCGGATGGTATAGAATTTCACAGTCATAATCTTTGATCAATTCTATCCATCTCCTCTGCCGCATATTCAAATCCTTCTGCGTGAAAATATACTTCAGACTTTTATGGTCTGTATATATATTTCACACTTCTCCCCATAGAGATAGTGCCTCCAGATTTTCAAAGCAAACACCACGGCTGCTAACTCCAAATCATGGGTCGGATACCCTTTTTCATAGTCTTTTAGTTGGCGCGATGCATATGCAATAACCTTACCATTCTGCATCAACACACAACCAAGTCCTTTATGTGATGCGTCACTGTACACCACAAAATTTCCTGTATCATCTGGTAAAGACAACACAGGTGCCGAACTTAGTCTCTTCTTCAGTTCTTGGAAACTCTCTTTGCACTTCTCCGTCCAAACAAACTTCACTGATTTTCTTGTTAAATTCGTTAATGGAGTGGCAATCCTGGAAAAATCCTGAATAAAACGTCTGTAGTAACCTGCCAAACCGAGAAAACTCCTCACTTCCGACGGTGTCTTCGGCTGATCCCAGTTCATGACAGCCTCTACTTTCGCTGGATCCACCGAAATCCCATCTTTATCAATAACATGCCCAAGGAATTGAACACGCTCCAACCAAAATTCGCATTTCGAAAATTTTGCATATAATTTCTCTTTCCTTAACGCCTCCAATGTCACCCTCAAATGCTCCACATGTTCTTCTTGAGTTTTAGAGTAGACCAGAATGTCGTCTATAAATACCGCCACAAATTTATCCAGAAATGGTTTGAACACCCTATTCATTAAGTCCATGAATGCTGCAGGCGCATTCGTTAAACCAAATGACATAACCAAAAACTCATAGTGGCCATATCTGGTTCGAAACGCCGTCTTCGGAATGTCCTCTTTTCTCACCTTCAATTGATGGTACCCACTTCGTAAATCTATCTTTGAAAAATATCTCGCTCCCTTCAGTTGGTCAAACAGGTCATCGATTCTAGGCAATGGATACTTGTTTTTAATCGTGACCTTGTTCAATTCTCTATAATCAATGCAAAGACGCATCGACCCATCCTTCTTCTTAACAAACAATACCGGCGCTCCCCACGGCGAAACGCTCGGTTGGATATACTTCTTATCCAGCAATTCCTGTAATTGTACCATTAACTACTTCATTTCTACCGGAGCCATTCGATACGGAGCTTTCGATATAGGGGCCGTTCCCGGTGCTAAATCAATTACAAACTCGATTTCCCTATCTGGCGGTAATCCTGGCAAATCATCAAGAAACACGTCCGCAAAATCCCTAACTACTGGTATCTCCTCTAGTTTTGCACCCACCTTTCGGGTATCAACTATGTAGGCTAAATATCCTACACATCCTTGTCTCAACATCTTTCTGCCTGCACCATCATCAGACAACTCGTTTGTCTAGGCGACTTGCTGCCATAAAACACTACCTTTGACGGAGTCATAAGATTTACACACTTCTTTTGACAATCAATAACTGCCCCATGGTTGAACAACCAATCCATTCCCAGAATAACGTCAAACTCCCCAAGACGAATTGGGATCAAGTTGACAGTCATTACATGACCCTTAATATCTACCTGACAATTCTTGTGAACAAACTTAACAGGAATCACCTCCCTATTCGCAATTTCTATATTCATAGGGTAATCTAATTCTTCCTGGGGTAACCCTAATTTCTTAGCAAAATCATCGGATATAAATGAGCAAGTAGCACCTGAGTCAAACAATACATAAGCATTAATATTATTGACTGGAATGATACCTGACACTACATCCTTTGACTACACAACATCCTGCACCGTCATGTTGAATGTTCGAGCTGTAGGTCGGTTGGGCTGCGTGGGTCCTGTGATGGTCAAATTGCCTCCACCACTACTTCCCTTTCCTCTACTTGCACTCCCTGCAGCTTTCTTAGGGCAATCCCGTGCAAAATGATCCTTTGACCCGCAAATAAAACATGCTCCCTTCTTTGGATTAGGGCAATTTGGCGCGATCTGCCCCTCCTGCCCGCAGTTGAAGCACACCCGCTTACCCTTCAAACAAGCACCCATATGGCTCTTTCCACAGTTACTGCACACCTCCATCTTCTTCTTCTGATTACCCTGCTGACTTCCCGCAGAGTTACTATCATTCCATTTCCTCTTTTGACTACTGCCTCCATGGCTACCACTTACCTTGTTTTCACTCTCATTCTTCTTCTTCCTCTGCTCCTGATTATACTTGGACAGAGCATCACTGCCTCCTTCAGCGATAATCGTCTTTTCCAGCACTGCCGCAAATGAGTTCAGTTGAAACAACGAAACTCTGCTATATAACCAGGGTTTCAGTCCCTGCTCAAATCTCCTAGCCTTTCGCTCATCCGTGTTGACCTGATATGGCGCAAACCGCGCCAGCTCATTAAACTTTGCAGCATATTCAGGTACCGTCAGGGTACCTTGCTTCAGTTCCAGAAACTGTACCTCCATTTGATTTTGAGCACTTGCCGGAAAGTAGGTCTCAAAAAACATCTCTTTAAACCGCTCCCACGGAATAATCCCTTGGCCACCTCGAGTCTTATTTGCTTGCCACCAGTAGCTAGCTTCTGATTTCAGCATGAAGGTTGCAAATGCCGTCTTCTGGTCCTCGCTGACTCTAGCGACATCAAACACCTTCTCCATTTCCATAATCCACGTTTGAGCCTCTATCGGATTCATAGACCCGTGATATTCCGGAGGTCCGATAGCCTTGAAGTCTTTAAAGGTTGTAGCCTGAGCTTGTGGTTGATTTGCAAAGGCTCCCGTTAACAAATTTACCAACTGCTGCATGGGATTAGCGTTGGCTTCTTCGTTGTTAGTAGATCCCTCAGGGGTCTGTTGACGTGTTGGTTGTCTTCTTGGCGGCATCTTCTGTTAAAAATTCGCGTTATTAGACTATTGCTCAATTATTTAAACATTTAAGTCTCAACTTAAACATTTATAAACAACACTTAACACACAGTACAACTGATAAACTTTCATATTTTATTTATTAACTGCTTCAAAACATAATAGAGATAACATCGTAGTTATTTACATAAAATCATCTATCCTGAAATCACAAAGTTCCAGGATTACATCATTATTCTATCCCATTATGTAAACTAGGATTAACAACTTATTAACTCCTAAATTTCATAATAACATAACTAATCATAATCTATGATGACATCCCACGACGCACAGCTTCCTGGCATTCCTCCTCCATAATACGAGTCACCATCCTTCGATCCACCATATCTGGATGACGATGAACTCGATCCAGAGCTCTATCCACTGTGGAGTGAAAAATATACTCCATATCATCAATCTTGGCCTTCTTTGACCGCACCTCACACTCAACACGATCTGCACGATCAGCCTCCCTCAGCTAAGCTGTCTCAGCTCTCGCCTGCTCAGCTGACTCCTTTTTCAACTCATCTCGCACAATCTCATTCCTGGCTATCAACTGTCCTCGTCGATACTCATATTGTGCTAACCTCTGCTCAGCCTCTGCGAGACGTGACGTAAGGTCTTGGATCTCAGCATCCTTCTGTTCTAAAGTGGCTTGACGTTCCGCAGCCTGTTCCTCTAACTCCTCCTTTTCACTCTCTACATGAACCAGCTTCCACTCCACGTCTCCAAGACGTATGTCTAGCTCCTCAATCTCACTGTTTTTCTGTTCCAAAGCAGTCTGTCGTTCAGCCAGCTGCCCCTCTAACTCCTCCACTCTGTCCTGCAACTCTATGTTGCGATCATACACCTGCTCGTACATCTGAACACCCAAAGTAAATAGTGGTATCTCTTCAGGGTCCTCCTCCTCTTCCTCCTCAGGATCCTCCTCAGGGTCCTCCTCAGGATCAGTCTCAGGCTCATACTCGTGGCCTGTAACTGTAATCAATGGGGATGGCTCCCTCTGCACTAGCTGCTCATGAACCACGTGAATATCTCGGGGCTCCTCCTCCCTAGTCTGGCTGGGCTCTCCTCTATCAGTCATCTTGACAACAAAATTTTAAGTTTTAATTACTAATCGATAATACTCGCGAGCACATAAGTTTGTTATCAAATAAGCACATAGCACATAATCATTTTATTATCTTTCATGAATTTCCGTAATTCATTCCTTAGAACTCGATAAGAGTTTATCACCTCTATATTCTCTATCTTCTACAAGGCTACTACCCTAAGGTTTTCCCCACCTAAAGGTTCATAGCCTATCAGCTCTGATACCAACCTGTGACACCCCCAAATCCAGGTACTTAATTTCCACAGATTTGGTGTTCACTATCTCATTCAATCACATCTAACTACCCAATATAAAGAACAATTAAATAAACTTAAATAAACATCTTCCCAAAATGGGTTACATCACCAAACTATTAAACAACCAAATCCCAGGTTATCTTAACCTTAATACATTAAATGCGGAATAAAACATAATTTAAATAAGTCTTATTACAATCAAACATCAAGTAAATAGCAGGTCTTTAGCTATTTATGCATCTTGCCCTTGCCTTTGCTCGTGGACGGCTCGTCCTGCTTTTCTGGCTTAGCTGCAATGTTTATTGCAAGAGTGAGCAAACAATTGCTCACAAGTACGATAACAATAATATCTAAATGAAATGATTTCAACTGAGGAATAACAATTTTCTGAATCTCAATAAATGATCAAAGTCTAAAAACTCGTTAGAATGCTTGATTCCAAAGAAAATAGATTTCAAGATTTACAAATTATATCTGAGGGTCACAAGACCTCGAACTATGTCCTAGGTTAACAAGTATTTCTACTGTAACCTTTAACAGTCATGTAGACTATGGACCAACATCTCGTACTCAGGGGGATCAGCCCTTTGTACAATGTATTGTGCACAAACATTTTAACGCTGTCGCGTAAGTAATCCCCTATATTAGGGTTGTTCATCTCAGTTTATCGTCTGAATCCATACCAAAAAGGAAATTGGCTTGGAACAAGTATAGAAAATATTCTAAGTCTTTGAAACGCTCATCAACTAAGGACTAGCTGAATCAATAAGGGTTTGCTAGTCTAATTCAATAGAGTTTGTTCAATAGAAACTATACTCGAAGTTTGAATAATAACAATGATTGGAATAAAGCTTGAGTATATAATCATGATAATAACCTTGCTTGAATATCAATAAGCTAAGGTCAATAAGCTTACTCAATATAAATAAACTTGTCTTGAATAAATTAACAAGTTAAAAGAGAACAACAACTTGCTATAAATAATTCTCAAGCTTAAGGAAGGAAAACTTGCTCAACATAAAGTAATAAGTTGAGATAAGGAACTTGCCTCAAGCGCAGATTACAAATTAAATATCTCACGATCTTTAAATAACCTATACATTTAATTATAAAATGGTAACATAATTAGTTACAAAATAATATACACTTTAAGCTTGCTATTATCTTTTTTTATTATAACATTTCACTTAGCATATCATAGTCAACAAGTACTAGTTTAACAACCATCTTGACAATTCTTTAGTCACTTAATACATTAATATAAGTTTTAAACTTGTTTATAGCATCATAATAAAAGCACAAAGAAAATAAAAATTAAAAATAATTTCAGTACTGCTCCCTCGCCGAGGCGAGAATTTACTGAACAAAAATCTCACCGGGGCGAGACCTCGCCGGGGCGAGCCTATCCTTAACAAAATTTCTCGCCGGGGCGAAGATTACTAGCTCATTTTTCTCGCCGGGGCGAGACACCCGGCAGTCGTCTCCTACAGTTCGCGAACAGTGAAAACTTAGGCCAAATTTGGCCAAATTTTCCGAATTCTATCATCCAGTACATAAACTAGATATACCCAGATATCAAATATGTTAGAAAACAAATACCCAACATGTGTCTAACTAATTTAACTATTATAAAACACATAATCAACTAATTTAAAACCAAAAATTCACTGTTAAACAATTTATTCATGCTTTGACCATTTTCATGAAATCAAACTCTGTAAATTCATTTTTCAACCAATTAAAACCATTCTTCTTGCATTATTCATATTTTTCATCATACAATCATAAACAATTATTAATTAACCAATTAATAACCAAATGGAATCATCAATTTTTATTCAACTATGCCATACATGAAATAAAGCTCTGTAAAAACTAAAATTAAATTCTAAAATATATTTTCATGAATTAAAACCTTCAAATAGAGTTTTAATCATCATATAATCATCACGTAATCATCTATTTCACATAGCTATCAATTATAAAAAAAAAAATCACATATTAAGCCAATGAATATTTTTACAGAGAACCAAATATTGATATACAGAGAAGGGTATTATACCTTCTATTTGATTAAAAGAAAAGCTTGATTAACACTCTCCTTGCTTGAACTTCTACCTTCAATCTCCTCTTTTCAAAATTCACAAGCTCTCTTCTTTCTCAAATTTCACAGAACTCTCTCTTTTCTCTGTAGTTCTTCTTTCTCTTTTCTCTCGGTTCTTCTCTTTTCTTTTCTTTCTTTCAACTGACGTTCTTTTACAAAATGAAAACTGATATAACTTAAAATATAAACTGATGATTTTAAAATAAAAACTGTTGTTTTAAATAATAATAACGTAAAATCCTTAAATTGAATCATCAGTTAGGATTTTCAAAAGCCATAAGGCTTATTTGGTAAACACTAATAAAAATAACCTATTATTCTTATGTCTTGTTTGATAAAACACAATTAAAATAACTCATTTTTCCAACCAAAGGTCATAAGGCCTAGTTTGGAAAAACTAACTTAAAACTCCTTTCATTTATTTTAATAAAACATTATAACATATAGTTTTAAATGTCACACATTTAATTTAATTGAACTTATTATTATTAAATAAATTCAATTAAATATTACTAACTCAAATAATAATTTTATTTAACAAAAACACCAAATAAATTATATTATTCAAATAAATTATTTATTAACATAAATCATTTATTCAAATAATTCTTTTCATCATCTAATTTAATTAATAATTAAATTAGAATAATCATCACAAATCATATTCAAGTAACAATTAACACAATTAACTCAACATAAACTTATTTCACAATAGCTTAATAAATCATCTATTAACTCAATAAATTAACAAAAATATTTATACAACTCAATAAATATTTTTATTAATTCTCAAAATTGCATTCGTTACACAAACATTGTGCCGATCAGATGATTAGACGGTGTGTGCCACAAAGTGAAATAGAGAGTATTTTATATCATTACCATGATTCGCTATACGTAGGTCATTATGGAGGCGAAAAGACAGCGACCAAGGTGTTACAGGCAGGATTTTTCTGGCCAACGTTGTTTATGGACGCCCACCACTTTGTGCAAAGATGTGACAGATGTCAAAGGGTGGGAAATATTTCCAAGCGTCATGAGATGCCTTTGAATGCCATTTTAGAAGTTGAAGTCTTTGACGTTTGGGGAATAGATTTTATGGGACCATTCCCATCGTCCTTTAACAACCTCTACATCCTTTTGGCAGTCGATTATGTCTCTAAATGGGTGGAAGCAAGTGCGTTGCCGACTAATGATGCCAAGGTGGTTCTTAAATTTCTGCAGAAAAATATCTTCACACGTTTCGGCACCCCAAGAGCAATTATCAGCGATGAAGGGAGCCATTTTTGCAAAAGGTATTTCACGGCTCTTTTAGCTAAGTATGGGGTAAACCACCGAATTGCTACAGCTTACCATCCCCAAACCAGTGGTTAAGACGAAGTTTCAAACAGAGAAGTGAAGAGAATTCTGGAGAAAATCGTCAATCCGAGTAGAAAAGATTGGTCAGCAAAATTGGATGATGCACTTTGGGCTTATCGGACAGCTTATAAGACGCCCATTGGCATGTCACCGTACCAATTAGTCTATGGAAAGGCGTGTCACCTACCGGTTGAGCTTGAACACAAAGCATATTGGGCCATTAGAAAGTTAAACTTTGATCTCGCGGCTGCTGGGGAAAAGAGGCTACTTCAACTTAACAAACTCGATGAATTCTGGTTACAAGCATATGAGAATTCAAAGCTTTACAAGGAAAAAGTCAAGAAGTGGCATGATCGGAAAATCATTGACAGGACGTTTGAGCCGGGACAAGCAGTGCTTTTATTCAATTCTAGACTGAAGTTATTTTCAGGGAAGCTCAAGTCTCGGTGGTCGGGTCCTTTCATCATCAAACAAGCATTCCCTCGTGGCGCCGTTGAAGTTTTTGCAAACAATCCGGAAGAGTCGTTTAAAGTCAATGGTCAAAGATTAAAGCATTATTGGGGTGGTGGTGTTGATCGCCAGAAAATCTCAATCACTCTTGCCGATTAAAATTTAAACAAGGAGTAGTAAGGCTGAAAGACTTTAAATCAAGAGCTAGTTGGGAGGCAACCCAATTTTTAATTGCTTTTTAGTTAAAATTTTGTGATTTTTAGGACTCATTATTAGACTTAGTTTTGTTTTTATTTTGTAGTAATTAGATGCTTTGTTTCTTGGTTTTTATTGTTTACAGGTCATACATCAAGGTTTGCACATGAAGAAATCATCAAGAAAGGCTTAACAGTGCAATTCCAGATTTTTAGGCCAGCGCGGTTGCGCATAAATTATGAAGGAAAGCAGCGCGGCCGCGCCATATCTTAGAGTTGAAAAAAAAAATTCTGGTACACCAGTGCAGCCGCGCCCAACTCAAGCCAAAATCTAGCGCGGTCGCGCCTCGATCGGATCCCAGGTTTCAAAACCCAGATTAAACCCGACCCATATCAACCTTTTTAATTCCTTCTCCCGCTTGGACTCTTATTCTTCATAATCTCTCATTTTCAAAACCGATTCCTCCCCTTTCTTCTCTTCCAAATCCGCTTCAAAACTAAATCCAAATCATTACAAAATCATTCTCCAAATTAAATACTACACATTACAAACCCTAATTCTATTTCTCTTCATCTCCATTATTTCTCTATACCAAAACCACACACAACCTATTCCTTCATACAAACCCCAAAACCCAACTCCTTCATTGTTCTCAGTGTTCTTCAAGGAGATTTTCAGTGCATCAAATTGGGAAAACGAGGAAGTGCAAGTGGTTCTACTGCAGTAAGTGCATTGTGGCTTAGGGTTTGACAACGTATCAAGGTATTCGTTCTTCTTGTCAGAATTTAAACTTGTATTGCCTTGTATTAGGACCGTTGGTTGTGATTATACTATGCATGCAAGTATATTGGATTGGTATTGCTTGAGTAAATCCTAGTGTAGTATCTGTCAAGTTTGGGGGAGATTTTTCATTACTTTGTATTGGGACTGATTTGCTATGGCTTCTAAGAGACCACGAGGGGAATCTTCTAGTTCTCACGCACAGGCTGAGTTGGTGGACTTCGATAGGAGTAGGTTTGTATCTGCTGAGGCTGAGGATTTTTTATCACAGGGTTTTGTTGGGAAAGACTTTTGTGTTGGAACGTGGGCTACAGCCTGATCCAGATTTAGATGGTCAGATGATGCACATGATCCGAGCAAAGGGGTGGTTGTTGTTTGTGGAACCACCATTGGCAACCCCGATTTCTGTTGTTCAAGAATTTTATGCTAACACGAAGATTACCAAGGATGAGACTGCTTTTGTGCGGGGTTGTCAGGTGCCATATGATAGCGAGAGTATCAACGCCATCTATCACTTGCCTTCTGTTCATCACTCTGATCCTGAAAGTTTTCACTCTACAAATTGGGACACTATATTGGAGCGAATCAAGAATATTTTGTGCAAGCCTGATACCGCATGGACAACAAAGCAAGGGACGGATCAGAAGCTTCACTTCCCTCACACTGCCTTAAGTCGTTATGGTAAGGCCTGGTACAGCTTTATTTGTGCCAATCTCATACCAACCAGGCACCAAAACGACGTGACTAAGGATCGGACGATTTTGCTATTTGGTATTGTGCAAGGGAAATCAATTAATATGGGGTATGTTATCCATCAGTCTATTCGTCGATACCTTCAGGGTGGTACTTCCGGTGGTATCCCTCATGCGTCAGTAATTACACGTCTATGCTCGGCTGCGGGGGTGGAGTGGGCTAATAGTAAGCCCGTGCAACTCCCAATGAACACGATTGACCATGCGACGATTGCTAAGTATAAGGTGTGGGAAGGAGCTTCTTCTCATGCCCGTGGAGCAGGATTTTTATTGGAAGACTACAATGAGAGTGAGGAGGCCGCTGATCAGCCGGTGCCCGAACCTGAACAACCAGCTCATATCTCCCAGGCTTGTTTGGATCACATGGAGAGGCGTATGACTCGGAGGATGGATGCTATACACTCGAGTATGACCGAGCTTCATTTTTTCTCCACTCAGCTTTCAGATAGTTTCTCGCAGGCTTTTTCTCAGTTGGGCGTTCAAGTTCAATTCCCGACGTTTGGTGCAGCCTCAACTTATCCGCCTCCGGACACACCTTCAGATGGGGAGGATGCAGATACTGCTACTTTGGATTAGGGGAGTTTTTCTTTCCTTTTCCTTTCCTTTTATTGTTTTATCCAATGAGGGCATTGTCTGTTTTAAGTTTGGGGGAGTTCTTTTAGGTTTTTGTTTAGCATGTGTGTTGGTTTTGTGCATCATATCTGTTAGTATGTTGGCATATCATTGTGATTATTGTGAATCTTGCATAGTTATGGTTATCTTGCATAGGCTAGTTTGGTTGTGTTAGGTGCATTTAGTTTGTTGCATGAATCCAATTGATTAGTTGGTATGATTTAGGTTCGACCAATGATAAGATGGGTATTATTGTGTTAGCTTGGACAGTTTGAAAGTCGTTAGGGATAAAATAATTTTGATCATTAGAGTAATTATGCTTGTCATAACTTGAGTTATTGGATAGCACGAATAATTTGATTAATTTTACTGCTGGGGTTCAAAGGGTTGCATAATTGATTTTTACACGAGAATTTGATAAAACATTGTTAGGTAAGTCAACAAAGAAGGCTGAAATAGGGTAAAAGCTGAGTTTGGGGGTTTCTTTTAAGGCGTAAAAAAAAGAAAAAAAAATATGGAAAAAAAAGAAAAAAAAAGAAAAAAAATATAGAAAAAAAATACAATAAATGCGTTGACTAGTTAGGTTCTGTGGCCTTTATCACTCGGGTAATTAGATCCTTAGGGGTGTCTTAACACCTAGTTCCCTAAAGCCGTCTGGTTTGAGAGTCACTGATTGAACGCTCGCTACATGGGTGATTCTGAAACGCCTAAGAGAACTTGACATTGCACAGTTAAGCATAAATACGAGATGGAGCGTAAAACGCACTCGTAGAAGAATAAAGTTAGGAATAAGTCTTGTTAGAACCTTCATGCTCGGTATTTGCTTGATTTTGGCTGGATTTTTTGTATTTACTTGAATTGAAGTAAAAATAGAGTATTCTTGTTATAGAGTTGGTTATGTGGCTTTATTTTGAACTTTGGTCAGTTAACTTGATTAATGAACACACACGCACAATTTGGTTGATGATAGGTGTATATTGTTTGATTGGTTGAGATTATTAGTTCCTTTTGACTGGATTTATTGTTTCAAGCTAGTTGTTGATATCTCTGAGGCACACAGTTAACATTCATACTGGTTATTGGTTGGATTCTTAGGCATGGTAGCTTTTAGTGCATTCATGGCATTGTGTTGCATTGTGTTAGCTATATTGCATTGCATTATGCTGCTTGGGGGCAAGCAATAGTTTAAGTATGGGGGAATTTGATGAGTAGGTTTTATACCTACGAATCAGATGCCAATGAATGCGAATTATTATTTATTTCCATGGTATATAGTTACTTTTCATGCATTTTTATGTGTTTTTGTAGGTTGCGTGTGTTGGGATTGAGTTTGGCAAGAATTGGTGGGATTGCGCTATTGCAGTTGCTGAGTTGCTGATATTACAGAGTAGCAGGGCAGCGCGGCCGCGCCCAAAATGAACTAGGGTGCAGCGCGGCCGCGCTTGACTTCAGACTTAGAAAAAAATGTACTGCCAGAGTAGCGCGGCCGCGCGCCTTTCAAGCTTAATCCAGGCACGGCCGCGCCGGTTCGAGTGAGGGCAAATTTAACTTTTCAGATGTTTTAATTGGTTTTGATTTGAACTCAGATTTGAAACTTTGTAATTAATTAGGGGTTTTATTAGATACTATAAATAGGTGTTTTCTATTTGGTAATTGAGAGACCTACTATTAGCAAACCCTAGTTTTGAGCAATTTGAGAAGACTTGAAGCAAGTTGATAGTAAGGAGAAAGCAAGGAGGAGTAGGACAGAGATTGAAGGATTACTTACAGTGTTTCTTCTCTTTTCTTTCTAGTCTAAACTTTTGGTATTATTAAACTTGTGGATGATGAATTCTAGTTTAGTTATGAACTAAATTTCTTTTAAGGCTATAACGGATCTTAATGCGTATTCTTGAACAGCATGCTTCTTTGAATATTATGATTAGTTATTTTTGGATTGTCTATTATGGTTTGTGCTGAATTGCTTAATTATCTGGCCAATAATTACTAGGATATTCTATATGAATTCGAGAGATGAAGTATAGAATTAGATCTGACCATAATAGTATGTGATTGTGTCTTCTGTTGTCGATGAAATTCATAATTTGTGTTTAGGATAGAAATATACCTATTCACCGCATGTAATCAAAATAGGAAACCTGGACTTTAAATCCTTTTTAATTGTAATTTACATAGAAATATAGTGAATTAGTTATCTAGGGTGATTAACTTGAGTCTATCAATTGTGGATTTGAGTTGAGTTATTTATAAAACATTGAGAGATGGTTATAAATAGAGATGAGTTCCTGGTTAACAATCCAAAATAACTAGCATAATTTAAAGGGAAGTGTGTTGAACAAGATAAAGCATTAAGTGAAGTTATAGTCTTAAGTCCTTAAAAATCTGTTTTCAAACTAGTGGTAGTAATTTAATTTAGAATTAATTAGTTAAACTCAAAACTTTCGAAATCAATTATTTGCTTACTAAAATTATTTTAATTTAAATCTGGAATTGTCATTATAGAATCAATTCTTCTTTGTGGGACGATACTCTACTTTTACTTTATTACTTGTGGACTGCGTATACTTGCGTATTTTGCTAGTATAGATTTAGGCAAACAACTACCTTTCGGGCAAGTTCATTAGTTTAAATAATTGTTATTATGTTCCAACACTCATTAGAAACATTATTTTAATTTCTGTATTGGATATGGATGGTTTTGATATTATAATAAAGAACAACAGTTGTTCTATTTATAATAAAAATGTTTTATATGATGTTGACAATCTACTGAATTTACTTTACATACTTAACTTGCATGAAAATATACTTCAAATTGAACAAACTAAGAAAAGAAAAAGAGATGATGTTAATTATACCTTTATATGGCACTGTAGACTCGATCATATCAATGAAACAAGATTAACCAAGTTGCATAAAGATGGGCTTTTAGAGCTATCTGATTACGAATCATATCCAACTTGTGAATCTTGTCTCATGGGTAAGATGACTAAATCTCCTTTTAGTGGAAAAGGAGAAAGAGTTATAGAGTTGTTAGCATTGGAACACACAAACGTATGTGGACCTATGACAACGAATGCACGAGGAGGGTATTCTTATTTTATTACTTTCACTGATGATCATTCTAGATTTGGATATGTGTATTTAATGAAATACAAATCTGAATCGTTTGAAAAGTTCAAAGAATTCAGAAGTGAAGTAGAGAAGCAAACCGGTAAGAGTATTAAGATTCTTCGATTAGATCGAGGAGGTGAATACTTAACCAATGAGTTTCTCAATTGTCTCAAAGAAAATGGTATAATCTCACAATGGACTCTACCAGGGACGCCACAGTTGAATGGTGTATCTGAAAGGAGAAATCGAACATTGTTGGACATGGTTCGTTCCATGATGAGTTTTACCGACCTTCTAGTATCCTTCTGGGGTTATGCCCTAAAAATGGCTACATACCTTCTTAACAACGTACCTACCAAATCCGTCCCAAAGACCCCATATGAGATATAGACAGGGAGGAAACCTAGTCTTAAGCATGTTAAGACTTGAGGTTGTCCAGTTTATGTCAAAAGGTTTGAGCATGATAAGTTGAAGACTAGCTCCGACAAGTGTAGATTTGTGGGATATCCTAAAGAAATTTTAGTATATTATTGCAAAATACACTGCCTTCTTGGAAAAGGAGTTTATCCTTGAAGGGTCAGTGGGAGTAAGATATATCTTAAAGAAGTTCAAGAACCACAAAATACTACGGATCAAAGTCAGGTACCTGACCAAGTAGAAGAACCTACTGTACCACTACCTATTCATAAATTTGGAAGAGTACCGAAGATACCTGATAGGTATGGATTCATCATAGAGGATGATGATGAAGTACGCATCATCGATAATGATGATCCATTGACTTACAAAGAGGCTATGAGTAGTAAAGACTCAGAGAAATGGCTAGAAGCCATGAAATCTGAGATAGACTCCATGTATGAAAACCAAGTATGGACTTTGGTTTCACCACCTGAGGGCATTAAGCCTATTGGGTGTAAATGGGTCTTTAAGAGAAAGACTGGAGCAGATGGCAAGGTAGAGACCTATAAGGCCCGACTAGTTGTAAAAGGTTTCAAACAAAGACAAGGAGTTGACTATGATGAAACCTTCTCACCAATAACTATGCTCAAGTTCATTCGGATTTTGCTTGCAATTGCAGCTTATTATGACTACGACATCTGGCAAATGGATGTGAAACGGCCTTCCTCAATGGAAAGCTTGAGGGGAATGTATATATGATACAGCCAAAGGGTTTTGTTTCAATGGTTGGAACAAACCAAGTCTGTAAGCTACAACGATTCATTTATGGATTGAAGCAAGCTTCTCGAAGATGAAACATCCGTTTTGATGAGATAATCAAATGGTTTGATTTTATCAAAAATAAGGATGAGCCTTGTGTGTACAAGAAGGTTAGTGGGAGCGCTGTTTCATTCATTGTATTATATGTTGATGATATATTACTGATAGGGAATGATGTTCCTATGCTACAGTGGATCAAAATTTGGTTATCTAAACACTTCTCCATGAAGGACATGGGTGAGGCGTCCTATATTTTGGGGATAAAGATCTATAGAGATAGATCTAAAAGGGTGCTTGGCTTGACCCAAGGAAAGTACATTGACTCGATGCTAAAAAGGTTTAACATGGAAGATTCCAAGAGAGGTCTCATGTCGATAAGCCATGGAATACATCTCTCCAAGAAACAGGCCCCAAAGACACCTGAGGAGAGAGACCGAATGAGTAAGATTCCTTATGCTTCAACAATAGGATCTATCATGTACGGTATGATATATACTAGACCAGATGTCGGTCATGCACTTAGTGTAATAAGCAGATATCAGTCGTATCCAGGAGAAGAGCACTAGAAGGTAGTGAAAAACATCCTAAAGTACTTGAGAAGAACTAAGGATGTATTTCTTGTCTACGGTGGGTCTGAATTGAAACTAGAGGGCTATACAGACTCAAGTTTTTAAATGGACCAAGATGACAGTAAATCCGTTTTAGGGTACGTGTTTAACTTAAACGGTGGCGCAATGAGTTGAAAAAGTTCCAAGCAACAAACAGTTGCTGATTCAGTGACAGAGGCAGAGTACATAGCTGCAAGTGAAGCTGTAAAAGAAGCTGTTTGGATGAAAAAGTTCATAACTGAACTTGGAGTGGTTCCTAGCATTAGAGGAGCTATACCTTTATTCTGTGACAACACCGGAGCTGTTGTGCAGGCTAAGGAACCCAGGTCTCATCAAAAATCCAAACACGTGTTGCGTCAGTTTCATTTGATTAGAGAGATCATTGAAAGAGGAGATGTCACTCTGGAGCATATGGACTCTCAAGACAACATTATAGATCCATTTACTAAAGCTTTAACACAACAGCAGTTTGATCGTCACTTAGAGAAGATGGGTATTAGATACCATGGCGATTGGCTTTAGTGCAAGTGGGAGATTGAAAGTAGTATGCACACAAGCCAATCATATTTGATATGATATAGCATATACTTTGTAATCTTATTCATTTATTAATAAAAGATTTGATTTTCTTAAAAGGCATTTTACATTATCTACAAAGTGCTGTTATATTAAATTTGATAAACCCATAATTTTGAACAATGCTTTTAGAATCATGATGGTGATCATGCTAATGAGATCTAAATTCTAGATAGCTCACAAACTAAAATCGTTCCTAATCGTTGGATTACTAAAAAGGGAATTAGTGGATCCGGATAGATTAGTACAGACGTTGCTTGCTATTAGGAAGAGGATGATTGATCTCATAATCATTTGTGTGGAGACACTAAAGCAAGTATGTAGGTGCTTATTAGAGAATAAGTACACTGAACGTGGCTCGCTAAGGAATACCTAATAGAGTTTTACTCGCCTGTCAATAGGAATTCCTCTAGTGATAGTAGTACAAGTGATCCTTGGACTTGAGATCATCATAGTATCTTGTGTTTGATGAGTTATACTTTGAAATGTCCCTTAAGACCTTTAGGGTATACCAAAGGGTATGATTGGGTATAATAAGTTGTACATGGAGATAGGTGAATGATCAACAAAGAATCTACCTCATCTAGTAAATGATGTGAATGTCCTATGTGATTCGATAAATGACAACTCAGTAGTCCTTGGCCAAGGCAGAATGAAATTAGAAAGGAGTTTCTAATTTGCATTATTTAGAGTTGTGCATTTGGGAATCGAAATACATATAATTAAATAAAATAAGACTTGACAGTAGTTCCATGTCTTATATTTAATTGGGACATTGTATGGTAGAAGGATTGAATTGTACGGTAACTATTCACTGAAAGGTTCTTTTGTGATTAATGTTGAAATCTATATTATCTGGAAAGTCGTTGATCGCTAAGGGGGCTTACCCTTATTGTAGAATAAATATTATTTATTTAAATGAATTAAATAGTTTAATTTATTTATTTAAATAAGATTAGAATTGTTCTAATTGATTTATTCACAATTGGTTTAATATGGAGAACCTAAAGGGTCACACCGCAAAAAGAAAATATTTATTTAAGAAGTAAATGGCATAATTATAATAATAAGTTAAGTGTATTTAATTTAGTCTATGGAGATAGAATAAATTTAATAGCTTAATATTTATTATTTAATATTTTGGAAATATTAAATATAAATTAATAAGAGGAGGCTTATTATTATTATTACTATTACTATTATTTAATTCCTAATAGGGATTGGGAATTAATTAATAGAAACTCTCACATGAATTCCTAATTGGATTAGGAGCATAATTAATTAAAGGAGTTTAATTATAATAGAAACCCTAATCCTAAATAGTTTAGGGAAGGGTTATTCCTACATCTATAAATAAGAGGAGTCTTATCATAGATTGGGGTTACACACTCTTGCATTAGATTGTGGAGAGTACTTGTAATTTCTATAGAGATAGAAACTAGGGTTTTGCCAACACCCAACTTCTTGAATACATATTCTTCCTTGTTGGATCACCTCTAGAGGCCAAACACTTGGGTGGCTAACGTTGATCAAAGGAAGGAATCTCATTAGTGGAATTCGAGGAGAACACGAAGGACTAGGAGTTGAACTTGTACCCGAGGAAGCTTTGATCTACGAGGGTATAATTTCTTATTCTCTTTCTCTTTCGTTTAATTGATAATTGAATACAAGGATAGATCATGGTGATGGTTTGTATTAAAATTTTAAAATCCGTTTTATCACGCTTCCACCCTATTTTTGTAATTAGATTGCATGCTTGCGTAATATACAAACCTAACATACGCCTTGTGACATCATATAAACGCTATGGCATCATTCGAAAAATCAAAAAATCGAAAAAATGTTAAAGCATTTTTAGCGTGAATAGTGTTTTTACGTCTTTTTTCAAGAAATTTTTTTTTCCGTCTACGAATCCTTAATTCGTAAATTTTAACACGTAAACATAATCTAGCTCATAATATAACCTTTAAACACATAAAATCACACTCCATAATATCCATAAGATCTCGTTTTATTAGAAATTCATATTCATAAACCCAAATAATAGATTACACGAATTTTTAGGTTGTCACAACATGTATCAATAATACATTCATCTAATGAAAATAAAACATTCAATATATATATATTGATATCATTTAATGGGCAATATTAGTTAATATAAAATCTAATTTTAAAACCAATTGGTTATTGTAGAATCCAATTCCAACTCTAATTAGTTACATGAAATTCAATTTCAATTAAAATAAACATATTTATTTTAATCCTATTTCAAATCAAAATAAATTTTTTATCTTATTTTTGAAAACTGCACAAATAGAAAAAATTAGAATTTCTACAGGACCAGCGCGCCTGCGCCACTCGAAGGCTTAACCCGACGCTCCCCGCGCCATGACGAAAATATAGTTTTTTCCAATTTTTTTCAAATTGCAAGTTTTGATATTTTCTTCCAAAAATATGATTTTATACAACAAATTATGTCCAATAAATTATTCTAAACACATATCAACATATATATCGAATCAAAACAATTAATAGTTTGCATAAAGATGGCTCTGATGCCACTGTAAGTTTGCAAAAACGAGAACATACATACAATCGTATTGTAATAAAGTGTAAGTGTAACGACCCCAAAATTCATACAATTTAACCCTCGACTTTGGTCATTATCAATACATCAAAATTCTACTAATTTTATCATTATTCGATGACATAATCATTAAAATGCGGAATAATTAAAAAAATTTCTATTACAAACTATTCTCGTTCCCAAAACTTTCAAACTTTACATCTAAATATCTTAGAATCATGATAATGTTATGATTCACCTTGTCGAACTTATTATAAAAGTTTACATCTCAATACAAACTTTACAACTCAACATAAATACATTTATCAAAATCTTAACGCAATTCAAATAACAAGTTCAATTAAAACATTTAATCTTCATGCATCATTTTGATCCATGTCATTCAGGTAGCACATAACGTTACCTTGAATCCTTAACCTACAAAAATGGTTATTTGCAAGAATTAGCTCGACAGCTTAGTGAAATCTAACAGTTTTCATGCATCACATAATACATAAATAACATGCTCATCTTATACAACATAAACATTTGACTAAACATAATTTACATGTTGAACGTCACATATCATATAAAGATTGAATTCCATAATTCAATCGGCAGTCTTTACTCAATCAATGTAGTCATAAATTAACTTTAATATTTCGTACTTATAACATATGTAATACATCATGCTCTTTACAATATAAATTTAAAACAGTTAATCATCAAGTTCACATAACAAATAGGAACTGAAAGGCTTGTCTGGTTCGTAGATTACCAATTACCATAATCAGCTTATTGTTGCTTGATTTCGCAATCAATAAAACACGCGCAAGTATACGCGGTCCACAAGTAATATAAGATAAGTAAAGTGTCGAACCCACGAGGAATTATATTAAATAGTTACCAAATATCAATCGCATGAAAAATTAATCTAATTTAAACAATGATAATATGATTTGTTTTTGTTGTTGATTAAGACTAAATGAAGACAATTAAGAAAACAACGTTTAACTAAACACGGATAGAATTCAAGGTAAAAAAATCTAAGATTATAATTTCCCCCAACTCTTCGTTTGTAAAGCACAACTCTCTCTTTATCGACTAGTTAGACAAAAGAATTGTTACCCGAGAAATCACAAGTATATATAAGCCTCTCTCGATGGTCGAATACGTATTTTCTATTATGGTGTATAGATATATCTCTATTCTACACACTAGCAAGAATCTCATATCAAGAACAATCAATAAGATGCATATCACATAAAATCCCATTAATCATTCTATCAATGGCGCTCGTCGCCGGGGCGAGAAATATGGCTTAAATTTTGTCGTCGGGGCGACAACTCCCTGTATCCCCAAAAACTGCACTTTTGCAATTCAGACCCAATACCAACTTTAACTCTCCTAACCTGTCATAAATAGCATACCACACATACTTTGACCATATTGCACAAAAATTCATCATTGAGAGCAATTTGAGAGCACGATTTATCTATCCAAAACGCAAATATTGAAAACTTAGAAACATGAAAATGCAAACTTGTGAAACTAAAATATAGTAACAAAACATCAAGGATACGGATATAGATAATGGGTTGCCTCCCATCCAGCGCGTAGTTTAAAGTCCTCGGCCTGACTTCTCATTGATTCAAAGTTGATCGGCTAGAGTGATCGAGGTTTTCTGGCAGGCGAAGACGCCACCCCAATAATGCTTAAGACGTTGTCCGTTAACCTTGAATGATTCCTCTGGATTATTACCATAAACTTCCACAGCGCCGTGAGGAAATGCATGCTTGACAACGAAGGGCCCCGACCAACGTGACTTGAGCTTTCCTGGAAAAAGCCTAAATCTAGAGTTGTATAGCAGCACCGCTTGGCCTGGCTTGAATTTCCTTTCAATGATCTTATTGTCATGCCATTTTTTAACTTTCTCCTTGTACAATTTTGAGTTCTCATAAGCCTGCATTCGGAACTCATCAAGTTCATTGAGTTGAAGCAGCCTTTTTTCTCCTGTGGCTATGAGATCAAAATTCATCTTCCTTATGGCCCAGTACGCCTTATGCTCAAGTTCAACCGGGAGATGACATGCTTTGCCATAGACTAGCTGGTATGGTGACATGCCAATCGGGGTTTTGTATGCCGTCCTGTAAGCCCAAAGCGCATCATCTAGCTTTGTTGACCAATCCTTTCTTGTGGGATTGACGATCTTTTCAAAATATTTCTTCACTTCGCGGGTAGAGACTTCTGCCTGACCATTGGTTTGGGGATGGTAGGCAGTAGCAATTCTGTGACTAACCCCATATTTTGCCAAGATAGCTGCAAAGTACTTGTTGCAAAAATGGCTCCCTTCATCACTGATCATTGCCCTTGGGGTACCGAATCTTGTGAACATATTCTTTTGTAGAAATTTCAGCACTACCTTGGCATCATTCGTAGGAAATGCAGCTGCCTCCACCCATTTGGACACATAATCCACAGCCAAGAGAATGTACAGATTATTGAAAGAGGACGAAAATGGCCCCATGAAGTCTATTCCCCAAACACAAAGACTTCAACTTCTAGGATAGTGTTCAATGGCATTTCATATCGTTTAGAGATATTCCCCATTCTTTGGCATCTATCACATCTTTGAACAAAATGGTGAGCATCTTTAAACAATGTTGGCCAGAAGAACCCTGCTTGCAACACCTTAGTGGCTGTCTTTTCACCTCCGTAGTGTCCTCCATATAGGGAATCATGACAGTGATGTAGAATGCTATCAACCTCACTTTGTGGAACGCATCATCGTATCATTTGATCTACACAATGCTTGAATAGATACGGTTCATGCCACATATACCTTTTCATGTCATCTAGAAACTTTTTCTTTTGCTGCCACGACAAGTCTGGGGGGAGTGTGTTACTAACCAAGTAGTTAGCAAAATCTACATACAATGGAATTTCGCCTTGAACTACAAACAGCTGTTCATCCGGAAAAGACTCATTGATTAGAACTTTATCTTCCTTGTCATGACCCGGATTCTCCAATATAGATAGATGGTCGGCTACTTAGTTTTCAGTTCCCTTTCGGTCTCGAATTTCTAAGTCAAACTCTTGCAACAATAGGATCCATCTAATCAACCTCGGTTTAGCATCCTTCTTTGCAATTAGATACCGAATAGCTGAATGGTCCGTGAATACAACTACCCTTGTTCCAATCAAGTAAGATCAAAACTTGTCAAAAGCATACACTACTGCAAGCAATTCCTTCTTGGTAGTGGTGTAATTGAGCTGTGCATCAGTTAAGGTTTTGCTGGCATAGTAAATAGCATGAAAAACCTTCTCCTTGCGCTGTCCCAAAATAGCCCCAACTGCATAATCACTGGCATCACACATCAATTCGAAAGGCTTTGACCAATCCGGAGCAACTATCACTGGTGCGGTGGTCAATTTCTTCTTTAAAAGCACAAATGCGATCAAACACTCTTCATCAAACTTGAACAACATATCATTCTCTAATAAACTGCATAAAGGCTTTGAGATCTTAGAAAAGTCCTTTATGAACCTTCGGTAAAACCCAACATGTCTCAGAAAACTGCGAATACCCTTCACTAAAGTTGGTGGAGGTAAATTTTCGATTGTTTCAAGTTTTGCTCTATCCAACTCTAGACCTTTTGATGACACTTTATACCCAAGTATGATCCCCTCTTGCACCATGAAGTGACATTTTTCCCAGTTGAGCACTAGATTAGTTTCCACACATCTCTTAAGTATTAGAACTAGATTTTCCAAGCAATTGTCAAACGAATCACCAAATACTGAAAAGTCATCCATGAAAACTTATACATTGCGTTCCACCAAATTCGAGAAAATTGCCATCATGCACCTTTGAAAAGTGGCCGGTGCATTACATAATCTGAATGAGACCCTTCTAAAAGCAAAAGTACCAAATGAACATGTGAAGGTGGTCTTTTCTTGGTCCTCTGGAGCAATAGCAATCTGATTATAGCCCGAATAACCATCCAACAAGCAATAATACCCATGCCCTGCCAGTCTGTCTAACATCTGATCAATAAAAGGCAGTGGAAAATGATCCGTTCGGGTTACCTTGTTAAGTTTCCGGTAGTCCATGGAAACCCTCCAACCAGTTACTGTTTTTGTTGGAATCAACTCATTATTTTCATTGGCTACAACCATCATACCCGCTTTTTTGGGTACACACTGAACTGGACTCACCCAAGCATTGTCAGAAATGGGATAAATTATTCCAGTATCTAACCACTTTAAAATCTCTTTCTTCACCACCTCTTTCATGATTGGGTTGAGTCTCCTTTGATATTCCACAGTGGGTCTACTATCATCCTCCATCAAGATTTTGTGCATACAGAATGATGGGCTTATTCCCTTGATGTCAGTGATGGTCCATCCAATAGCAGATTTGTACTCTCTAAGAACTCGCAACAGCTTACTTTCCTGAAACTCGTTAAGCACAGATGCAATAATAACAGGTAAAGTAGCTGATTCGCCCAAATATGCATACTTGAGATGATTAGGCAAAGGTTTGAGCTCAAGTGACGGAGGCATCTCGAGAGATGGTCTCAACCGATCTGTAGCATTCTCAGCATACTCTAGTGATTCAAATGGGATTTGAAACTTGCTTCCCTGTGGCACTGTATCCAAAATCTGTAAATACTCCACCAAATCTGGATCATCCATGTCAAACTCTCCCAGAAGTGTCGTTTCTAATGGATCATTGTTCAACACATTCAAAAACTCATCATTTACCACTTGCTCGATCACATCCACCTGAAAAAATTCTTCCTCATCTGAAGGGAATTTCATGGCCTTAAACACATTAAATGTGATTTCTTGATCCTGAACCCTCATAGTGAGCTCTCCCTTTTGCACATCGATTAAAGTTCTCACAGTGGCTACAAATGGTCTCCCAAGAATAATAGGAATGTTTTTATCTTCCTCAAAATCTAAGATGATAAAATCAGCCGGGAAGATGAACTTATCCACCTTTACGAGAATGTCTTCTACAATTCCCCTTGGGTAAGTAACCGACCTATCGGCAAGCTGAAGAGAAATGTTTGTTGGCTTTGGTGCAGGAAGTCCCAACTGAGTATACGCGGATAATGGCATGAGATTAATGCTAGCACCCAAGTCACACAAACATTTGTTGAATGAAAGGCTACCAATAGTACACGGTATAGTGAAACTGCCTGGGTCCTTCAACTTAGGAGGTAGATTTCTTTGCAACACTGCACTACATTCCTCCTTTAAAGCCACTGTTTCAAAGTCATTTAACCTCTTCTTCCTAGATAGAATACCCTTCATGAATTTGGCATAGCTTGGCATCTATTTTAAGGCTTCTACAAAAGGAATGTTAATTTGTAGCTTCTTAAAGACCTCCAGGAATTTGACAAACTATTTATCTAACTTTTGCTTTTGCAGTCTTTGAGGGAAAGGCACTGGTGGAAACACTTTCGGTGTAGGAACAACACTAGGTTTATCTGTGATATCTCTCTGTTCTGACTCAGGTGGTACACTGCTGTCCATTTCCTTAGAAAAATCTGCATTATTCAAGTCCGGGGGAGAGCATGAGTGGGCTGCCCCCTTTTGCAATTCAGGCTCCTGTAAGGTTTGTTTTCCACTTCTGAGTGTTACTGCTTGACATTCCTCTTTCCCATCTCTCCTTGGATTAGTTTTTGTGTTACTAGGAAAAGATCCCTAGGGTCTATTTGACATAGAACTAGCCATTTGCCCAATTTAATTTTCCAAATCTTTGAGTGATGTTGCTTGGTTCTTTATCATCACATCCTGGTTAGCTATGTGTTTCAATATTAACTCTTCAAAATCTGATTTTCTCTCTAGTTGTGAAGTTTGAGCTGCATGATATTGTGGCTGATTTTTGAACCTTGGAGGATGGTGTGGTTTTGGAGCTTGTTAAAAATTTTGATTGTTGCTCCATAAAAAGTTAGGGCGGTTCCTATTTCCAGCATCGTAAGTGTTTTGGTAATGATTTGGTGGTCTCTAGTAGCTACTTACAAACTGAACTGCCTCGTGATCAATGGGGCATTGGTCGGTTGCATGTGTCCCTGCACATAACTCACAAACAAGAGCTACTTGCTGCACTTTTGAATTAGTTAAGGAATCAAGTTTCTTTGACAATGCTGCCATCTGAGCTGCTAAGGACGTGATGGCATCCACCTCTAATACTCCGGCTACATTTGGTTGACTCATTCTAGAAGTTGGCCATTGGTAGTTATTTGCAGCCATGACCTCCAATAAATCAAGTGCTTCTCCATAATTTTTAGCCATGAAAGATCCTCCCGCAGCTGCATCTATGCAAGACCGATTGTGAGATCCCAATCCATTTTAGAAGGTATTCAATTGCATCCATGGGAGGAATCCATGATGCGGGCATCTTCGAAACAAATCTTTAAATCTCTCCCATGCCTCATACAATGATTCTCCATGATGTTGCTCAAAGGTTGCAATTTCATTTCTCAATCTAGCAGACTTTGCAGGAGGGAAGAACTGTGCCAAAATTTTTTGCCCTAAATCTGACCATGTAGTGATGGATCCTGGTGGCAACGAGTGAAGCCAACTCTTAACTTTGTCTCTCAAAGTGAACGGAAAAAGTCTAAGTCTCAAAGCATCATCCGTCACTCCATTAAATTTGAAAGTATCACATATCTCAATAAAGCTCAACAAATGCTCATTAGGGTTATCATTAGCCAAACCCCCCAAACTGTAACGAATTTTGCACCATTTATATTGTTCCCGGTTTAATTTCAAAGGCATTTACAGTTATTGTCGGCCTTGTGATACTAGACTGTAAATCACTTATCTGCGGCGTTACATAGTCTCTCAATGCTTTTTGTTCCTCTGCCGCCATAGTGTCTTGATTGTTAGACCCCCTGATTCTTTCTCTTCTTAGTCTTCGGGTATTTCTCTCGATCTCGGGATCGTAAGGAAATAACTCAAGACTTTGTGATCGGCGCATATAAATCAAGAGTACCTACACAATCAAGTGAAAAATTAAATACAAGTCTAAATTAATATCAATTCGACTATAATCAATATTGGTAAAATTATTATAAAATAATTCCCCGGCAACGGCGCCAAAAACTTGTTGCTTGATTTCGCAATCAATAAAACACGCGCAAGTATACGCGGTCCACAAGTAATATAAGATAAATAAAGTGTCGAACCCACGAGGAATTATATTAAATAGTTACTAAATATCAACCGCATGAAAAATTAATCTAATTTAAACAATGATAATATGATTTGTTTTTGTTGTTGATTAAGACTAAATGAAGACAATTAAGAAAACAATGTTTAACTAAACACGGATAGAATTCAAGATAAAAAAAATCTAAGATTACAATTTCTCCCAACTCTTCGTTTGTAAAGCACAACTCTCTCTTTATAGACTAGTTAGACAAAAGAATTGTTACCCGAGAAATCACAAGTATATATAAGCCTCTCTCGATGGTCGAATACATATTTTCTATTATGGTGTATAGATATATCTCTATTCTACACACTAGTAAGAATCTCATATCAAGAACAATCAATAAGATACATGTCACATAAAATCCCATTAATCATTCTATCAATTACCAACTTTCACAATAGAAATCATTAAGCAAGGATTCTCAATTGGATACATGTGTTATTTAGGTATATGTCTATCCCAAATACAATCAAATTATCAACTCTTGAGAACAATACATAAGACTCACATCACATAATCTCATACATTATCCATAAAGAATATCCAATTTTCACATGAATTCATAGCTAGGTCTCAACCTATATTTCATTTCTCAATCTCATATAGATTACCAAGGTAATTACGGGCCAAGCAATTAATCCATAAACATAGGCTATGAACTCCAATTCACAAGAGTCTAACTAATATTCAAAAGAGAGAGCATTCAAAACAAACTACGAGTTGGGTTCCATTGAATCTTAGAATTGAAGAATTAGCTCATAATAGCTTTGAATAACATCATATTCAGATTATAGTACATAGCTTTGGAATTACAAAATAGAAACGAAATACTAGAAGTTAGAATGATAAAACCCCTCTTTGGATTGATTCACGAAATGATGCTTGTTGGTATCCTTCTCTCTAGCTTTCCTTCTCAATACTGTAATCTTCAACTTCTTGGTGATGCTATTATGTTCTTTGTTTTCCTTTGTTCTTCTCTTTCTTAGCTCAAACCCTAGCTCCCAATGTGTATAGCAAAGCTTGGATGAACTGAATACAACTCCCTGGATGCCTAATACACTGATTAATCTCTCTCCACTAGTCACTATCGTGCTCCCGAATTTGCTCCAACGAACACCCACTATCAGCACACAAGACAAAGCCAACCGCTCAATAATCCCGACGAGCTAGCCCCGGCGGTGAAAATTACCTAAGGAGCTCGCCCCGGTAGTGGCGTCGCCCCGACGGCCAAAAAGGCTTGAACCTGTCGCCCCGGCGGTGGACCCTACTGCAAGAATTACACTTTTGCCCTTGGAGTCCAAAAGTTCCACAAATGCTCATCTATAGTCGTATCCTACGAAATAATGCAATACAAGTAAAATACAACTAAAAACACTAAAAGACAACAAAGAATTGAGCCTAAAAGATAATCAATTCGCAGGTATAAAACCCACTCATCACTTATACTTATCTGCACTTTACGTATCCTATACGATATATAATCATGCACAACATTTATTAGTCACATAGCAACACTTAGTATTAACTCTACTTTACATTTCATAATCCTTCCTTTAATCGATACACAATGTTTGACGTATTGTTTAAGTCCTGTTAAGGCTCCTCAATAATTATCACTCAACGTTTAGTTAAGTAATTAAGGTTCATCTTCACATTGCATTATATGTATTTTAAACTTATTCAATTTAATTAGGAACCTTCATATAATATTTCAAAATATTCTTTTGAATTACTACTTAACATATTACATCATATATGTGAAATTCTTTTATTTCAAAATCTGAAAAAAAATTTATTTTCTGGGTTTTGACCCGACCGGACCCGACCCGGCAAACTAGATCGGCGCTGTGGCGCCAGGTTTTGGCCTTAAGCCGGCGTTGTGGCGCTGGCCTGACCCGGCCCAATTAGACCCAAAAGGATACTGGCGCTGCGGCTCAAATACCCACTTCGCGACTCAAACTCTGCTTCAGCCAAACTCACAAATTCTTCACCCAAACTCCAAATTCAGCAAACCCAGATGCTAAAAACTTTGTAAAACTAAAACTCAATATATAAACAACAATTCTAACAACATAATTCACATAAACAACCAATTTAAAGGATTACATATTCAATGTCCATGCTCTTTTTTCAAGCTTTTGACATATTAACAAAATTAAACACCATGAACCCGTTTCTTAACCAATTTAATCCATTTCACTTGCATTCTTTTTGTTTCTTAATGTATTATCATAATCAACAATCAATTTCAGATTCCAAGTATGAATTAACACTCAACCTTTATACATACAAACCATATTCGTATTTCTTTTCACTGTAAATAGAAAACTCCAATTTAAAACATAATTTCATGAATTAATTCAATCAAAATCGTTTATAAACATCATATAGAAGATTATATATACCCAAATCATATAAACTTTCATCCCTCATCAAATCATGCCAACTAAAACGGTTTTTCAATGAAGAATTTTTTTGAGAATAACATAACAAGGATTTAGAATTTTACCTTTGATTAGCTAGATGATTAGAAAAACTTAGTTAATCTTCCTCCTCTTCTTTAATTTCTTGGACCTTAGCTTCTCAATTCACAGAGAATTTCTTCTTTTGGTCTCTCAATTTTCTCTTAACTTTCTCTATTTCTCTCCTTATCTCAGCCTTAGCAAATAAAGACCACTACTCTAACGTGGTTTAGTCAGTTATCAAACAAACAGACTCAGCAGTTACAAATACATAAGGTCAAGAGACCCTGTTTGGCTAAACTCTTTTTACACCCTTTTAGATTATTCTTATAATTCCCTTATCATAAGGTTCTTGTGTCAAACTTTGTAAACAAATTCTAATATTTAAATCACATTGGGTTTATTAATAAACTTAATTTTATTAATAAATCAAACTAATTCTTATTAACACAATTATGAATTTATTTAACAAATTATTATTCATCTAATTTAATTATTTAATTAAATTAGAGCATTATCATTCCGTTAGCGTAATAAAAATATGCACCGATTATAAAACTACTTATAATCAATTTACTTAATATCATCATACTTAATTAAATTATTCTACAATAATTTCCATCAAATATTTATTCGATAAATATTTTAATTTACGAAATTCACAATCGTACTACATTAACATATTACATATATATACAATATATATTAATCTCTCATTTTGTTAAAACAAATATATCCATATTAATTCACTGTTTTAATTAAGTGAAATACTCTCATTATTTATGAAACTTAATTCACAATAATTTTCATTGTCCACAAGACATAATAATCAAATTATATTACTCAAAATGTAATTTTCAACTAATAATATTTAGTTAATATCTTTTTCGTAACAATTTTATTTACTCTTTTCAATGGTTTAATTAACTATTAAACTTATTTTCTCAAATACACGAATATATAATTCTCTTCACACCAAATCACATATTTCACAATATATTTAAAAATTTTCTGCAATCCCAGGAATCACCTTATGCGATATTATTAATTCAAGATGAAGAATAATAGATTATACCTTTGCAAATTCAACTTTTGAACAACTACGAGTTCACCTCCTTGATCCTTCACGTTCTTCTCCAAATTCACCTGATTAAACGCAAGCTACAAAGTGTATGTAGTGCTTTAAAGGTGATCCACCAAGAGAATGATTATGGAAGAAGTAAATTTAAATTCCTATGAATCTTGGGTGGCTAGCCCTAGTTTTCTCTCTCCTAACTCTTTTAGGTTTATGAGAATACTTGCAAGAGTTGCATTAGTCCTTCCCACAATAAGACCCCTCTTATTTATAGACCAACCTTCCATCCTAAACCTTTTAGGACTTAGGATTTTAATTTAATTTAACTCCCAAACTATTTAGGAACTAAATAATTTATAATAATAAGAATAAGAATAAGAATACTTCTTATTATTTATAATTAGTATTTCTTCAAATACTTAATTATAAATATTAAGTTATTTAATTTATTCCACTAATAAATTAAATACACTTAATTCATTATTAATAAGCCAATTACTTCTAAAATAATATTTTTCTTTTTGCGGTGTGACCCTTTAGGTTCAATATTATGTCGGTAGTAGAATAAATAAATTAAAACCATTCTAATATTGTTTATAATGAATTAAACTCCTTTAATTCATATAAATAAATAATATTTATTCTACATCATGAGGGACACCTTACGATAATGTATCATGACTATCCGTATAATATGAAATCAACGTTTAATCACATAAAACCTATTCAGTAATTAGTTACCGTACAATTCAATCCTTTTATCACACAATGTCCTGATCAAATATAAAACATGGAATTACTGTCAAGTTTTATTTATTTGATAATATGCATTTTGATTCAAAATGCACAACTCTAGTTAATGTAAATTAGAAACTCCTTTCTAATTTCCATTCACCCTGACCAGGGATTCCTGAGCTGTCACTTATCGAATCGCATAGGACATTCTCTCCCTTTACTAGAAGCGGTAGATCTTTTGTTGATCATTCATCTACCTCCATGTATACATTATTAAACCCAAACATACCCTATATGATACTCTGTAGTATTAAGGAATATGGTAAAGTATAACTCAGAATACACAAGATACTATGATGATCTCAAGTCCAAGGATTACTTGTACTACTATCACTATAAGAACTCCTATTGACAAGCGAGTAAAACTCCATTAAGGTTCTTTTAAGCGAGTCACGTTCAGTGAACTTATTCCCCAATAAGCACCTACATACTTGCTTTAGTGTCTCTACACAAATGATTATGAGATCAATCATCCTCTTCAACAGAGCAAACATAATATGTACTAATCTATCTGGATGCAGTAACCCCACATTAGTGATCCATAGATTAGAAACATTTTAGTTTTTGAGCTATCTTGAACTTAGATCTCATTAGCATGATCATCATCATGATTCTAAAAGCATTGCTCCAAAATTATGGGTTTATCACATTTATTTAATTTAACTAATTAAACATGGATAAAGAATGCCTTTAAATAAACAAATTCTTTTATTAATAAATGAATAAGATTACAAAGTAAATGCTTATCACATCCTATGTGAATGGCTTGAGGGTATACTACTTTCACTGCGACGATGGGAAAGATGGAAGCAACGGGTGATGAGAAAAGATTGAAAGCAACGACGATGGGGGCAGGGGCCTGTAATCTTTGCAATTGAAATAATTGATTGGTCATCAAATGGATTAGGTTTTATGAACTAATTTTTATAAATGGATTAGTTATTATAAATGGATTGATTTTTATAAACTGATTTTTATTCCTTTTTTAATCTTATGAGGCAATCAAGTCATTTCTTTTATTTTTTTTTTATTTAAATTGCCAAGTAAGCAATAAATTAACGTTGTCGACGCCGGGAATTTTTCTCTTTTTCCTAATGGAGTTACCTACCCTTTTATATTTTGATTATTTCATTAAGGGTGATTTTTAGGAAAAAGCTAACATAAATGTCGATGGGGTTTTGAAAGGTTGATTTTAATGATGGGCCAATTAACCAGAGTCGTTAGTTGGTAAAGGTTTAAAATGATGTACCAATTCATCCGAATTTTTAGGATTTTTCGTAATCAAGATGGCCCATATGTGACTCCGAAGAATTGGTCTACAACCGAGATTCATAGAGTTCGTGGGCTTGCTTAAGCGAGGAGAAGATATTAGGCACCCCCCGACTTCCGTGAGACATAGTTACCGATTTCTTAATGTTTTCCTTGAGTGCTTAGAAATGAAAGGTGTATGTGTGTGTGCTATGCCTAAAAATCTGGGATATCGCTTCCAAGTTTTGAAATTGAAACTACAAATAACCTAGGGGTCGTCTCTTAAGTCAAGTCATAAGATATGCATTATTTTGAAAGCAACTATGAGCCTCTTTGAACTTATGCATGAATGATTTGGTTTGAAGAAAAGATCCATTTTAGATTTCATTTGATAAATTATTTTTAGATGACGTTTTAGAGGAAACATTATTTTCAAACCCTTCATCAAATAGGAATCGAGGTTCACCATTACTTTCAGTTTTTAGCCTAATTAGTCTAAGAACCTAGGTTGATTCAATTTTAAAAGATCTTTGTTGTTTTGTTTGATAATCATTTTTTTTGTGACAACACGGTAAAATCAAGCATCAAAAAGGGTTTAGGGCCACCCGTGGGCATGTAAGCCATCTAAATAGCCCCAAGCACCCGCAATAATAATATCCACTATCACGGGGTCTTAAATCCGATTTTCATAGGGTAGACCCCTCGATACCGTTTTAAGGCCCGAATTTACATATACAAATGGTCATAGCGCAAATGTTGCAATTGTAAACTATGTATAGTGGGAATTACGCCAAGATCCATTAAACAGGGTGTTTAAGGATTAAACTCCATTCCTAGGCTCACATAATTGGAATCACAACAAGTAATACATCAAAATATACAACTGACATTTAGAATCTAGGAAAAGGGCTCCTGAAGACCCTAATCCATAGATCACACAACGAAGCCGACATTCCGAGGGATTATTATGTATCGACGAAATCTAACAAAAGGACTTAGAATCTAAGAAAGGATATCCATAGATCTTAGATCTCATAGATCTAGACAATGACATAATCGGAATTTACTATATACATTTGAAATAGGATCCTTATTCTCACTAGCAAATTTTTAATTAGATTTTCCGAACTATATATTGAGGGTAATATAGTTTGATGAAAATAGTGGGAGATACCAATTTAAATAAAGACCTAATTTATTTTGGTAATTAATAAAATGAATCTATGCTAAAATGTTGTCTATTTCACATGCAGAATTTGAAAAATATCAAACTCACTATCACTATGTAGCATACTTGATGCTAACAAACTGACCGAACCGAATTACACGGACTGGTTAAGAAATTTGAGAATTATTCTCACTGCAGAAAAGATTTATTATGTCCTAAATTCGCTCGTCCCAGTAACTGTTGCAGAAACAACCTCTGAGGAAGATATTGCTACTTTTAGAAAATGGCAAGATGATGCAACCTTGGCTCAATGCATAATGCTCGCATCCATGAGTAACGAGCTTCAGCGTCAGCATGAAACTATGGATGCTCCTACTATATTGCTGCACCTCAAGGAGTTGTATGGTGAGCAAAGTAGGACTACAAGATATCAGATATCTAAGGAACTCTTCCGATCTCGAATGACCGAGGGCATTATTATTGAGACTCATGTCCTAAAGATGATCAATCTGATTGAATAACTTGGACAGTTAGGGTTCGTAATGGATGGGGAGTTGAGTTAAGATTTGATCTTGCAGTCACTCCCAGACACCTTCTCACAATTTGTTGTGCATTTTCACATGAATAAGTTGGACATCAGCTTGCCTGAGTTACTTAACATGCTGAAAACTGCTGAAGTCACTTCTCATCCAAGATGAACCAAGTCTTATTGGTGGATGATTCTTCCAAGAAAAGGAAGAGGCCCAAGGTATCTTCTGAAAAGAAAAAAAAGAAGAAGGCTAAGGGCAAGGCAAAAGGAAAGGACAATAAGAAAACTAATCCAGATAGCTAAGGAGTATCTTGCGGACCAAAAGAAGCTTGGAGAAGCTTCGACTTTCGATCTAGGTTTGTTCATGATTGAAATTAATTTTTTTGAAAGTCAAAATTCAATTTAGGTATTGGATACCGGTTGTGGTTCTCACATATGTAACAATATGCAGGGACTAAGCATAAGTAGAAAGTTGAACAAGGATGAAGTCGTCCTACGAGTGGGAAATGGAGCAAAGGTTGCTGCATTAGCTGTAGGAACTTATTATTTAGCACTGCCTACGGGCAAGTCCAGTAGTCTAAATAATTTTTATTATGTTCCAACACTTATAAGAAACATTATTTCAATTTCTGTATTAGATATGGATGGTTTTGATGTTATAATAAAGAACAACAATTGTTTTATTTATAATAAAAAAAATTTATGTGGTGTTGACAATTTACTTAATGGACTTTACATACTTGACTTGCATGAAAATATATTTCAAATTGAACAAACTAAGAAAAGGAAAAGAGATGATGTTAATTATAGCTTTATGTGGCACTGTAGACTCGGTTATATTAATGAAACAAGATTAACCAAGTTGCATAAAGACGAGCTTTTAGAGCTATCTGATTACGGATCATATCCAACTTGTGAATCATGTCTCATGGGTAAGATGACCAAATCTCCTTTTAGTAGAAAAGGAGAAAGAGTTACAGAGTTGTTAGCATTGGTACACACAAACGTATGTGGACCTATGACAACGAATGCACGAGGAGGATATTCTTATTTTATCACTTTCACTAGTGATCATTCTAGATTTGGATATGTGTATATAATGAAATACAAATCTGAATCGTTTGAAAAGTTCAAAGAATTCAGAAGTGAAGTAGAGAAGCAAACCGGTAAGAGTATTAAGATTCTTCGATCAGATCAAGGACGGGAATACTTAACCAATGAGTTTCTCAATTGTCTCAAAGAAAATGGTATAATCCCAAAATAGACTCCACTAGGGACGCCACAATTGAATGGTGTATCTAAAAGGAGAAATCAAATATTGTTGGACATGGTTCGTTCCATGATGAGTTTTACCGACCTTCCAGTATCCTTCTGGGGTTATGCCCTAGAAACGGCTGCATACCTGCTTAACAAGGTACCTACCAAATCCGTCCCAAAGACCCCATATGAGATATGGACAGGGAGGAAACCTAGTCTTAAGCATGTTAAGACTTGGGGTTGTCCAGTTTATGTCAAAAGGTTTGAGCATGATAAGTTGAAGACTAGATCCGACAAGTGTAGATTTGTGGGATATCCTAAAGAAAGTTTAGGATATTATTTCTATCATCCTACTGATCAAAAGGTGTTTGTTGCAAAACACGCTGCCTTCTTGGAAAAGGAGTTTATCTTTGAAGGGGTCAATGGGAGTAAGATATATATCTTGAAGAAGTTCAAGAACCACAAAATACTATGGATCAAAGTCAGATACCTGACCAAGTAGAAGAACCTACGGATCATAGAGGATGATGATGAGCTACGCATCATAGATTGATAGACTCCACGGCACGCTTGCGTGAGGTGGTCGTCGCCCGGATCGTTTCCAGTAAGTTATAAGGTGGAACTCGTTCGAATCCTTAATCCCTCGCCTGAATATAGACGATAAACCTTGGAATAATCGATCAAGCAATTTGAATGTATGAAGGATGAAACACCAACAACACTTGGACCCTCATTTAATTCAAACGATAATCTCCGTATGATTGAATGATGCGATAGAATAACGCCACACACAACTGTGATTTGTTGTATGATAAGTTGATAATTGAATCTTAAGAAAACTAAAAAAATAATCTAGGAATTCTTAAAGAACCAAAAGATGAGAAGAATCTCACAATAATTTCATTAATCAAAAAGTGTATATATCTCCCTATTACATCAGCCATGTATTCTATTTATACTAATAGAATAAAACCTTAAAAAACCCTAAATCCTAAAAGGAATAGAAATCCAATTGGAAATCAAATTCTACCTAACTAATTAATATGGAAAACAAATCATATCTAATAAATATCCTAATTACAATAGAAATCTAAAAGATATGTAAATCCCTAAAATAAAAGAAAAAAATCTGCCAAAAGCTGCGTGCCTCAAAAAACGCGCCAATGAAATCTGGTTGTTCTCGCCGGGGCGAGAAACTTGTACTAAAAATTCTCGCCAGGGCGAGAATAGCACATGGACTTAAGCTCTCCCTCACGAAGATCACTAGAACTGCACATGGACTTAAGCTCTCCCTCACGAACCCTTTCTCCATCAGCTTGCTGTTAGGTTTGTATATAGCGCGAACATGCAATCAAATTACATAAATAGTGCAGAAGCGCGATAAAATCGGATTTTAAAATTTTATACAAACCATCACCAAGATCAATTCTTGTGCTCAATTAACGATATAAACAAAAGAGAAAGAGAATAAGAATTATACCCTCGTAGAACAAAGCTTCCTCGGGTACAAGTTCAACTCCTAGTCCTTCGTGTTCTCCTCGAATGCTGCAGTGTGATTCCTTCCTTTGATCAACGTTAGCCACCCAAGTGTTTGGCCTCTAGAGGTGATCCACCAAGGAAGAACAAGTATTCAAGAAGTCGGGTATTTGGCAAAACCCTAGTTTCTATCTCTATAGAAATTGTAAGTACTCTCCACAATCTAATGCAAGAATGTGTAACCCCAATCTATGATAAGACCCCTCTTATTTATAGATGTAGGAATAACCCTTCCCTAAACTATTTAGGATTAGGGTTTGTATTATAATTAAACTCCTTTAATTAATAATGCTCCTAATCCAATTAGGAATCCATGGGAAAGTACTTCTATTAATTAATTCCCAATCCCTATTAGGAATTAAATAATAGTAAAAGTAATAATAATAATAATAAGACTCCTCTTATTAATTTATATTTAATATTTCCAAAATATTAAATAATAAAAATTAAGCTATTTAATTTATTCTATCTTCATAGAGTAAATTAAATACACTTAACTTATTATTACAATTATGCCATTTACTTCTTAAATAAATATTTTCCTTTTGCGGTGTGACCTTTTAGGTTCTCCATATTAAACCGGTTGTAAATAAATCAATTAGAACAATTCTAATCTTATTTAAATAAATAAATTAAACTATTTAATTCATTTAAATGAATAATATTTATTCTACAATAAGGGTAAGCCCCCTTAGCGATCAACGACTTTCCAGATAATATAGATTTCAACATTAATCACAAAAGAACCTTTGAGTAAATAGTTACCGTACAATTCAATCCTTCTACCATACAATGTCCCAATTAAATATAAGACATGGATTTACTGTCAAGTCTTATTTTATTTAATTATATATATTTCGATTTCCAAATGCACAACTCTAATTAATGCAAATTAAAAACTCCTTTCTAATTTCATTCTGCCTTGGCCAAGGACTACTGAGTTATCATTTATCGAATCACATAGGACATTCACATCTTTTACTAGACGAGGTAGATTCTTTGTTGATCATTCACCTATCTCCATGTACAACTAATTATACCCAATCATACCCTTTGATATACCCACAAGGTCTTAAGGGACATGTCAAAGTATAACTCATCATACACAAGATACTATGATGATCTCAAGTCCAAGGATCACTTGTACTACTATCACTTGAGGAATTCCTATTGACAGGCGAGTAAAACTCCATTAGGTATTCCTTAGCGAGCCACGTTCAGTGAACTTATTCTCCAATAAGCACCTACATACTTGCTTTAGTGTCTCCACACAAATGATTATGAGATCAATCATCCTCTTCCTAAGAGCAAGCAACGTATGTACTAATCTATCCGGATTCACTAATCCCCAATTTAGTAATCCAACGATTAGGAACAATTTTAGTTTTTGAGCTATCTTGAATTTAGATCTCATTAGCATGATCACCATCATGATTCTAAAAGCATTGCTCAAAACTATGGGTTTATCACATTTAATATAACAGCACCATGTAGATAATATAAAATGCCTTTTGAGAAAATCAATTCCTTTATTAATAAATGAATAAGATTACAAAGTATATGCTACATCATATCAAATATAATTGGCTTGTGTGTATACTACTTTCAATCTCCCACTTGCACTAAAGCCAATCGCCATGGTATCTAATACCCATCTTCTCTAAGTGACGATCAAACTGTTGTTGAGTTAAAGCTTTAGTAAATGGATCTGCAATGTTGTCTTGAGAGTCCACACGTTCCAGGGTGACATCTCCTCTTTCAATGATCTCTCTAATCAAATGAAACCGCCGCAACACGTGTTTAGATTTCTGATGAGACCTGGGTTCCTTAGCCTGCGCAACAGCTTCATTGTTGTCACAGAATAAAGGTACTGCTCCTCTAATGCTAGGAACCACTCCAAGTTCAGTTATGAACTTCTTCATCCAAACAGCTTCCTTTGCAGCTTCACTTGCAGCTATGTACTCTACCTCAGTCACTGAATCAACAATTGTTTACTGCTTGGAACTTTTCTAACTCACTGCGCCACCGTTTAAGGTAAACACGTACCCTGAAACGGATTTACTGTCATCTTGGTCCGTTTGAAAACTTGAGTCTGTATAGCCCTATAGTTTCAATTAAGACCCACCGTAGACAAGAAATACATCCTTAGTTCTTCTCAAGTACTTTAGGATGTTTTTCACTGCCTTCCAGTGCTCTTCTCCTAGATTCGACTGATATCTGCTTGTTACACTAAGTGCATGAGCGACATCTGGTCTAGTACATATCATACTGTACATGATAGATCCTATTGCGGAAGCATAAGGAATCTTACTCATCCGGTCTCTCTCCTCAGGTGTCTTTGGGGCCTGTTTCTTGGAGAGATGTATTCCATGGCTCATCGGCATGAGACCTCTTTTGGAATCTTCCATGCTAAACTTCTTTAGCATCGAATCAATGTACTTTCCTTGGGTCAAGCCTAGCATCCTTTTAGATCTATCTCTATAGATCTTTATCCCCAAAATATAGGATGCCTCACCCAAGTCCTTCATGGAGAAGTGTTTAGATAACCAAATTTTGATCGACTGTAACATAGGAACATCATTCCTTATCAGTAATATGTCATCAACATATAATACAAGGAATGAAACAGTGCTCCTACTAACCTTCTTGTACACACAAGGTTCATCCTCATTTTTGAGAAAATCAAACCTTTTGATTATCTCATCAAAACGGATGTTCCATCTTCGAGAAGCTTGCTTCAACCCATAAATGGATCGTTGTAGCTTACAGACTTGGCTTGTTCCAACTGTTGAAACAATACCCTCTGGCTGTATCATATATACATTCTCCTAAAGCTCTCCATTGAGGAAGGCCGTTTTCACGTCCATTTGCCAGATCTCGTAGTCATAATAAGCTGCAATCGCAAGCAAAATCTGAATGGACTTGAGCATAGCTACTGGTGAGAAGGTTTCATCATAGTCAACTCCTTGTCTTTGTTTGAAACCTTTTGCAACCAGTCGGGCCTTATAGGAGACCTTGCCGTCCACTCCAGTCTTTCTCTTAAAGACCCATTTACACCCAATAGGCTTAATGCCCTCAGGTGGTGAAACCAAAGTCCATACTTAGTTTTCATACATGGAGTCCATCTCGGATTTCATGGCTTCTAGCCATTTCTCTAAGTCTTCACTACTCATAGCCTCTTCGTAAGTCAATGGATCATCATCTTCTATGATGTGTACCTCATCATCATCCTCTATGATGAATCCATACCTCTCAGGTATCTTCGGTACTCTTCCAGATTTACGAATAGGTAGTGGTACAGTAGGTTCTTCTACTTGGTCAGGTACCTGACTTTGATCCGTAGTATTTTGTGGTTCTTGAACTTCTTCAAAATATATCTTACTCCCACTGACCCCTTCAAGGATAAACTCCTTTTCCAAGAAGGCAGCGTGTTTCGCAACAAACACCTTTTGATCAGTAGGATGATATAAATAATACCCTGATGTTTCTTTAGGGTATCCCACAAATCTACACTTGTCGGATCTAGTCTTCAACTTATCTTGCTCAAACCTTTTGACATAAGCTGGACAACCCCAAGTCTTAACATGCTTAAGATTTGGTTTCCTCCCTGTCCATATCTCATATGGGGTCTTTAGGACGGATTTGGTAGGTACCTTGTTAAGTAGGTATGCAACCGATTCTAGGGCATAACCCTAGAAGGATACTGGGAGGTCGGTAAAACTCATCATGGAACGAACCATGTCCAACAATGTTCGATTTCTCCTTTCAGATACACCATTCAACTGTGGCGTCCCTGGTGGAGTCCATTGTGAGATTATACCATTTTCTTTGAGACAATTGAGAAACTCATTGGTTAAGTATTCCCCTCCTCGATCCGATCGAAGAATCTTAATACTCTTACCAGTTTGCTTCTCTACTTCACTTCTGAATTCTTTGAACTTTTCAAACGATTCAGATTTGTATTTCATTAAATACACATATCCAAATCTAGAATGATCATCAGTGAAAGTAATAAAATAAGAATACCCTCCTCGTGCATTCGTTGTCATAGGTCCACATACGTCTGTGTGTACCAATGCTAACAACTCTGTAACTCTTTCTCCTTTTCCAGTAAAAGGAGATTTAGTCATTTTACCCATGAGACAAGATTAACAAGTTGGATATGATTCGTAATCAGATAGCTCTAAAAGCCCATCTTTATGCAACTTGGATAATCTTGTTTCATTGATATGACCAAGTCTACAGTGCCACATAAAGGTATAATTAACATCATCTCTTTTTCTTTTCTTAGTTTGTTCAATTTGAAGTATATTTTCATGCAAGTCAAGTATGTATAGTCCATTCAGTAAGTTCCCAACACCATATAAAACATTTTTATTATAAATAGAACAACTGTTGTTCTTTATTATAATATCAAAACCATCCATATCCAATACAGAAATTGAAATAATGTTTCTAATGAGTGTCAAAACATAATAACAATTATTTAAACTAATGAACTTGCCCGAAGGCAGTGCTAAACGATAAGTCCCTACAGCTAATGCAGCAACCTTTGCTCCATTTCCCACTCGTAGGATGACTTCATCCTTGTCCAGCTTTCTACTTCTGCTTAGTCCCTGCATATTATAACATATGTGAGAACTACAGCCGGTATCCAATACCCCAAGTAGAATTTTGACTTTCAGAAAAATTAATTTCAATCATGAACAAACCTAGATCGGAAGTCGAAGCTTCTCCAAGCCTCTTTTGGTCCGTAAGATACTCCTTGCAGTTCCTCTTCCAGTGTCCCGACTTATTGCAATGGTAGCAAATTCCATTGCTATCTGGATCAAGTTTCTTTTTATCCTTCCTCTTCGCCTTGCCCTTAGCCTTCTTATTTTTCTTCTTTTCAGAAGATACCTTGGGCCTTTTCCTTTTCTTGGAAGAATCATCCACTAGTAAGACTTGGTTCTTATTGGATGAGAAGTGACCTTCAGCAGTTTTCAGCATGTTAAGTAACTCAGGCAAGCTGACGTCCAACTTATTCATGTGAAAATTCACAACAAATTGTGAGAAGGTGTCCGGGAGTGACTGCAAGATCAAATCTTGGCTTAACTCCCCATCCATCACAAACCCAAGCTGTCCAAGTTGTTCAATCAGATTGATCATCTTAAGGACATGAGTCTCAACAGCAGTGCCCTCGGTCATACGAGATCGGAAGAGCTCCTTAGATATCTGATATCTAGCAGTCCTACTTTGCTCACCATACAACTCTTTGAGCTACAACAATATAGTAGGAGCATCCATAGTTTCATGCTGACGCTGAAGCTCGTTACTCATGGATGCGAGCATGATGCATTGAACCAAGATTGCATCATCTTGCCACTTTCTAAAAGTAGCAATCTCTTCCTCAGAGGCTGTTTCTGCAACACTTGCAGGGACTGGCGAATTTAGGACATAAGAAATCTTTTCAGCAGTGAGAACAATTCTCAGATTCCTTAACCAGTCCGTGTAATTCGGTCCGGTCAATTTGTTAGCATCAAGTATGCTACGCAGTGATAGTGAGTTTGACATTTTTAAATTCTGCATGTGAAATAGACAACATTTTAGCATTCATTCATTTAATTAATTACCAAAATAAATTAGGTCTTTATTTAAATTGGCATCTCCCACTATTTTCATCAAACTATATTACCCTCAATATATATATTTCGACAAATCTAATTAAAGTTTTGCTAGTGAGATTAAGGACCCCATTTCAAATGTATATAGCCTTGTGGTGACACAACAAACGATATATAAATAAATAGGTAGACAACTATTGTCAATTACATCACTATGTAACACCTTTTATTTTGCCTCTTAGATTATTTTGATCAAGTGGTGACACATCCGAATCAAAATTATCCAAGTTAAGTCCAACCTAGCACTTCCATATATTCGAAAGAAAAACACTGTCCTTGTGGTGACACAACAAAACAGCATCGTTCAGTCTATTTATAAGCATCAAATGTGATAAAGCAACATCTTAAATATTTAATACTTGCCTTGTGGTGACACAACAAACTCATATTAAACATTTAATACTCTATTGCTTTACCATGCTAGAAGGCGACGTTCGATATTCCAAATATCTTTGAACGCTTAGGACTTAATATAATTTCTTTGAGGGGTTTATTATTATTAGTCTCATCTTGTTTAGCACGCATGCACATATATATATATAAAATACGCGTCATATTATTTTACATGCGAAGCATGTTTGATAATATATAATATATATACATATATAGTAAGCATGCACATATAGAATATTATATTCTACCCGGATTGATTATGGACTTTTATTCTAGTTTGGCTCACTAGAGCCACCAAGTGAACCAAAAGGTCAAACCTAGGGTGCAAGAATAAAATTTAAATATAACTATTACATTTAAACCCGGGCTCCAATACAAACGGGTCTTCAAGCGCTCCTTACTTCTTTGTCTCCAATTTTTCAAAAAATTAATTCTAACTATTCCTATTACATAAACTATTTACTATAAATAGAAACCTTGATCAGCAGTCAAGGGGAAGTACATAGGAGGGAGATAGAATTTACATTAAGAAAAATTAGAGAAGACGAGGTACGCAGACCTCATTTATAAAAACCCATACATTCAAGTATCCACTAAAATAAATCCAATCACACATTGGTCAATAGTCCATAATCAATCCCTATTTATTATCATACATATCTCTATATGTATCAATAAATAACATTCATCTCATGAATAATAAATCCATTCCATATATGCATTGATATCAATTAATGGGCAAAAGTTTTGCTAATATTTAGTTTTTGAAACAAAATAAACTCTTTTATTTTAATCAAAAACCAAATCCAAATTAAACTCCTTTAATTTTAGCAATCTGAAATCCTATTTCAGATAAAATAAACATCTTTATTTTAAACTTATATCAATTAAATAAACCATTATTTCAATTGAAGGAAAAAAAAATTCGGATTCTGCTAGCTGGCGCAGCTGCGCCCAGAATGAACTGGACAACAGCGCAGCTGCGCTGCTCCCCAGAAAAAAACGATTCTGAGTTTCGGCGCAGCTGCGCTCCAGAATGAACTGGAGGCGGCGCAGCTGCGCCGTGTCGCTGATTCAAAATTTTTTTTTATTCTGCCCAAAAATTTCGATCCAATCGCATATCAAGCATACATGGAATTATCAAAATCGATAATTAGCACAAGATTAGGCTCTGATACCACTGTTAGGTTTGTATATAGCGCGAACATGCAATCAAATTACATAAATAGTGCGGAAGCGCGATAAAATCGGATTTTAAAATTTTATACAAACCATCACCAAGATCAATCCTTGTGCTCAATTAACGATATAAACAAAAGAGAATTGTTTGCGTTAGTACTCAAAAGCGCCTCCTTATACCGAAGTATAATCATCGGCTGTTTAGAAACCAATGCTCTCCTCACATCACTCTTTTTTGCATAGAATTTTATTTTTCTCTCATCATCACTTTTTTTTCTCTCTTTCTTTTTCTCTCTTTGTTTTCCTCTCAATATTTGTTTCCTCTTGATTTTTCTTTTCTTCACTTTTTTTTTCTGTACATGATTTTTCTACAAGTGAATTTGATCCTCATGGACTTGTCGTGGTAACATAGGCCATAAAGTAATTTTCCTTTTATCATGAACAAATGAATACTCATTAGTAAACCCATCATGCTTCACTCTCCTATCAAACTGCCAAGGTCGACCAAATAACAAATGACCCGCCTGCATAGGCACCACATCACACAAGACCACATCAACATACCGACCAATAGTATATGGAACTAACACCTGTTTAGTCAACTTAATGTCTACGTTGTCATTGAGTCATTGCAATCGATATGGCTGTGGATGCTTGGTTGTAGACAACCTCAATTTCTCCACCATAGTCGTACTCACCACATTTGTATAGCTCCCTTCATCTATGACTACACAACATATCTTCCCATTCACAAGACACCGAGTATAAAAAAGGTTTTTCCGCTGTTCATTGCTTTCCTCTTTTACTTGCGTACTAAGTGCTCTTTTTTGACTAAAATTTCACCATATATAGCATCCTCATCTATCTCCTCTAATGGTGGCATAGAATCATTGTCACTTTCCTCTTCGTCGGTCTCCATCTCCCCATTGTCACGTAACAACATAGTCCTTTGATTAGGACATTGGCTGGAAATATGTCCCTTTCCTTGACATTTAAAACAAACAATATCCCGATTACGACTAAAAGTAGGTTTCTCAGTTTTACCTTGTATTCCCCGATTAGTGGTTTCTTGCTTCGGCTCCACTTTAGGCTTGCCCAAAAATGGATTTTCCTCACGCTTCACAACATTAGACTTCCATGACGAACTTGTGGTAAGATTTGACTTTTGACCACCTCTCCTCTTAAGTTGCTTCTCAATCTTGGTAGCCATGTGTACTATATCCTCCAAGGATACGTAATGTAGTCGCTCCACCAAATCAGCTATATCCTAATTTAAGCCTGCTGAAAATTAAGTCATTGTCGCCTCGCTATCCTCTTCGATGTTAGCCCTAGCCATTAGCATCTCCATTTCCTTGTAGTAGTCCTCCACGCTCCTACTCCCTTGCTTCAAAATCTGTAAACTCTACATAAATCTCGATGATAGTGGCTTGGTACAAATCTTTTCTTCATAATTGTCTTCATCTCAGCCCAAGTCTCAATCGGCTGCTCTTCACATCTCCTCCTACTAGTCTTCAATTGATCCCACCAAGTGACGGCGTAATCTATAAATTCTGTAGCTGCCAACTATACCTTCTTGAGCTCTGAATAGTTTTGAACTTCAAAAACCCATCTATCTTCTTCTCCCATTCAAGATAAGCCTCAGGATCACTCCTCCCTTGGAAAGACGAAATCTTCAATTTAATACTTCACAAGTTGTCATCTACCCGATTCCTATCTTCTCTCTCCCTCCTATCACCTCTATCATCCCGAAATCTCCTATCCCCAGCCTCAAATCGTCTTCTAATAACTAGATCAAACTCCTCTTCGTAGGAATCCTCCTCGTTGTCCCTATTCCCATTTTTCTGCATCTTTTCTTTCTTTTGAGAGCCCATAATCACCTGTGACTGCTCTCTTTGAATACTTTCCAACCTCTCAAATCTATCATCAAAGAGATCTAACTTCTTACTTGTTGTAGTAGAATGTTCACGTCCACATCTGAATCTACCATTTACCCCTTTGTTGAAGATCCCTCTCCAAATAAACCCTTATCCTTCATACCAGACATAATTATTTGCAAAATAACGGTTAGTAGAAAATAATAATTTTTCTTACCACTCCGTTATGTGTTTCGCTCAACAATGATGAATCTCTCGTGTATGCACTCAATTAGGCTTTTACCCTCTAATATTCTCATAACTTGTGCTTTTTACCACTCAAATTATCTCTTATAGGTTCTTTTTAAATTCACTAGATAATATCACAGTTTTCAAATCAATTCAAAAATAACTTATCACGAAACAATTATAGAGCGCGTAACTTTCAGAATACCACAATTATTACGGATTAATCCACCTTATACTCCTCTTACAAGCCTCTCAATGTAGAATTTCTAGTAATTAATATTAAACTAAAATTAATAATTTCTATACTCTTTTTTTTTACTCAAAAAATCAAACACGAAAAATAATGATAAGTAACTCGCTAAAAGACTTAGCTTTGATACCAAATGATAGACTCCACGACACGCTTGCGTGAGGTGATCGTCGCCAGGATCGTTTTTAGCAAAGTTGGCTGTTAAATTGCTTGTAACACCTTAACCCCTCGTCTATATGTAGACGGTAATCTTGGTACAATTGCTCGCGTTCGGTAATATGCGTTGAATGGACACCAACGACACCTTGACCCCTTACTTATATTAAAGTGGTAATCTTGGTACAATCGACGATTGATGTAGAAGACGCCACACACAACTATGAATTGTTGTATGATAAGTCAAGTCTGAATATCAAAGAACACTAAGACAAATACTTAGGAATTCTTCGAACAACCAAAAGTAGAGAAAAATCTCACAAGAATTGTATTAGATAAAATCTGATGTGTTCTTGAAATTACATTCAAAACGGCTATTTATACTAGTAACAATAAACCCTAACTCCATAAGGAATAAGAAATCAATTTGGAAACAAAACCCTAATTAGCAAGCATCCTAATTACATTTGTAATGGAAAAGATCCTAAAAATTTGGTCAAGAACGAGTAAAAACGCGTCCTCAAAATCTATGTCAGCACCCTAGCGCCGGGGCACTGGATTTACACTGGGTTGGAGCATTGGGGCGCTGGTCGTTTTTAATTTCTCTGGATCCCAGCACCAAGGCGCTGGTTTTGAGCTAGAATGGAGCGCTAGGGCACTGGATGACACTAGTTTCCCTAGATCCCAGCGCCGGGGCACTGGTTTCTAAGTCAAAAGTAGCGCCGGGGCGCTGGTTATTACACTTTAACCCTTCATACATTTGCACCAAGTTAACCAGCTTTGAACCATTTTCCTTAGCACAATCCTTTGAACCATTCTCCATCAAAACCTCTTGAATTAAGCCGCTTAACCCTTCCTGGAAACGTTTAGCTCGGGCTCTCATCACGGGTCCAATTGGAACTTGCACCGGATCCAATCCATATCCTACATGCTTGTCTAAGCTAGGCATGTCCTCATCACAAACCTTACAAGTGGGAGCGCTATTTCATCCCTAGTATTATATGTTGACGATATATTACGGAATAGGGAATGATGTTCCTATGCTACAGTCGATCAAAATTTGGTTATCTAAACACTTCTCCATGAAAGATTTGGTTGAGGCATCCTATATTTTAGGGATAAAGATCTATAGAGATAGATCTAAAAGGATGCTAGGCATGTCCCAAGGAAAGTACATTGACTCGTTGTTAAAGAAGTTTATCATGGAAGATTCCAAGAGAGGTCTCATGTCGATGAGTCATAGAATACATCTCTCCAAGAAACAGGCCCCAAAGACACCTGAGGAGAGAGACCGTATGAGTAAGATTCCTTATGCTTCTACAATAGGATCTATCATGTACGATATGATATGTACTAGACCGGATGTCGCTCATGACCTTAGTGTAACAAGCAGATATCAGTGGAATCTAGGAGAAAAGTATTGGAAGGCAGTGAAAAACATCCTAAAGTATAAGAAGAACTAAGGATGTATTTCTTGTCTGCAGTGGGTCTGAATTGAAACTAGAGTGCTACACAGACTCAAGTTTTCAAACGGACCAAGATGACAATAAATCTGTTTCAGGGTATGTGTTTACCTTAAACGGTGGCGCAGTGAGTTGGAAAGGTTCCAAGTAGCAAACAGTTGCTGATTCAGTGACTGAGGTAGAGTACATAGCTGCAAGTGAAGCTGCAAAGGAAGCTGTTTGGATGAAGAAGTTCAGAACCAAACTTGGAGTGGTTCCTAGCATTAGAGGAGCCGTACCTTTATTCTGTGACAACACTAGAGCTGTTGCGCAGGCTAAGGAACCCAGGTCTCATCAGAAATCTAAACACTTGTTGTGGCGGTTTCATGTGATTAGAGAGATCATTGTAAGAGGAGATGTCACCCTGGAGCGCATGGACTCTCAAGACAACATTGTAGATCCATTTACTAAAACTTTAACCCAACAACAATTTGATCATTACATAGAGAAGATGGGTATTAGATACCATGACGATTGACTTTAGTGCAAGTGGGAGATTGAAAATAGTATGCACACAAGCCAATCATATTTGATATGATGTAGCATATACTTTATAATCTTATTCATTTATTAATAAAGTATTAAAGACATTTTACTTTATCTACATAGTGTTGTTATTTTATAAGTGATAAACCCATAGTTTTAAGCAATGCTTTTAGAATCATGATGATGATTATGCTAATGAGATCTAAATTCATAGAAAGCTTAAAACTAAAATTGTTCCTAATCGTTGGATTACTAAAAAGGGGATTAGTGAATCCGGATAGATTAGTACATACTTTGATTGTTCTTAGGAAGAGGATGATTGATCTCATAATCATTTGTTGGAGACACTAAAGCAAGTATGTAGGTGCTTATTGGAGAATAAGTTCACTAAACGTGACTCGCTAAAGGAATACCTAATGGAGTTTTACTTGCCTGTCAATAGAAATTCCTCTAGTGATAGTAGTAAAAGTGATCCTTGGACTTGAGATCATCATAGTATCTTTTGTATGATAAGTTATACTTTGACACGTCCCTTAAGACCTTTAGGGTATATCAAAGGGTATGCTTGGGTATAATAAGTTGTGCATGGAGATAGGTGAATGATTAACAAAGAATCTACCACATCTAGTAAAAGATGAGAATGTCCTATGTGATTCGATAAATGACAACTCAGTTGTCCTTGGCCAAGGTAGAATGAAATTAGAAAGAAGTTTCTGATTTGCATTATTTAGAGTTGTGCATTTAAGAATCGAAATACATATAATTAAATAAAATAAAACTTGACAGTAATTTCATATCTTATATTTAATTGAGACATTTTATGGTAGAAGGATTGAATTGTACGGTAACTATTCACTGAAAGGTTCTTTTGTGATTAATGTTGAAATCTATAATATTTGTAAAGTCATTGATCGCTAAGGGGGCTTACCTTTATTGTAGAATAAATATTATTAATTTAAATGAATTAAATAGTTTAATTTATTTATTTAAATAAGATTAGAATTATTTTAATTGATTTATTCACAACCGGTTTAATATGGAGAACCTAAAAGGTCACACCGCAAAAAGAAAATATTTATTTAAGAAGTAAATGACATAATCGTAATAATAAGTTAAGAGTATTTAATTTAATCTATGGAGATAGAATAAATTAAATAGCTTAATATTTATTATTTAATATTTTGAAAATATTAACTATAAATTAATAAGAGCAGTCTTATTATTATTACTATTATTATTATTTAATTCTAAAAGGGTTTGAGAATTAATTAATAGAAGTATTCTCATAAATTCCTAATTGGATTGGGAGTTTAATTAATTAAAAGAGTTTAATTAGAATAAAACTCTAATCCTAAATAGTTTAGGAGGGTTCCCTATATCTATAAATAAGAGGAGTCTTATCATGGATTGGAGTTACACACACTTCCATTAGAATTGTGGAGAGTACTTACAATTTTTATAGAGATAGAAACTAGGGTTTTGCCAACACCCATCTTCTTGAATAAGTATTATTCCTTGGTGGATCACCTCTAGAGGCCAAACACTTGGATGGCTAACATTGATCAAATGAAAGAATTTAATCGGTGAAATTCAAGGAGAACGCGAAAGAATTGGAGTTGAACTTGTACCTTAGGAAGCTAGAATTCTACGAGGGTATAATTCTTATACTCTATCTCTTTCGTTTAATTAGTAATTGCGCAGAAAGATAGATCATGGTGATGGTTTGTATAAATTTTAAAATCTGATTTTATTGCACTTCCACTTTATTTATGTAATTTGATTGTATGTTCGCGTTATATACAAACTTAACACCCACCTCCTTAATCCTCCAAATTTTTTTTCATTTTGTTTTTGTTTTATAAATTGTATACTTGCACATATATATACATATACACCAATACACGTGTGTATATATATATATATCATTTTTCCATCACATCTAATTATACATATACTCATGTATATCTATAATTCTCTACAATTAACTCAAGCATGATCAAGTCTTAACCATAGCTATTCTACTAACACATGTCCTATTATTTTGGGTTACTAAATTAAATTCTCACTGGGCTTCTCATTGAACTTGACACAAGTTTTTAATTACATAACTTGGGTCATCTTAATTCTCTAAAATTGGGCTTGACACTGACCGATATTTCAAAGTTTGACTTACTTATTTCTTTCTCTTTGAGCTTGTCACAATAATTCATTGGACTTCCCTCATCTAAAGTTGGACTTAAATTTAGGCCAACTCAACTCTCCACAAGTATTTTATATATTGGGCTTACAACATGCTATCATTTAAATAGTTTGGGCTTACATAATTATTAACATAAGACCTAACTTATAACTTTTCCAATTATGATATTGGGCTATCTTAACTCAATTATTGGACCTCACTCCATAATATAATAATTAAGTTGATCATTTATTCAATTATAATATATAGCATTGTCATTCAAGGCTAACATTCAAGCTTTGTTAATTTAATAATATAAACTTAAATCATATTTCATATGATTAACTTAATTAATCATTCCTTTGACTCACTATTCTCTCTTTTGCTTTCATTAATTTGTACATAATACATCCTAGCTTTATACGATCTTAACATTTCCATACCTCCATATATCTTCGTCTCACGGCTTATTCTACATACCATTATTTCATTTCCTTTCCTTTTCATCCGTGAAAAGGTCTAACATTAACATATATATAAATAATCGTAATTCTTTAAAACTTTATACTACTGTATTCTTCTTTCTAGCCATAAGACTTCATCTATTGAAATCTTCCCATTACATCTTCATTTCTCAATTCGTACTCCCTAACGTTTCTATCCTTTGTGTTTAACTCCCTTTATTCTCGTTCAACCATAATAAATTATATCTTATTATAAATTAATTGTCTATCAAGCCACTAAAATATTTTGTTTTAATGACTGATCTACTAACCTCTCCTCATAACCTCCTTAGAGCCTTTTTGCACCCAAAATTCTCTCTTTACACATTTGAGCACATAAATTAGATTAAAATATTTAATCATTTGTCTACACATTTCTCTTCTCTAAATCTAGGTTTTACATCTATCCTTTAATCGTATTAGATTTCATTTCGAGTCTTATTCTTTCTTTAATGGCAATCCTTTAAGTTCCTTATATAAGGATCATAATACACTACAATTGCATTATTCATATTTACTAGCCTCATAAATATCCGGGATATCACAACTTTATTATACCCGAACATACTCTTTTGTATACCCCAAGAGACTTAAAGGAATATGACAAAGTATAACTCAGAATACACAAGGTACTATGATGATCTTAAGTCCAAGGATCACTTGTATAACTATCAGTATAGGAACTCCTATTGTTAGGCAAGTAAAACTCCATTAGGTATTCTTTAAGTAAATCACGTTCAGTGAACTTATTCTCTAATAAGCAGTTACATACTTGCTTTAGTGTCTCCACACAAATGATTATGAGATCAATCATCCCCTTCAATAGAGCAAGCATAGTATTTACTAATCTATCTGAATCCACTAACCATTAATGATCCTATGATTAGGAACATTTTAGTTTTGAGCTATCTAGATTTTAGATCTCATTAGCATGAACTCTTCATGATTCTAAAAGCTTTGCTTTAAAACTATGGGTTTATCCTAATTAATTTAACCAATTAAACATGGATAAATAAATACCTTTAAATAAATGAATTCTTTTATTAATAAATGAACAAGATTACAAAGTAAATGCTTATCACATCCAATGTGATTGGCTTGAGGGCATACTACTTTCAGAATCTTCATCAACCAAGACAAGTACATCAAACACTTACTCAACAAGAATGGCATGGAATCAGCCACTCCCATAAAGACTCCAATAGCCTCTACAACCAAGCTTGACAAGGATGAGAAAGGTAAATGTATTGATATAACTCAATACAGAGATATGATCGGATCTTTCCTATACTTAACTGCTAGTAAACCAGATATTATGTTTGCTACTTGCATTTGTGCTGGATTTCAAGCTAACCTTAAAGAATCGCATTTAATAGCTGTAAAAAAGATTTACAGATATTTGAAAGATATTTGGGACTGTGGTATCCCAAGGAGTCACCATTTGATCTAATAGGGTATTCAGATGAAGATTTTGTAAGATACAAAATATACAGGAAAAGCACCAGGGGTACATGCCAAATGTTAGGAAATAGACTTGTCTCATGGTTTAACAAGAAGTAAAATTAAGTGTCAACTTCAACTGCAAAAGCTGAGTATATTGTTGTTGGTAGCTGTTGTGCTTAAATTCTATGGATGAAGAATCAACTAGCTGATTATGGGTGTGATAATACCAGTGTTATAGCTATAACTCATAATCTTGTCATGCATTCTAGGACTAAACATATAGATATCAGATACCATTTTATTAGAGATCATGTTCAACATGGGAATATATCATTACATTTCATCTCAACTGCAAATCAACTTGTAGATATTTTTACCAAACCTTTAGACGAATCCAGATTTAATAAGCTAATTAGTGAGTTAGGCATGTTAAATTTGAATCCTTAGTATTATGTCCTGGAGATTACTAACTTTACAAGAAGAAATCGTAGAGCAGTCAAGTGAAGTAAAGTTTATAGAGTGCTTCGTAGAGTGGTGAGGTATCGTAAAGTTAAAGTGCTTTGTAAAAGCTAACTCTACGTCATCTATCAAATCACTAAGCATAAAGATAAAGTTACAACGTATGCAAGACAAATCTGGATCAAGTAAATGAGACGAAGAAGTAACTGCTCTACAGCTGTAAATGGCAATTATGACGTGACGTGCGCCCAATATCCGCATGAAACGTGTCCCACTCAGCCGAAATAGAGGGAAGTAAACTTATATATTTCAAAATTTTAATTTGACGTTTCCTATACGTCGTATCTAAGATTTCTAGCATTCAAATTTTCTTTCTCTGTCTCGAGCCCTAATTTTTTAAAATCCACAAGCTTAGACAACTCTTGTTCTTTTCTAGATCAAATTAATACTAAGAAAGATGTTGAACTACCAAGCCATCTCTGGAAACCAACTCTACTTTAAAGAATTCTAAGGAGTAGATGCTCAATTTCGAGTTGTGTTGGCCCTTGTGCAAAAGGCGGGAATTTATAAGCCTTGAACACAAACTCAAGGATCTTCACCAAAAGGGTTGAAGAATTCTATCTTAATGGCTCTTGTGTAGATGGGGTCATTGTCACAAGGGTGATAGATGTAAAGCTCACTTATGAAATGGCATAGTTGAACCACCACCTGGGGTTCGTGTCCAAAGGAATCACTACCTTCGATAATGTGGATGTGAAGGATGGGCTAGAGCTCATGGGGTATAAGAAAAACCCAGAGCTTAAGGGGATGAAGAAAAAGGAGTTCTCCCAGCACTATGAGTTCCTTACCGACATCGTCAGAAAGTGCATCCTCTGCAAGGACTCAGCCCATGACTCAGTCAGCGAGCTTTAGCTGAAGATCATGACAACTATGGTGATGGGAAAGCAAGTAAACTTTGGAGCTGTGCTGATGGACTGGATCTCTAAATGGTTCAGTGACGCTGGGAAGAGGAAGAAAGAAGGAAAGCCCCTTCCCCCTTCCCAAAATGTTTTATGGAAGGCTTATCAGCATCCTCCTAAAGAAAGAGACTAAAGAATTGCCTTAAGGACCGGGAGGGAGATATTCTGAATGTCAACAAGAAGATGACAAAGAAGTTACTTGACAACTGGAAGAGGAACCCAATTGAGATCTTGAGGTCCAGGCAGTCTAAGGGTAGTGAAAGGACCCTTAGTGAAGTCCAAAAGCCTGCAGCAGCTAAAACAGAGAGGAAGATTGCAGAAATAGAGGAAGAAGCCTCTTAGGGTTTTGTAGCCCCCCAAGTTCTTGAGGCTTTGGCTTCCATAGCAGAGAAGCCTCCTCAGAAGAAGAAAAAGGTAGAAGAAAGAAAAGAGATTCCTAACGACTCTCAGGATGAATCAAATGTTCCTGAGATGAGGGATGATATTATATCTCAATCTCAGCTGGTCAGATAAAAGGGTTGGAAAGGCAAGAGATTAAGGAAGACCACTGTTCAGCCTCCTTCCAAGACCATTCGAGAACAAGCTAAGGATGTCTATGAAGAAATTGACAGACAGGATACCAAAGTTGCTGTCAAGGAAGGCATATCCCTTGCTGAATGGGATAGGAAGCAGATAAAAAAGGGAAAATCTGCAAAAACGGCTAAGTTCGACAGACTCATTCAAATTAAAGATTTTATATTTGTCGAGTCGATCGTAGAGGCTTCCAGCTCTCTGATCGTAGAGCAAATAGAAGCAACAGATGTTGATGAGATGGCTTGGAAGGCTTTTGAGCTCGAGCCAATAAATATTGAAGAGACGTCTGGGATGGCTAATATGTCAGAGCCTTAAAAAGATGATGAAGAAATGATGTGAAGGAATCTAAACCTGAGCCAAAGAAGAAGAGATTAATAAAGAAGTCAGAGAAGAAGATGAAGAATACCGAGAAGAAAAAGAAGAAAAAAAAAGAAGAAGGAGAAAACCCTAGAACTAGCCACATCAGTCGAAGCTACTTCTGAAGGGGAGGAGCAAATTCCACTATCAAGCTCTTCTGATGATTCCTTGGAGCTAATAAGGATCACTAAATTTGTTATAGTGGACATCGAAAGAGAGCCAAGTCCAACTACTTTTGAGCTAGTAGATGTTCAATCTGAGGGGGGGGAGCAATCAGATGCTTCATATGAAGCCCCTGAAAGTAGTATACACACAAGTCAATCACATTTGATGTGATGTAGTATATACTTTGTAATCTTATTCGTTTATTAATAAAAATAATTAATTTTTTTAAAGGCATTATCTTTATCCACATTGTGTTGTTGAATTAATTATGATAAACCCCTTAGTTTTGATCAATGCTTTTAGAATCATGATGATGATCATGCTAATGAGATCTAAATTCAAGATAGCCCAAAACTAAAATCGTTCCTAATCGTTGGATTGCTAAGAAGGGGATTAGTGTATCTGAATATATTAGTACATATTATACTTGCTTGCTCTTATAAAGAGGATGATTGATCTCATAATCATTTGTATAGAGACACTAAAGCAAGTATATAGGTGCTTATTAGAGAATAAGTTCACTGAACGTGACTCGCTAAAGGAATACCTAATAGAGATTTACTTACCTGTCAATAAGAATTCCTAATATGATAGTACTACAAGTGATCCTTAGACTTGAGATCATCATAGTATCTTGTGTATAATGAGTTATACTTTGACATATTCCTTAAGACCTTTAGGGTATAATAAGTTGTACATGGAGATAGGTGAATGGTCAACAAATAATCTACCATTTCTAGTAAAAGATAAGAATGTCCTATGTGATTCGATAAATGACAACTCAGTAGTCCTTGGCCAAAGCAGAATGAAATTAGAAAAGAGTTTCTAATTTATATTATTTAGAGTTGTGCATTTGAGAATCGAAATGCATATAATCAAATAAAATAAGTCTTGACAGTAATTTCATGTCTTATATTTGATTGGGACATTGTATGGTAGAAAAATTGAATTGTACGGTAACTATTCGCTGAAAGGTTCTTTTATGATTAAATGTTAAAATCTATATTATCTGAAAAGTCGTTGATCGCTAAGGGGACTTACTTTTATTGTGGAATAAATATTATTTATTTAAATGAATTAAATTATTTAATTTATTTATTTAAATAAGATTAGAATTGTTCTAATTGATTTATTCTACAACCGGTTTAATATAGAGAACCTAAAGGGTCACACCGCCAAAAAAAATATTTATTTAAGAAGTGAATGACATAATCATAATAATAAGTTAAGTATATTTAATTTATACTATGGTGACAAAATAAATTAAATTGCTTAATATCTATTATTTAGTATTTTGGAAATACTAATTGTAAATTAATAAGAAGAATCTTATTATTATTATTATTATTATTATTATTATTATTATTATTATTATTATTATTACTATTATTATTATTTAGTTCATAAATGGTTTAGGAATTAATTAATAAGAGTACTCTCATATTAGATCCTAATTAGATTAGGAGTTTAATTAAAAATAAAATCCTACTCATAAATAGTTTAGAAGGGTTGTTTATATCTATAAATAAGAGCAGCCTTATTATGGATTAAGGTTACATACACTTCCATAAGTTTTTGGGAGAGTACTCATAAATTCTCTAGTGAGAGAAAGCTAAGGTTTGCCACCACCCACTTCTTGAATCCTTATTATTCCTTGGTGGATCACCTCTAGAGACCAAACACTTGTTGGGTGCTAAGGTTAATCAAAGGAATCTAATTGGTGGAATTCAAGGAGAACGTGAAGGAATTGGAGTTGAACTTGTACTTGAGGAAGCTTTGTTCTACAAGGGTATAATTCTCTATCTCCTTTTGTTAATTGATAATTGTGCATAAAGATCGATTCTGGTTATGGTTTGTAAAATTTTAAAATTTGATTTTACCATGCTTCCGCTATTTATATGCAATTTGATTGTATGTTCATGGATATTACAAACCAACAGTAGTATCAAGAGCCAAACTTTATGCGAATTATTAATTGTTTTGATTTTTTATATGTATGATATGTGTTTAGAACAATTTAATTAGGCATAATTGTTGGTATAAAAATCAAGTTTTTAGAGAAAAACACAAAATTCGTGATCTAAAAAATGGATTCTACCCAGTAACGTCGCAACGCCTGATTGCAGTTCAAATCAAGGGCCACAACGCCAGTTTGTAGTACAAACTTGGCGCCGCGACGCCCATTTTTGGTATAAACGCGGCGCTGCAGCGCAAAATGTTTTAAAAAAATGTTTTTATTTATTTTGTTAATTTCAAATTAAGATAAAATGTTTATTTTAATTGAAATTGGATTTCATGTTTTTTCAAAAATTCTAAATTAAAAAAATAAAGGAGTTTATTTTGATTTGGAATTGGATTAGAATAAAGATGTTTATTTTAATTAAAATTGGATTTCATGCTAACTAATTAGAGTTGGAATTGGATTTCATGCTAACTAATTGGAGTTGAAATTAGATATTATACTAAACAAATTGGAGTTAAAATTAGATTTCATGCAAACTAATTTGACTTGGTATTGGATTTCATACTAACTAATATTGCCCATTAAATGATATGAATGCATATATGGAATGGTTATAATTTTATGGGATGAATATTATTTATTGATACATATGTTGATATGTATGATAATAAATAGGATTGATTATGGACTATTGACCAATGTGTAATTGGATTTACTTTATGAGGATGCTTGAATGAATGAGTTTTTTATAAATGGGGTCTGCATACCTTGTCTTTTCTAAATTTTTTTGATGTAAATTCTATCTCCCTCCTATGTACTTCCCCTTGACTGCTGATTAAGGCTTCTATTTATTGTAGATAATCTTGTAATAGGACTAGTTAAAATTATTTTGAAGAATTGGAGCCAAGGAGCAAGGAGCGCTAGAAAACCCATTTGTAATGAAGCCCAGATTTAAATGTAATAGTTATATTTAATTCTATTCTTGCACACTCGGTTTGACCTTTTGGTTCACTTGGTGGCTTTGGTGAACCAAACTAGAATAAAAGTCCATAATGAATCTAAGTAGAATATAGTATTCTATAAGTGTATGTTGCTTATGTATATATTAGATGTTATTAAACATGCTTCGTATGTTAAATAATATAACGCGTATTTTATACATATATGTGCATGCGCGCTAAACAAGATGAGACAATTAATAACAAATTCCTCAATGAAATTATATTAAGTTTTAACGTCCAAAGATATTTGGAATATCAAACGTCACCTTCTAGCATGATAAAACGATAGAGTATTAAATAATCATTATAAGTTTGTTGTGTCACACAAGGCTTATATTAATTTTTTGAGATGTTATTTTATCACATTTGATGCTTATAAAAGAATTGAATAATGTGGTTTTGTTGTGTTACACTAGAACAATACTGTTTTTCTCTTCACTTATATGGAAGTGCTAGGTCAAACTTAACTTGGATAATTTTGATTTGAATGTGTCACACATGATCATAATAATCTAAGAGGAAAAATACAAGGAGTTACATGATGATGTAATTGACAAAGAGTTGTCTACCCATTTATTTATATATAGTTTGTTGTGTCACACACGGCTATATACATTTGAAATAGGATCCTTATTCTCACTAGCAAATCTTTAATTAGATTTGTCGAACTATATAAGGAGGGTAATATAGTTTGATGAAAAATAGTGGGAGACACCATTTTAATAAAGACCTTAATTAATCTAGTGATTAATAAAATGAATGCATGTTAATGTTGTTAAAATTATAATTCCATTTACAGAATTTTACAAATGTCTAATTCACTATCACTGCGTAATATATTGAATGCTAATAAGTTAACTAGACCAAATTATATGGATTGGTTAAAGAATTTGAGAATTGTTCTCACTACTGAAACACTATCTTATGTCCTTAATTCGTCAGTCCCTGCAACTGTTGTAGAAAATGCCTCTGAAGAAGAGATTGTTACTTTTAGAAAGTGGAAGGATGATGCTATGGTGGCTCAGTGCATCATGTTGGTATCCATTAGTAATGAGTTACGGCGTCTGTGACGCCCCCAAATTCTCTACTCTCTCTGTAGCAGAACTTGTGCTCACGTGGAACTATACAACTGTAAATACTCAATAATATATGAATTCTATCTATCCAAGGTTCACAGTATCCCATAACAGGTACTAGTTCTGGCCAGAATGTTGTCTGTGTTTGGATACCCTCACTTAGATATATAGATTCATATCTTATGAATATCTCTTTCATATCAATATTCCCTATCTATCTAACATTCACAGTATTAATGATAAGATTGTCCATAAAACTGAGGGGCGCATTCTGGTAAAGATGGCACCTTACCGGTGCTCATTAAGTGTAACCCCAGAGCTTATAGGACTCCCAACATCATTTAGATACCCTCATTCAGATGTATAGTTCATATAGACACTGTATTTAACTTAGTACAACTATTCTAAAGAATTTAAATATCAGAGTATAACGCATTCGATGACATAAAGGATCATAATATATTACATATCATTTGGTTCGGTTACATCATTCGTTATACTAAGTTATTACAACAACAAGTCTTTAAAAGACTTAAAATATTCAACAACAAAAATAAAACTTAATAAGCATGGCTTTTCCCCTTATCAGTCCCAGACGTGCCAGGAATATCATTTAAAGCTGCAAAAGAATATATGCGCAAGAATGAGCTACAAATGCTCAGCAAGTTCATTTGAATATGTAAACACCATGTGTTTGATTTGAAAGATGTCAATGATGTATACTGAGGGTTCTGTACATGAACCATATATTTCATTTAGTTCTATCAGTCTTTAATGACTTAGAACCATTTGAGTTTTGGATATCTGGTAGGGGATCAGCCTCACCAATATCCTAGGAGTATGCATATCATCCTACCATTTGTGGTCAATATATAATCGACATTTATTGGCCTTCCTATGAAGGCATTTCCATTTGCTCAGTATAAGATGTCTTACCAAACAATTTGGTTTGACACAACAATTTATGCTCGAATAAACAATATATGAATAATGATTCATTTCTTAAGTTATGCTGAACAAGAAGCAATAACTTCACAATAATTGGTAGCAAGATGTATAATACTTGCATAATATAAGTTGAGTAAGGTTAGGACACTTGCCTTAGCGTAGCTCACTATAATTTAGTACAATCGGTCAACGCACGTAGTCTACGTATACCAATAATAAGCGTTAGTACGTATATAAACATGTATCACGCTAATCTAGATAAGTTTCATTAAGGTTCAACGTTGATTCGGTATCTCGATCACATCCTTAATAGCTAAACGCATAGATTGTTCGATAAAACTTCATTTGGAAGCTTAATTATTAGTCTAAATAATTTAATTATTATTTATAATACTTTTAGAAGCTTAATTTTATTTTTAAATAATTTTTATAAGCTTGGAAGTATTTTTAAATAATTTTACAAGTTTAAGAATATTTTTAAATGATTTAATTATCATTTTGAATAATTTTAAAACATTTAATATGTTATTTAAATACTTTATTTGTCATTTAGAATATTTTTAGATAATTAAAATATTATTTAAATGATTTATTTATCATTTATAATATTTTTAGAAAGATAGAATATTATTTAAATGATTTATTTTATCATTAATAATAATTTTAGACTTTATTTTATCATTAAAATAATTTATTTATTACTTATAATAATTTTCAAAACTTAATTTAATATTTAAATGATTTAATTATCATTTATAACATTTTTAAATACTTAATATATTATTTAAATGATTTATTTATCATTAATAATATTTTAAATATTTAATATTTTATTTAATTATTATATATAATAATTGTATTTACCTTAATATCATTTTTAAATAATTAATATAATTATTTAATAATTTAATATCATTTTTAAATTATTAAAACAATTATTAAATTATTTATTATAATTATTATTTATTATTTAATTAAATTAAATAATAATTCAGGAATATATAAAAATATTAAAAATAATTTTTTTATAATTAAAAATGAATTTTCGGATTTATTTATTAATTATTAATAATTATTTAATATTTATTTATTATTTTATAATTTATTTAATTAATTTTTATTTAGTTTTATTAAAAATCCGTCGCTAAAGGGCTTTAGCGACGGTCTGCATACAAACTTAGTTTTCTGGGTTTGGGTTGAAGACTGTCGCTAAATGTGTTCTTCAATGAAGAACAGTTGGTCAACGTCCAGTTGGGACTTTTGACCTCAAATTAATTCCAACTAGTTTGATGTTTATGTTTGAGTTTTGTTTGTTGTTAAACCTAGCATGGCAGAGTATAACGACATAACAAATTTCACTTCAAATTATATCATATCATGCTTTAAATTTGATGGTCAAACTACCGGGTTCAAACTGTTCTTGAGTTTCTGGGTTACCCAGAAACTCATACAGTCTTATCGGTCAACGTGGTTTGACTGTTAATTCCGTTCAACTGGTTGATTGTTTAGGTGTTTTTATGGTTCAAGATTAAAGTTTACATAGCATACTACAACCTTAAACAAATAATTTACACAAAATATGTCATCTAGATCAATTCTGGGCACCATGAATTTCTGACAAATCTTGTCAGAGTTCTTCAAAGGTTTCTGGGTTACCCAGAAACTTGCAAAATCAGAACGGTCAAAGGACTTTGACCACTTATATCTTCTTACTGTGAAATAATTTTGAAGTTCTATCAATTGGATATTAAAGCTAACATGGCATACTACTGATTCATGCTTTAAAACACATCAAACAAACATTTTAAGCTGATCAAAAGCTCTGACAAAAAGGCCTGTCAGACTGTTCTTGACTGCCAAGAACAGTTTGAGTTTTTGATCAAATTCGACCCTTTAAACGTTATGGTTACTTGTTTAACCAACTCAGATCATCATATAACATGTTTACACATACCCCTAAATATCTAAAACACAAAAATTTTGCAGGCTTGAAGATTAAATATAAAATTAGGGTTTGCACATTTTTCTTCAAAGTTTTGATTCCTAGCTTCTGATTCTGAACTTTTGGTTGCTGGGGCTTGATATGGTATGTTTCTAAGTATATAATCTTTGAAATTTCGTAGGCTTGCATGATCAGATCTCATTCAATTTATAGTGACTTGAATTAGGGTTTCCTAGGCTTTATTTTCTAAATTTTGCCTCCAAAAATATCTAGGCTTGGGACTTGTGCTACTCTAATCTGATCTTGGGCACCTACTTATGCTGGAGTGTGTTAAGCACAAGCTTGCACACTCCTAGCTTCATTTTCATTGGCTAGGATTTCATTTTTGATTTATTTTACTTACTAATTAAAATTAGATTTTTGTTAATTATGATTAGGATGTTAATTTAAGTTTAGTAACATCTTAATTAGGTTTATATATCATAATTAAGGTTTATCAATTCATAATTTAGTGTTATTAAACCAAATTAGGGTTTTAGGGTTTCAAATTAGGGTTTAGGGTTTTTAATCCTACAATTAGGGTTTTAATATTTCGTTTAGGGTTTAGTTTAATCTTAATAATTCATAATTAATATTATGATTCATTATTTAAATCTTAATTATATCAATTAAGATTATTATACAATAATTAGGGTTTTAATTGAACAATTCAGACAACTGTTACCAATTAGGGTTTTCAAATTAGGGTTTCTGTTTCCGTTTAACATTCTAACCCTAATTAGCTTATTTTAGAATTTTATCAGTTAATATAATATTATATTAATGTCGAAGCACGACAAAGCACTTCGTCATTTCCAAGCACGACACAGCAGCTTAAAAAATAATTTACCGAGACGTTTCTCGGTGAATTCGCCGGAAGCACGACAAATCATTTTGTCCGATTAAGCACGACACAGCTGGTTGGCGAAAATGTTTTATTTGACCTAATTGTTTAATAAAATACAAAATCACATAATATCAAGTCAGAACAAGAAATTTCATTTCATAACCAATAATTTACATTTACAAATCTTATTAGGGTTTGGAATATTACATTCACCTCCACTAATAAGAATTTCGTCCTCGAAATTTACAGTGCTAACTAGGAAAACAAATGTGGGTAGTGACCTCGCATTTTTCTCTCGAGCTCCCACGTAGCTTCCTCAATATTCTGATTTCTCCAGATAACCTTAACCGAAGGTATCTTTTTATTTCACAAATTTTGTTCTTTCCTATCCACGATTTCAATAGGAATCTCTTCATACGATAAGTCCTTCTCGATTTGAATGGGCTCGTAATCGATAACGTGTTTATAATCGGGTTTGTACGGTCGTAACACGGACACATGAAACACGTTATGAATATGTTCTAACTCAGGAGGTAGGGCTACCTCATAGGCTACCTCACCTATCCTCCTCAATATTTGAAATGGCCTAACAAATCTCGGACTCAATTTGCCTATCTTGCCGAAACGTATTTTCCCCTTCCACGGAGATACTTTTAAGAACACGTGACTACCGACGCAGGGACTAAGCTGAAGTAGAAAGCTAAACAAAGGGGAAATAATCCTGCGTGTGGGGAATGGAGCAAAGGTTGTTGCATTAGTCGTAGAAACTTATAGTTTAGTGTTGCCTACGGGCAAGTCTATTAAGTTAATAAGTAGTTATTATGTTTCAGTTCTTATTAGAAACATTATTTCTATTCCGTTGTTAGACAAGGAAGGTTTTGGTTTTATACAAAGAATAATGGTTGTTCTATTTATAACGATAATGTTTTATTTGGAACAGGAAGAGTACTTGATGGACTTTATATACTTGACTTATATGAAAAATATTTTGTAAATTGAACAAACTAGTAAAAGAAAAGAGATGATTATTCAAAAGTTGAATATGTGTATTTGATGAAATACAAGTCTGAATCATTTGAAAGGTTCAAAGAATTCATAAGTGAAACAAACTGGCAAAGTATTAGGATTCTTCGATCGGATCGAGGAAGGGATACTTTAGCGAAGAGTTTCTAGATCATATCAAAGATAATGGTATTTTCTCATAATGGACACATCCTGATACGCAATAATTGATTGGTGTATCTGAAAGGAGAAATTGTACCTTATTCGACATGGTATAGTCCAAGATAATTTTTACCGACATTCCAGTATCCTTCTAGGGTAATGCCCTGGAAACGGCTGCATATCTACTAAATGAGGCATCCTCAAAATCCATCCCCAAGACTCCATATGAGTTATGGACTGGGAGGAAACTTAGTCTTAAGCCTGTTAAGATTAGGAGTTGTCCAACTTATGTGAAAAGGTTTCAAAAGGATAAGCTTAGGACAAGATCTGACAAGTGCAGATTTGTGGGATATCCTAAAGAATGTTTAGGGCATTATTTCTTCAATCCTACTAAGCAAAATGTGTTTGTTACGAAACAAACTGCCTTCTTAGATAAAGGAGTTTATACTTGAAGGGGCTAGTGGGAGGAAAATAAATCTTGACGGAGTTCAAGAACCACAAAGCACTATAAGTCAAACCGAGGAATTTGTAGATAGACCTATTGTACCACAACCGAATCGTAAATCTGGAAGAGTACTGAAGATACCTAGGATGTATGGATTCATCATAGATGATGATGATGAGGTACACATCATAAAAGATGATGATCCAGTTATATACGATGAGACAATGAGTAGTAGACACTCAGAGAAATGGCAGATGGGCATGAAATCCGAAATGGACTCCATGTATGAAAAACAAGTGTTGACTTTGGTTACCCCTCTGGAAGGTGTAAAGCCTATAGGTATATATGGGTCTTTAAGAGAAAGACTGGGGAAAATGGCAAGGTGGAGACCTATAAGGCCGGACTGGTGGCAAAATATCTCAAACAATGGCAAAACGTTATCCATTATGAAACATTCTCACCGATTGAAATACTAAAGTCCATTCGGATTTTACTTGCGATTGTAGCTTATGATTACTTAATCTGGAAAATGGACGTGAAGATGCCCTTTCTTAATTGGAGACTTGAGAAAAATGTATATATGATACTGATGAGTGGCTTTTATACCGACGAATCGGATACGTTTGACCTAATGAATTTGCATGTTCTTAGGATATTTATGTCATTTTTATGTGTTTTAGTGTTATTTTGTAGGAAAAGACAAAAATGGGTGAATTAGGCGATTTTGGGCTGAAAAGGTCAAAATGGCCATTTTGGGTCATTTGGTCAAAGCGGCTTGTGTCGGCGTGCAGCACCAAGCAACAAATCGAGCACATGCAGCAGCAAACTATGCAACACATGCAACATCACAAGCGACACCAGCAGCAGCAGCAGTAGCAACTGCAAAATCAAATTCCCAGTACCGACACTGCAGCGCCGGTGTTAGTGCTTGCTTTGGGAGCCGCAGCGCCTGACAATTTTGTAATATCCCAGTCTCAGCACCGCAGCGCCAGTTCTGTGCCTAAACTCGGGCGCCGCAGCACCATTTTGCAGTAACTCGAGAAGATTTAGGCGCCGCAACGCCATTTCAAGAGCAAATCGCGGCGCCAGACAAAATGCAGGCATCTATAGGGCAGCGTTGCAGCGCCAACTACAACATAAATCCCGGCGGCGCAGTGCCAGGTTGGGATTTTAGCCAGATCTGAGCTTTTAAAAGCCAAACGTAATGCCCAATATGATAACCTTTTCATTTCATTCAACAAAAAAAAATAAGAGAGGGAGAGAGAGAGAAACGACTTGGGCATAGAGATGGGAGACCATGGCCTTGGGCCATGGTTCTTCAAAGGCTTCAATGGAGGTGCTCCTATGGAGTCTAGCAACAAAGGGAAGCTGCCTTTTCTTCTTTTTCATTCATATAATTAGTATTAGTAGTTTATGGATCTAAGTATGTAATGAACCCATTGCCTCATTTATATTGAATAGCTTTTCCTTTTGATTGGCACCATATGAGTTGGATCGATATATTATATGCTTAATGTTTAATTGCTAAGGAATTAGTAGTTAACTTGGTAATCTTTATGAAATTGGGAAATGGAATATTGATTGAGACCATGAATATATTGACATGTGATTATGTTTATTCTGCGTTTGTTGGGATGCATAATTTGTGTATAGGATATGAATATACCTATACACAATGTGTAGCCAAATTGAGGATTTAATCTTAATGACTCCCTTCTGTGAGAGTTTATTCGTTTGAGGAGTGATTTACGGGGCTTCTGTGACATGTGCCTTCTGATTGTTCTTAGAATTGAATGACTTGCTACTATATAGGATAGGAATATACCTATGTGCCGCAAAGGGTGATAGTCATATGACCTCGGAAGAGGCGTATGAATGCTTAGGTTTCTCGGTTGACAAATCATCGTGACTGTATAATCAATTGGAGGGTTAGGAGATTTAAATGAAGTATTTGGGGGATATTGTGTTCTTAGATCGTTATCTATCTATTTATATTATTTCTTTTTGTTAGTTAGTTTAACTATAATTCATATCTTCTGTTGTTTAAATTGAAAGTAGTATGCACACAAGCTAATCATATTTGATACGATGTAGTATATACTTTGTAATCTTATTCGATTATTAAAGGCATTTTCATTATCTACATGATGTTGTTATATTAATATGTGATAAACCCATAGTTTTAAGTAATACTTTTAGAATCATGATGATGATCATGCTAATGAGATCTAAATTCTTAGAAAGCTTAAAACTAAAATCGTTCCTAATCATTGGATTACTAAAAAGGGGATTAGTGAATCTGGATAGATTAGTACATACGTTGCTTGCTCTTAGGAAGAGGATAATTGATCTCATAATCATTTGTGCGGAGACACTAAAGCAAGTATCTAGGTGCTTATTGGAGAATAAGTTTACTGAACGTGGCTCGCTAAGGAATACCTAATGGAGTTGTTAGGGTGTGATTTATTAGGCCCAGATGATGTAGTAGGGAACCATTATAGCAGCAGAAATAGTAGGTGCAGAGGTCTATGAATTCCTGTCCATGCTCAACCAGACAAAGCCAGGATATAATTCGGCATACTGGGTTTTAAGGGAGATTTAGTCTTCTATTTCCATAGGGGGACATGCCTACTTACGGCGGCATGTTTAGAATATATACAAGGCTCAACTCCATTTTACAGGTAATCAACTTTTCACAACACTAAAGCTTAAAACCTCCATTGTTAAACCTTATTCAGCCTGTACTAATTCTCACACCGGAGCTATCCCCCGACAGATAAAACCGTCAGGCTCCCTGAGTGTGGTCTCGCTATTGTGCAAGATCGCTTTTAGTGATTGAGGCACATGGACGAATCTTGGCGTTAACATTGGCGCTAGAAGGAGGGCCTAGTGCTTAGCAATTTTTCAATCACTTGAAATTCCTTGACCAGTAATAATGGTGTCAAATAAATCAAAAATGGATTTGGGACATGGAGAATCCCCTTCGGGTCTTCCCCAATCCAGGGGTTCGGTTAGGGATAGGCTGGGACCGTCAAAAAGTATATCGGATCGGCTGGGTCCCCAAAGCCATTCGGTGGGTCTGACCGGGCCGCGGACAGCAATCGTCAAGAAAAATTTATTTTTGACCTCCCAAAAAAAACACAGCGGCACAGTCGTGCCGAAGACCGAAATTCTAGGCCACGTCAGAACCACGACGAAAGGTAGTCACTCGTTGCTAGAAGGGAGTAACGTCGTAAGGACACTGTAGATGCCATACGCCTTCAGCAAGTGGAGTTGGAGAAATAGTTGGCTTTTCTACTGGAAGAAGGGGAGGCTTCCTCTAGTCGCCATGGCAGTCAGGAGATAACGCCAGGAGGCCAGTCCAGGATGCATCGTTCTGACGGCTCTTGGCGAGAAAGGAGCAGGCCTCAGAGCCGCACGCAAAAAGGGTCAGGTGATGTAGCCGATCCCGGGAGAGGAGCAGGCCCAGAAGCCACTCGCAAGAAAGGGTCAGGCGAAGAAGCCGATCCCAAGATAGTCGCAGGCTCAAAAGCCGCACTCGGGAAAGGAATAGACACAGAAGCCATTCCCAAGAGGCCAGTATAGAAGGCGATGATAGATCCGAATGGAGGAGGGAGACCTCTCTAGTTCAAATTCGGGGCAGGCACGAGCCATCCCTTCAAACAAGAGATCCTGAGGTATTAGCCCGGAGAATTGTGGAGCTCGAAGAGATGCTCGCAACGGTCAATCCGGAGGAGATTTCGATTGACCCGACTTCACCGTTTTCACCAAAAATTGATCGAGCTCGGACCGATCAAAAGAAGAAGGCTCCTTATATGGAGAGCTTTGACGGATCAGGAGATCCATATGATCATAGTCATGCCTATGACCGGCTGATGAAGTACTATGGTTACTCCGATGCGGCTAAATATCAAATATTCATTTCCACCTTGAGGAAAGAGGCTCGCCAATGGATGACGTCTTTGGCCCCGAACTCAATATCATCTTGGAAGGAACTCTGTAACAAGTTCCATAGCTGGTTCAGGAGTAACAAAAGGAGAGGGAAGCCTACAGTCTCACTGATGCAAGTAAGGTAATATTCTAACGAGTCCTTGGGCTAGTATGTGAAATGGTTCCGAGAGGCAGTTGGTGCGGTGACCGACCTGAATGATCCCCAAGCACTCGGTTACTTCAGTACGAGGTTGGACGTAGCAAAGTCCAAAAAGCTGGTAAAAGACATGATGTTCAACGCCCCGAAGAGTCTGACAGAGGCGTATGACAGGGCTGAAGAATTTATTGCAGTTGAGGAGGCCATGGGGAGTTTGAGACCGAACCCGTCTCCATCCGAGAGACCAAGGGATCGGGACAGAAACGCGTATCCCCGGTCAGATAATAGTAACAAGATGGATGTATGGCCGAAGAAGAATTTTAGAGGGGGATCGGGAGGGGGCCATCCGCCCTTCCCGAACCGAAAGGTGGAGAAAGTGTATACCACCTTGAACACTGATCGGGCAACAATATTAGAACATATGGGGAATCAACCTTATTTTATGTCGTGCCCGAATAACGTCCATCCAAATCGGGGGAGTCAGAACAAATACTGTGACTACCACCAGACTTCGGGACATTCCATAGAGGATTGCCAAAAATTGAAGGAGTTGATTGAGAAAAATGTGCAAAATGAAGAGCTAATCCAATACGTTGTTGGGCGAGAGGGGCCGAGAAGGATGTCAAACAATAATAACATCGAATCAAACCCCCAAACTCAACCCATACAGGCCCCAACAGTTCGGGGGGTGGTCGACATAATAACTAGTGGTTCGGTTGGGAAGGTAATGGGAAGGAAGAGACGTGGGGTGCTAGATGCAGTGATGATAGTGTCTGAACAACCGACCAGGAGGGAGCAGTTGTACCCTGACACGGTGATCTCCTTCACCGATGAGGATTACCCGTCAGAACCTATTGAGCCACAGGAAGGGGCGTTGGCTATTACTACCCAAGTCGGATCCATAGATATAAGGCAGATTATGATCGACAACGGCTCCTCGGTCGATATATTGTATGCTCACGCCTACCAATGGCTAGACTTGGGAGGAAAAAAATGGAGGTCGGACAGGAGCCCCCGTTGTACGGCTTCGGCAATGATCCAGTTCGGGTAGCAGGCACCATTGAGTTGCCAGTCGTTTTCGAGACGGCTCCTCAACTGGTGGAGGTCAACGTCAGATTCTTGCCAGTCGGAAGCTTCAGCATTACTTCCAAGGACGGCTAATTATGGTGTAAACAGATCAGCCTTTGAAGAAGATCTTGAATAAGCCAGAAATTTCAGGCCGGTTGGCAGCATGGGCTATGGAACTAACGCAATTTGTGCTAGAATATCATCCTCGGACGGTGATTAAAGGTCAGGCTTTAGCTGACTTTGTGGTAGAATGTTCATTCTCCAAACTCGATTTGCTTGATCAACCAGGGAGGGTGGATTCAGTTTCAGATGTCGCACCAGTTCAGACGTCATGGACTCCATATGTTGATGGGTCGTCCACTTTAGATACAAGCAGGGCCGGGGTAATTTTGACGAGTCTAGAAGGGTTTAAAGTGCAGCAGGCAATTCGCTTCGGTTTTAGAGAGACCAACAATGAGGCTGAGTATGAAGCTATGTTAGCCGGTATACGGTTAGCTAGGAGCCTCGAGGTGCAGAAGCTGGTCATCTTTAGTGACTCTCAATTGGTGGTTAAACAGATTTTAGGAGAGTACGAAGCACGGGTGGCAAAAATGACCAAGTTCCTGGCAGAAGTCAGAGATCGGCTTTAGTATTTCAGCTCATATGCCCTTCACAGTGTAGATCGGGCAGACAACACAGTAGCCAATGCATTGGTCAGGTTGGCCACAATGGATGCCAGTTCGTTCAGTGGGTCAGTATATTTGGAAATTTTAGATTCACCAAGTGTTCAGAGATCGAAGGTGCTAGTAGTAGAACGGTCAGACTACTAGATGACACCTTATATAAGTTATCTCGCTGATGGCGTCTTACCTTCGAATCGGATGTTGGCAAGAAAGATAAAATACAGGAGTACGAACTTCGTGCTTATTGATGGGGATTTGTATCGGTGGGCCTTCACTTCTCCTTTGTTAAAGTGTTTAGTCTCGTCTGAAGCCGAATATGCTCTTCGGGAGGTGTACGAAGGGATTTATGGGGATCACATGGGAGCAAAGGAGTTGGCATATAAAGTACTTCGACAAGGGTATTATTAGCTGACAATCTTCCAAGAAGCTAAGGAATATGTGCAGAAGTGTCGGAAATGCCAGCTTAATAGTGTTATCCCTCACCGACCACCCGAAGAGTTGTACTCAGTCTTGTCCCCAATCCCGTTTCCGTGTGGGAAATTTACATCTTGGGCCCATTGCCGACAGCAAAGGGATAACTCAGCTTTGTGATCGTAGCCATCGACTACATGACCAAGTGGGTAGAGGCGAAATCGCTTCGGACGATCACAGAGCAGGAATTCCTTAAGTTCCTCAAGGAGTTCGTTGTATTCCGATTTGGCATCCTGATGGCAGTTGTGTCCGACAATGGTCGCCAATTTATGGGGTCAAAGTTTGAAGAGTTTTTCAAAGATCTGGGCATACAACATCGGAAGACTTCGGTTGCCTATCCTCAATCCAATGGCCAAGTAGAAGTCACCAATAAGACTCTACTCAATGGAATTAAAAGAAGGTAAGATGAAGCCAAGGGGAGATGGCCCGATGAGTTAACTAGTGTCTTATGGGCTTACTGATGAGTAGGTTTTAACCTACGAGTTTGATATATCTTTGGCTTATTCTTTACTTGTTTCTAAGTGTTTTTGGTATCTTTTACTTGTTTTCATATTGCTTTTGTAGGTCATGGCTGGCTGCGGATTCAAAAGAAGAAAATTGGCTGGGTGCAGGGCAACCTCGCCGGGGCGAGAAGTCGTGCTTAGTTTTTCTCGCCGGGGCGAAAGCTGGCCGGGGCAAGAGATTTGTATAGGAACTTCTCGCCGGGGCGAGAATGCGGCTGATGAAAAATTTAAGTTTGCCAACATTCAGTTATTTTGGAAAGGTTGAAGTGATTAAGGATTCTTGCTATTATTCTGATTGGGAGACTAAAGGAAGATATAAATAGGAGATCAAGGATTGGATGGGATACACAGACATATCCAGAGATTGAATTTTCAGAGCTGAACAAGGAGATTGAAGATCAAGTCAAGCTTCGTGAGGAATTCAGATTGGAGAGCTAGAGATTATATTGAGTTTTCTTTTAATCTTTTATCTCTGATTTGTAATTAATTATGATGATTTATTTGGGTATTCTAGTTTTTATTGTCAGTATGAGCTAAATTCTTAGTTAAGGCTACGATTGAACCAGTTATGTTATGAATTAATTATTTATTTAATTCCAGTTATTCAATTGATGGGAGTTGTCTGTCTTATTCTATACTTATTGATTAAATTGTTTGGCCGACAATTAGCGAATTACTTTAGATGAATTCGAGAGATGCAATCTAGGGTTAGAACTGGATAAGATAGCATGTATTCTTAATTATTTACATGTGTTGAATAATTAGGATTGTGAAGTGAATAGGGATATCTCTTTGCTGCATGTAACAATTGGAAATTGGAACTTAATGAATTTAATCCTTTAACTTTGCATAGGAATATTGTAGAGTAATTGGATTAGATAGATTATTTGATCACTTGGAAAACGGCTTATAAATACAATTGAATTTCTGTTAACAACTCCATTGAAGTGAATAATTGAAAGACGTAGATAGATTGGTTTATGATAAATAACTGGGGATATTGTAGTCTTAATCATAATAAATCTGAATTTCAACTTTTGTGATAGTTGTTGGTGTTAGTATTTATTTACTTAGTATCAGTCAAAAATTCAAATTGCAATTGTTTAATAGAATATGCATAATTTAGATTGACAGTTGGAGTTTTAAACATAGAAATTCCTATGGGTTCGACACTCTTTCTTATAGAGTTTCCCCCAGATTAGTGATCTTCTTCATCCAATTTAACACCAAAATTACTCAAAAATTTTGAATTTGTACACCAATAAGAGAGAATCGAACAAAGAATATTAGCTTGGTCGCGACGAGCTCAAAGGTGAACCTGTAGAAGTTTATTTCCCATCCTTGAACCCCAATTGATACTACCTCTCTCTCTCTCCTATTAGGTAAATTCTGTATTGTTCAAAATTATAGAATCGGACAAATTTTTAAACAAATTGCAATGTGAATTAGATTCAACCGGTTCTTGCTTAATTTAATTCAGTTCCAGCGATTCCCTATAAGTTGTTACGAAGGGGGAAACTCTAATTTTATAGCAATTTTGTTCCTGTCAAATATTGCTCTAATTGGGTCGAGTTTGAGTGGGTTAATTGGCAGGTGAGTTGTTGTTTATATGGTTGTATTAACTGCAACTATAATTTACGAACATATCGCTATGCATTATGTCACTTTTCCATTAAATACTTAACGTTTAAGACAGAATTTTAAATTTTTTTAAAACGAATTAAAGTTTAGTAAATTGAGCGTAAGAATTTTTGATTATTTAGATAAAACTGAGTAAAGTAAAAAACATTTATCCCGTTAATAATATCATAAACAATGAACAGAGAGACCAAATTAAGTAAACGCGTACAACTCACAACTACATTCTTTAAATTCTACATAACAAAGGCATCTTAAGGTACCCATAAGGATATAAGTTGCTTTTTCAACACCCCAAAATGGGGCCTTTTATATTAAAAAAATATTTTTAAAGAAATTATACTTGTCATTATGCATAACTGAGGTTATATCATCAAATCAAACTAAAGAATAACATTTCCATGTTCACAACTTGAACCCTTCTTAAGGAATCAAACGACTGCATCTTCATACGAAGTCCAAGATATTTTTCAGATAAGAGAGATACAATAATAACTAAAAATAAATAACATAATTGTAGGGAGAATATAGACACACAGAAAAGGGGAGAAAAAGGAAATGATAGTTTTAAGTCTGTAAAGGTAACAATTACGAGGGAAGTTGTTATTATCTTAAGAGAGCCCACCCTCAAAAGTCAAAAGCTAGTTGTTGCCGATACTGGGCCACCTTATACATATCTGTATTTTTAATCTAGCCTCTTGATAATCTTTTTTTTCATGGACGCCCCCACTCTAGCGACATTGGCTCGTCATACAACTATCGGTATTCTAACGGGTCCTTAACAATAATATACAATAATTAAAAAATATTTACAAATACAAAATATCCACAAAATAATTACAAAAATAACACAATTTGTACCAAAATATTTCTTTTTCTCTCTCCTCCTCTCCATTCTTCTCCTCCTACTTGTTTCTCTCTAATCCCACCCCCAACGCCCCTTACCCAACCACCCGCCACCCTCCTCCACCAATGCCGACATCTCCAGCTTCTTCTCCGACTTGAGGGAAAAACATCTCCTCTCCAACTTCTTACTTTCCGAAAGATAGCTTCCCTCTCCAACCCGTGACTGGAATCGAAAGATTAATGTCTTCTCCAGCTTCTTCTCCAACTTGAGGGAAAAACATCTCTCCAACTCCTCTTGTAACGAATGCAATTTTTGTGTTTGAATAAAAATATTTATTGAATTATATAAATATTTTTATTAATTTATTGAGCTAAATAAATAATTTATTAAGTTTTTGTGGAATGGGTATATGTTAAGTTTAATAATGTTAAATGTTATTTGAATGTGATTTGTTATGTTTATTCTAATTTAATTTAATAATTAAATTAGATTAATTAAATTAGATGATGAAAAGGTTTATTTGAACAAATGATTTATTTGAATAATATAATTTATTTGGTGTTATTGTTATTGGTTAAATAAATTTATTATTTAAGTTAGTAAGGTTTAATTGAATTTATTTAATAATAAGTTGAATTAAATTAGAAGTGTGACATTTAAAACTATATGTTATAATGATTTATTAAAATAAATAAGAAGTGTTTTAATTTAGTTTTTCCAAATAAGGCCTTATGACCTTTGGTTGGAAATAATGGATTATTCTATTTTAATTTAACCAAACAAGCCTTAGAGGCTTTTGAATTGTGTAACTGATGATTTAATTGGTAATTATACGTTCCATCAGTTTTTATTTTACTTGTCAGTTGATTAAAAGAAAAGAAAATACAGAGTTTAAAAAAAGAGAAGAAAGAAGAAAGAGCAGAGTTCTATCAAGTGAGAATAGAGAGAAATTGTGAGTTGGAGAGTTTGTGGATAGAGAAGAGTTTGTGATTGAAGAGAATTCTAAATTCTTAAAGCAATAGAAGGTATAATTCTTTTCTTCTTAGTTTTACTTTACTGTTTATGGTTTCTAGTTTTCTGTATGTGGACTCAATTGCTCAAAAGATGAAATATTTGATATAATTGTTAGAAAGCATGTGTTAGATGATTATATGATAATTATATGATGATTATAAGTTAAATTAAAGGTGTTAATTTATGAATGTATGTTTAGAATTGAGTTTTGGTTTTCACAGAGTTTAGTTCATGAATTGTATATATGTATGAAAATTGATGCTTAAATTAGTTATTAATTGGTTAATTGATAACTGTTTATGATTATATGATGAAAAACAAGAATAATGCAAGAAGAATGGTGTTAATTGGTTGAAAAATGAATTTACAGAGCTTAATTTCATGAAAATGGCCAAAACTTGAATAAATTGTTTAACAGTGAAATTTTGTAATTGGTTGATTATGTGTTTTATAATGCTTAGAGTGGTTAGAAACATGTTGTGTAATTATTTTCTAGCATGTTGGATGTCTGGGTATATTTAGTTTGTGTACTGGATGGTAGAATTCGGAAAATTTGGCCAAAATTGGCCTAAGTTTTCACTGGTTCGCGAGCTGGGGAAGGCGATGCCGAGTCTCTCGCCCCGGCGAGAAATATGCAAAGGAATCTTCGCCCCGGCGAGCTTTTTGTATAGTGAATTCTCGCCCCGACGAGGTCTCGCCCCGGCGAGAGTTTTGTTCATGGAATTCCCGCCCCAGCGAGGAACAGTAACTGAAATATTTTTATTTTTATTTTTATTTTTTTATTTTATTGTGATGTCGTGTGCATGATTAAAATTTAGATTAAAGTATTTAATGATAAATAAGATACTATAATGAGTGGTAAGCAAAATGAATATCAAACGACATTTGATCTATTAAGTGAAATAGGATAAGAATAAATCCTAAAGTGTGTATATTGTTCTATAGCTAATCACTGTTACTATTTTATAATCAAAATGTATAGGGTGATTAAGGAACGTGCATTGTTTAAATCTGTAATCTACGCACGAGGCAAGTTTTCCTCCCTTAAACTTGAAAATTATTTATAGCAAGTTATTCTTTCCTTTTAACTTGTTAATTTATTCAATGCAAGTTTATTTATATTGAGCAAGCTTATGACCTTAGCTTATTGATGTTCAAGCAAGGTTACTATCATGTTACGTACTTAAGCTTTATTCCAATCATTGTTTGTTATTCAAATTTCGAGTTTAATTTCTATTGAACAAACTCTATTGATGAACTAAACTAGCAAACCCTTATTGATTCAGCTAGTCCTTAGTTGATGAGCGATTTCAAAGACTTAGAATATTTTCTATACTTGTTCCAAGCCAAGTTCCTTTTGGTACGGATTCAGACGATAAACTGAGATGAACAACCCTAATATAGGGGATTACTTACGCGACAGCGTTAAAATGTTTGTGCACAATACATTGTACAAAGGGCTGATCCTCCTGAGTAGGAGATGTTGGTCCATAGTCTATATGACTGTTAAAGGTTACAGTAGAAATACTTGTTAACCTAGGACATAGTTCGAGGTCTTGTGACCCTCAGATATAATTTCTAAATCTTGAAATCTATTTTTTCTTGAATCAAATATTCTAACGAGCTTTTAGACTTTGATCATTTATTGACTGAGATTCAGAAAATTATTATCCCTCAGTTGAAATCCATTTCATTTAAATATTATTGTTATCGTACTTGTGAGCAATTATTTGCTCACTCTTGTTGTTATGTTTGTATAACGCGAACATGCAATCAAATTACATTAATAGTGCGGAAGCGCGATAAAATCAGATTTTAAAATTTTATACAAACCATCACCATGATCTTTCTTTATGCACAATTTTTAATTAAACGAAAGAGATGGAGAATAAGAATTATACCCTTGTAGAATTCTAGCTTCCTCAGGTACAAGTTCACCTCCAATTCCTTCGCGTTCTCCTTGAATTCCACCGATTAAATTCCTTCCTTTGATCAACGTTAGCCACCCAAGTGTTTGGCCTCTAGAGGTGATCCACCAAGGAATAATACTTGTTCAAGAAGATGGGTGTTGGCAAAACCCTAATTTCTATCTCTATAGAAATTGTAAGTACTCTCTACAATTCTTATGGAAGAGTGTGTAACCCTAATCTATGATAAGACTTCTCTTATTTATAAATGTAGGAAAACCCTTCCCTAAACTATTTAGGATTAGGATTTCTATTCTAATTAAACTCCTTTAATTAAATTAAACTCCTAATCCAATTAGGAATTCATGTGAGAGTACTTTCAATTAATTAATTCTCAATCCCTATTAGGAATTAAATAATAGTAATAGTAATAATAATAATAAGACTCCTCTTATTAATTTATATTTAATATTTCTAAAATATTAAATAATAAATATTAAGCTATTTAATTTATTCTATCTCCATAGACTAAATTAAATACACTTAAACTTATTATTACAATTATGCCATTTACTTCTTAAATAAATATTTTTCTTTTGCGGTGTGACCCTTTAGGTTCTCCATATTAAACCGGTTGTGAATAAATCAACTAGAACAATTCTAATCTTATTTAAATAAATAAATTAAACTATTTAATTCATTTAAATAAATAATATTTATTCTACAATAAGGGTAAGCCCCCTTAGCGATCAACGACTTTCCAGATAATATAGATTTCAACATTAATTATAAAAGAAACCTTTCAGTGCATAGTTACCGTACAATTCAATCCTTCTACCATACAATGTCCCAATTAAATATAAGACATGGAATTACTGTCAAGTCTTATTTTATTTAATTATATGTATTTCGATTCTCAAATGCACAACTCTAATTAATGCAAATTAGAAACTCCTTTCTAATTTCATTCTGCTTTGGCCAAAGACTTCTGAGTCGTCATTTATCGAATCACATAGGACATTCTCTCCTTTTACTAGAAGTGGTAGATTCTTTATTGATCATTCACCTATCTCCATGTATAACTTATTATACCCAATCATACCCGTTGATATACCCTAAAGGTCTTAAGGGACATGTCAAAGTATAACTCATCATACACAAGATACTATGATGATCTCAAGTCCAAGGATCACTTATACTACTATCACTAGAGGAATTCCTATTGACAGGCGAGTAAAAACTCCATTAGGTATTCCTTAGCGAGCCACGTTCAGTGAACTTATTCTCTAATAAGCACCTACATACTTGCTTTAGTGTCTCCACACAAATGATTATGAGATCAATCATCTTCTTCATAAGAGCAAGCAACGTATGTACTAATCTATCCGGATTCACTAATCCCCTTTTTAGTAATCCAACGATTAGGAACAATTTTAGTTTGTGAGCTATCTAGAATTTAGATCTCATTAGCATGATCACCATCATGATTCTAAAAAACATTGCTCAAAACTATGGGTTTATCACATTTAATATAACAGCACCATGTAGATAAAGTAAAATGCCTTTAACAAACGAATAAGATTACAAAGTATATGCTACATCATATCAAATATGATTGGCTTATGTGCATACTACTTTCAATCTCCCACTTGCACTAAAGCCAATTGCCATGGTATCTAATACCCTTCTTCTCTAAGTGACGATTATCCTGCTGTTGGATAAAGCTTCAATAGATGGATATGCAATGCTGTTCTCGAGAGTCCACTATCTCTATAGTGACTTTTCTTCTTTCAATGATTTTACTAATCAAATGAAAGTGCCGCAACACATGTTTGAATCCAAGATGAGACTTAGGAACTATTCCTAGTTCTGTAATGAACTTTTTATCCAAACAATCAACTTGCGGCTTCATTTACAGCTATATACTTTGTCTTTGTCATTAAACCAGCAACTCTTTGCTGTTTGAAACTTTTCCAATTCACTGCACCACCTTTCAAGGTAACGATTTACCTTAAAGTGGATTTGTTATCGTCTTGGTCAGTCTGAAAAAACTTGAGTCTGTTTAGCCCTCTAGTTTTAATTCGGACCTACCATGAATTATGATCACATCTTTAGTACCGGTTAAGTACCTAAAGATGTTTATCACTGTCTTACAGTGATCTTCTCTAGAATATGACTGATCAACATCAGGCCTTGTATATTCATTGTATACATGATAGTAACTCATGCGATCTCTCTTTCAATTGGGGACAATTTTAGAGAGATACACTCCATGGCTCATCATCATGAGACCTCTCTCGGAGTTTGCCATGCTAAACGCCTTTAGCATCGAATGAATATACGTTCATTGGGTCAAGCCGAACATCCTTTTAAATCTATCTATATAGATTTATATCCCCAATTTATAGGATGCTCCTCCCAAGTCATTCATGGACGAATGTTTAGACAATGTTATCTTTACTGATTGTAGCATTGGTGTGTTATTCCTTACCAGTAGTATATCAACATATAATACCAAGAATGTCACAGCGCTCCCACTGACCCTTTTGTACACACAATGTTCATTCTCATTTTTGATAAAATCAAACTCTTTTGATTGTCTCATCAAAACGAATGTTCCATCTTTGAGAAGCTTGCTTCAATCCATCAATGGATCATTGTAGCTTAAAACACGATTTGCTTCAACCTTTGAAACAAATTCCTCTGGCTGTATCATACATACATTCTCCTCAAGTATTCATTGAGGAATGGCGTCTCCACATCCATTTTGCCAGATTTCGTAATAAGCTGCAATCACAAGCAAAATTCAAATGGACTTAAGCATTACCCGGTAATAAGATTTTATCACAGTCAACTCCTTGACTTGAAAAACCTTTTAAACAGGTCTGGTCTTATAGGTCTCCACCTTGCCATTTGCCTCAGTCTTTCTCTTAAAGACCCATATTCACACTCTAAGCACTATGCCCTTTTATGGAGTAACCAGAGTCTATACTTGGTTCTCATACATGGAGTCCATTTCGGATTTCATGGCCATCTGCCATTTCTCTGAGTGTCTTCTACTCATAGCCTCATCGTATATAACTGGATCATCATCCTCTATGATGCGTACCTCATCATCATCTTCTATGATGAATCCATACCTCCCAGGTATCTTCGGTACTCTTCCAGATTTACGATTCGGTTGTGGTACAATAGGTCTATCTACAGGTTCCTCGGTTCGACTTAAAATGCTTTGTGGTTCTTGAACTCCTTCAAGATCTATTATCCTCCCACTAGCTCCTTCAATGATAAACACCTTTATCTAAGAAGGCAGCGTGTAGAATTATAGTAATAATACCCTAAACTTACTTTAGGATATCCCACAAGTCTGCACTTGTCAAATTTTGTCCCAAACTTATCTTTGAAACCTTTTTCACATAAGTTGGACAACCCCTTATCTTAACTTACTTAAGACTAGGAAATCCTCCCTATCCATAACCTTTATGGAATCTTGGGGCCAGATTTTGAGGTTACCTTATTTTGTAGATATGCAGCCATTTCTAGGGCATAACCCCAGATGGATACTAGAATGTCGGTAAAAATCATTATGGACTGCACCATGTCCAACAAGGTACAATTTCTCCTTTTAGATACACCAATCAATTATTGTGTATCAGGAGGTTTCCATTATGAGAAAATACCATTTTGAGATGATCTAGAAACTCATTGCTCAAGTATTCTTTCTTCGATCTAATCAAAGAATCTTAATACTTTGTCAATTTGTTTCACTTCTGAATTCTTTGAACATTTCAAATGATTCAGACTTGTATTTCATCAAATACACACATTCAACTCTTTGAATGACCATCTCCTTTTTCTTTTACTAGTTTGTTCAATTTGCAAAATTATTTTTCATGTAAGTCAAGTATACAAAGTCTATGAAGTGATCTTCCAGCTTCAAACAAAACATTATCATTACAAATAGAACAATAATTATTCTTAAATATAATACCAGAACCTTCCTTGTCCAACAACGGAAGTAATAATGTTTTTAAAGAGAACTGGAACATAATAACAATTTATTAACTTAATAGACTTGCCCGTAGGCAATGCTAAACTATAAGTTCCTATGGTTAATGCAGCAACCTTTGCTCCATTCCTACACATAAGATTACTTACTCTTAGTTTAGCTTTCTACTTCTGCTTAGTCTCTGCATTGGATTGCATACGTGAGAACTACAGCCGGTATCCAATACCCAAGTAGAACTTTGACTTATAGAAAAATTTATTTCAATCATGAACAAACCTATATCTGTAACCGAAGCTTCACTAAGCCTCTTCTGGTTAGCCTCTGTAAGATTCTCCTTACAGTTTCCTTGCTAGTATCCCGGCTTATTGCAGTGGAAGCAAACTCCTTTGCTATCTGCATCAGTCTTATTCTTATTGTCCTTTGTTTTTGCCTTTTCATTTACCTTCTTTGAATTGTTCTTCTTTTAAGAAGATCCTTTGGCCCTCTTCCGCTTCCTGGAAGAATCATCTACTAGTAAGACTTGGTCTTTCTTGGTTGAAAAAATGACACTCTTTACAGTTTTCCCAACATGTTTAAGCAACTCAGGCAGGCTGACATATAGCTTGTTCATGTGAAAATTCACAACAATTTGTGAGAAAAGAGTCCGGAAGTGATTGCAAGATCAAATCTTGGATCAACTCTCCATCCATTAAAACCCAGTTGTCCCAATTGTTCAATCAGATTGATCATTTTGAGGACATTTGTCTATACTGTAGGTGCCATCGGTTATTCTAGATCGGAAGAGCTCCTTAGATATCTTATATCTAATAGTCCTACTTTCCTCACCCTTCAACTCCTTGAAGGTGCAGGAGTTATAGTAGGAGCATCCATAGTTTTCATGCTGACGCTGAAAGCTCGTTACTCATGGATGCGAGCATGATGCATTGAGCCAACTGTGCATCATCTTGCCACTTTCTAAAAGTAGCAATCTCTTTCTCTGAGGCATTGTCTGCAACCATTGCAGGGATAGGCATATTAAGGACATAAGATAGCTTTTCAGCCTTGAGAACTTTTCTCAAATTCCTTAACTAGTCCGTATAATTCAGTCCGGTTAATTAGCATCTAATTATGCTCCCCAGTGATAGTGAATTAGACATTGTAAAAATTCTATAAATGAATTTGTAATTTTAATAACATTTTAGCATTACATTCATTTTAATGAATTACCAAAAATAAAGTAGGCCTTTATTTTAAATTGGTATCTCCCACTATTTTCATCAAACTATATTACCCTCAGTATACAGTTTCGGCAAATCTAATTAAAGATTTGCTAGTGAGAATAAGGATCCCATTTCAAAATGTATATAAGGCCTTGTGTGTGCCACAACAAACTATATATAAATAAAATAGGTAGACAAACTATTGTCAATTAACATCAACTATGTTAACCTCCTTTGTATTTTGCCTCTTTAGATTATAATGGTCAAGTGTGTGCACATCCGAACATAAAATAATCTAAGTTAAGTCCAACCTAGCACTTCCATATATTTCGAAAAAAGAAAAAAAAAAAAACCACTGTCCTTCGTGTGTGCACAACCAAAACAGCCATCGTTCAGGTCTATGATATAAGCATCAAAATGTGAGTATAAAACAACATCTTAAATATTTTATACTCGCCTTGTGTGTGCACAACAAACTCATATTAAAAAAAAAAAAAAAAAAAATTTATTTTAATACCTCTTTATTGTTTTACCATGCTAAGAAGGTTGACGTTTCGCATATTCCGAATAATCTTTGACACGGCTTAGGACTTAATAATTAATTACTTTGAGGGGTTTGTTATTATTTGGTCTCATCTTGTTTAGCGCGCTTATAGCCACATATATATAATAATACTATACGCGTCAATATTATTTAACATGCGAAGCAATGTTGGTATATATATATAATTATATACATAGTAAAGCATGCACATATAGAATACTATATTCTAAAACTAGCGCGGATGGATTATGGACTTTTATTCTAGGTTTTTGGTTCACCTAGAGCCACCAAGTTGAACCAATAAAAGGTCAAACCTAGGGTGCAAGAAATTAAATTTAAATCTAACTCATTGGGGGGGGGGGCATTTAAACCCCGGGCATACCATTCACAAAACGGGTCTTCAAGCGCTCCTTGCTCCTTTGTCTTCAATTCATTCAAAATTAAATTCTAACTAGTCCTAATTACAAAAATTATTTACAATAAATAGAAAACCTTGATCAGCAGTCAAGGGGATGTACATAGGAGGGAGATAGAATTTACATTAAGAAAAAATTAGAGAAGACGAGGTACGCAGACCCCCATTTATAAAAACCCATACCATTCAAGCATCCCACTAAAATAAATCCAATCACACATTAGTCCAATAGTCCATAATCACTCCCTATTTATTATTCATACATATCTCTATAATTTATCAATAACATAACAATCATCCCATGCATAATAAAATCAACCCAAACATAAATTGATATCATTTAAATGAGTCCCACCTATTAGTTAGAATAAAACCCTTACCCAAATTCCCCCACCCCCCATTAGTTATCCTGGAATCCAATTCCAACTCTAATTAGTTATCCATGAAATCCCATTTTCAATTAAAAATACACTTCTTTCTTTTTAATCATATTCCCACAATCAAAATCAACCTCCTTTTATTTTAAATTAGCCCATTTTATTTGAATAAAAATCAACTCCTGTTATATTTTAATCACAATTCCAAAATCACATAAAACTCCTTTATTATAAGTAATATGGAAAACCAATTTCAAGTTTAAAATAAACACCTTTATTTTTAACTTAAAATTGTTGGAAAATAAAATATGTTGAATCCTATTCCTTATCAAAATAAACATCTTTATTTTTTAAGGAAACATGGAATCCTATTCCATATGTGAATAAACTCCTTTATTCAGAAAACATGGAATCCTATTCCATATGTGAATAAACTCCTTTATTCTAGGAAACATGGAATCCTATTCCATATGTGAATAAACTCCTTTATTCTAGGAAGCATGGAATCCTAATCCATATATGAATAAACTCCTTTATTCTAGTTAACGTAGAATCCAATTCCAAGTTCAAATAAAACTTTTAATTTTAATTATATTCCAATTCAAAATAAACCTTTTATCTTAATTGAAAATAAATAAAAATCAAAATAAATAAAAAAATAAAATAAAAATAAATAAAATAATTTTACACAAACAATTATGCCCAATTAAATTGTTCTTAACACATATCAATGTATATATAGAATCAAAACAATTAATAATTTCGCATAAAGTTTGGCTCTTGGTACCACTGTTTATGTTTGTATAACGCGAACCATGCAATCAAATTACATTAATAGTTCGGAAGCGCGATAAAATCAGATTTTTAAAATTTTAATACAAACCCATCACCATGATCTTTCTTTATGCACAATTATTAATTAAACGAAAGATATGGAGAATAAGAATTATATCCTTGTAGAATTCTAGCTTCATCAGGTACAAGTTCACCTCCAATTCCTTCGCGTTCTCCTTGAATTCCACCGATTAAATTCCTTCATTTGATCAACGTTAAGCCACCCAAGTGTTTGGCCTCTAGAGGTGATCCACCAAGGAATAATACTTGTTCAAGAAGATGGGTGTTTGGCAAAATCCTAATTTCTATCTCTATAGAAATTGTAAGTACTCTCTACAATTCTTATGCAAGAGTGTGTAACCCTAATCTATGATAAGACTTCTCTTATTTTATAGATGTAGGAAAACCCTTCCCTAAACTATTTAGGATTAGGATTTCTATTCTAATTAAACTCCTTTAATTAAATTAAACTCCTAATCCAATTAGGAATTCATGTGAGAGTACTTCTATTAATTAATTCCCAATCCTATTAGGAATTAAATAATAGTAATAGTAATAATAATAATAAGACTCCTCTTATTAATTTATATTTAATATTTCTAAAATATTAAATAATAAATATTAAGCTATTTAATTTATTCTATCTCCATAGACTAAATTAAATACACTTAACTTATTATTAACAATTATGTCATTTACTTCTTAAATAAATATTTTTCTTTTGCGGTATGTG